>CM035431.1:90397214-90729714 GCA_020310875.1 Ceratopteris richardii | reverse complement strand
TCCTTGTTTGCTTGGCCCTCCTTGACCTTCTCTTTCACTTTGCTCTCTCTAGCTCCCACCAGAAAGGAATATTTATGTAGGCCCAAGGATGACAAAACAAATTGAAGCACAATGGCAAGGAAATTTGAAAGAAATAAATGTTGAGGAATACTTATTGCAATCCTTGCTGATGGTGATGCGACTAGCAGATCATTTTGGGTTGCGAAAGTTTTAGAGATCATTAAAGATATTGATTAAAGAAGAATAGAGGCTTTGATAGTCCATTGGTATTATAGCCAAAGTAGTAATGCATTCATAGGTAAGTATAACTTAGAAATGGTATGTGACACCAAACTAACAGGCTCAAAAAAGAAAAAGAATATTTGAAGTACATCCACTCTTAAAATGGATGATCTAGATATTCTTGTTTATGATTTTGCCTCGATCAAGGCACTTGAGAAAAGAAACCATCAATATGATAAAGCAAAAGCTTCCAAATCTATGTGGGATAATTAATCATAGGTAAACAAGAAGATTTGTGCATGATCCTGTAGAATTTGGTATGTACTTGGATGAGGATAGAGCTCTTGTTGATATAGAAGAAGAAAAAGACCTCACAACAGTCTCAAATTGAATTAAATGCATCTGATGAGGGGTGTGGAGATATAGATCAAGAAAGGTATGGGTTGATTTGAAAATCTATGATATTTTTGGTGCTTATACAAATGGTCCAAAGCAGTTTGCATAATGAAACCATGTTCTATAGCATTTTCGAATCACTATTCGAGATCCTCCATTGAACACACATTCAATTTTTATTTTTTGTATAAGATGTTTAATCACTTTTATATTTGTCATATAGATTTTGGAGATGTCGGTGTTAAATAGATCAACATTTTGGGCACATTTTGAGCTCTTAAGTTTTCAAAAAATGACAATAAATATAAAAAAATCACATGTTTTCATTTGATTTTTGAAATATATCTATACTGATATAAAGGGTTTTCAAAGATAAGATGCAATTTGCTTGATTTTTTATGAGGGATTTCTCTTTTATCAGCATAGTTCTCGCTTGTTACTACTTGATGTTACACATGCTTTATGACATATTTTATGAATTTTGTGGGGAGAGATTGTATCAAATATCATACGAGTTACCTTTTTCTTTTTCTTTCCTCTAGTAGTTCACTTTTTTCACATAGTTTTTGAATTCTCTACAATCACACGTGTACATGTCCTTGTCTTTATGGTCGCTTATTGTATTCTACAACAGTCCTTTTATGGAACTGGGAGAGGTTATTGGAAATACATGACATGTGGAGTAAATGCTCTCATAAGGAGAGAATCTATGAGATACATCTCATATGGGATGATGCTCTAAAAGGATATAGGCACAAAAAGTAGCTACATGGCATGGTCCCTAGTAGCATGTGCTTGTGTGCAAAGATTTGCGTAGACTTGCAAGCTATTAGTGAGATTTCAAACAACATCTAGTGTGTCTAAAATGATTTGATTGTTAGACCATGGGAAAATTGGTTAGATGCACATAGGTCCAACTCTTGAAATGGTTATCCATGTGTGAATGACGAGAATACCTAGATTGAAAGGGATAATTAATGGTTGAATCGATCAAGAACTATTTCTCCTACCATCCCAACTTGAAGCCTCATCTGGCATACCTTCATATAGAGCATGACAAAACCTATATACTTACATTGGAAATAAAATGAATATTTTTCATAAGGTGGAAAAAATTCCACCGTGCATTTTCCTCACATGACAACAAACTATTATTGCAATGAAACTCAAGGAAAATTCCCTCTTAGGATAGCAAGCCTCTTAAGATTTTCTCACACACATGCACAAGAATGAGAGGAACAAAACTTCAAATTGAGTGCACAAAGTGAGTTACGAATTTCTAAGAGGTTTTATTTCAAAGTGAATGTTCCTCTTGAAATGAGAACCCATTGTTATACATGCATGGATCCGTGACCCCTTTCAAACCCAAAATATAATTGGATCAAAATCTATTGGCTTCATTAGCCAAAAAATGTGAAACTAGTATACTATGATTGTGTAAGCTAAAGGACTTCTTGGTTTACTCAAACTAGGGTTTCTATGCAAAAATTAGTAATGACATGTGGATTTAACCCTCCCAGGTATAAAATAGTTATTTGGAAAAGGGTTAAAATTGACTTGGTTGGCCATAGCCAAGACGCCTTCATTGCTTGATATTCAATGAAGCTCCATATTTTGGAAAAGAAAATGATGCCCATTTTTGTCCACTTTTCCTACAAGTTTACTTTCAAAAACTCTCCTCTAGATTTTATCATCTTGAGAGAATGTTCAAGGGTTTAATGCTTGAAATATTAGGTCCATGATTATCTTAGCATGGGCAAGATTTGCATTATGAATTGAGTATATCAATTCAACCAACAATTGACTGAGTTTTATGGCTCTGGGTCCTTGCTCTCCTACTTGGAATTCTAAGATGAGCTACCAAGCATAGATTTCTACTATGTTTGGTTGAGACATCATGCATTATGCTATCATCCCATACACTTCAGGGTACCTTTTGAAGAAAATATTATGAAAATATTCTTTAAAAGGTTGCATGTAGTGACTTGGGAGATATTTTAAGTGATTTAAATAGTCTTGGAGTGTATACTATTTAGGAGTCTCATTAAAACTAGAGGTTGTATCCCAAAGGCAATGCCCATCTACTTGAGATATGGTGTTGGAGAGTTATTAAATGCAATGATATGGGTTTCCAACATATCAAAGATTTTAAGTAAACCTTTACAGCCCATGAGGTAAGTTTTTCAAAACTTGAAAGTATCTGACATGTAGTAGAGTGAGTGTTTCTTATCTTATGAATCACACAATAGTAGAAGGTAAGAGATATCAAGTAGACACAAGAGATAAGAAGAAGAACTAGAACATCAACGAGATGTGTAGTGAGGAAATTGATTGCATGCACAATAGAAATGAAGTGGAGAGTACACAAGAATGAACACTAGCCACTTATTAGGACCATACCATAAGGGTCATCAGTTAGAGAGAGGTCTAGTGAGAGAGGGAGGAGAAAGAATTTGAGAGCATATTTCATGCTTCTCTCTTGCAATTTTTGGCTATGTCGTAAGGTTTTCTTCTTCTTCTCATTATTTAGTGAAGTTGTCTCTTTAGTCTACTTCGCATTTGTCTCATCTTCTTTATTCCTTCTATTCTCTACTTCATTTCTATTATATGTACACACAATTTTCTCTCAGAAATCTCTCTAGTGTTGTATTTCTTCTTCTTGTCTCTTGTGTCTACTTCATCTCTCTTGTCTCCTACTACTATGTGAATCATAAGCAAGTTGTGAGACCTTTTCCATTAGATGGTGAACTTACAAAATAGGAGCACATTCAAACCCACTCCAACTAAACTCTCAGCATCATTCTTCAAAATATATAGTTTAATCTTTAATCTTATTTAGAGTAAGTATCACTGTTAGTATAAGATCTTTAATGGTTTGGATTTTCATTGAGTGTCATGGGAATCCTATGGACACAGATTATATGATCTACAACTTTCATGTCTAGGTATGTCCATGCAAATACACCATGATATTATCTTAGTAGCTCAACCAACTCATTTTCTTCTTGTGGAAGATACATCCTTTCCTATGTAGGTACATTGTTATTCTCCATTTTTTCATTATCACTACCCTCTTTGTATGTTCCTTATTTTCATTAGCTTTCCCCATAGTTGCTTCTCTTTTAGGCATGATATCCATGATTTTCCTTTCTGAGAATTCATAGCTTATAAAGTTCTCAAGTTTTATTTTTGTATTTGTGATTGATAATCTTGTTTTTTACTTCCATATCCTTATTTTTTACTATTCTCTTACTCTACTGTTATGCTGCATAAACAGAGTAATATTTTTTAGTCCATGCTTTATGGAATTTTTCCTTCTCCTGTCTCTTCTAATAACTTTTATTCGTTTGAAAACTCTAGGTCCATGATGATCGATTCTTCATCCCTTTATTCCTCCTTTACTTGAGTTCCATCTTCTATTATAAGTTTGTGGAGTTTTTCTAAGACCACTACCATGACATATTGCCAAATTATACCCATTTTCATCATAAACTTTGATCATATATTGTGCATTTACCAATACATATAAGATCTCCAAACCATCACTCCTCTACAAACAATGTTCTCATATATGCAAGATCATTTATCAGTCTTGCTAGTCCCTTCTTCATTGTTCTTTCACTAAGCATCAACCTATCCTCCTCATTTTTGCTATCTTGACAAACATGCAAGTTCATGTCTTTATCTAACCAAGATTCATTTGATTACATAATTTAATTTTTCTAATCATCCTTGTTTGAATGGACCACATTCTATTGGATTGGTGGAATATCACTATGCGATTGGTTTTCTAGATTGATCCTAGTGGTAATTCTCCTATGTTCTATATAGATAGAATTACTACCCTGATCTTGAGCTAATTTTAATTGTTGATGAATGCCCTACCTAGAACAATTTCATAGTTGTTGGGTTTAATAAAGTTATAGATTGATAGGGTGTGCTCAAATTCCACACCACGTCATTTATTTTACTCCTAATGATCCAAGTGGTCTCTCTATTTGTCCATCTACCAATTTCAAGTGTTATTGGTATGCTCATAGATTTAGATTTCCCCACTTCTTCCATAGATCTTTCATTGCTATTGCCACTCTTGTGCCACTATATAGGGTCAAGTACTCATTGAATTCAATAGTGATTCATGTGTTTCCTTCATATCCCTTGTTGAACTCAACTACTTAACAAATTGGAACTTGTTCTAAATTCTTAACCTCTTTGATTGATTTAGTTTCAAAGTTTTGTATTCAAGCTAACAGTACCACTTCCTTGGCCATCTTCTAACATACATGTAGCTTTTCTCTTTAACAAATTTTCAATGAGGAGCTTACCTGATTTTTGCTTACAAGAGCTACTCTGTACTAACGTTGCTCAACTTGACATGCTATCCTTCCATTATAAAGAGGGTAATCTCTATAAATATGATATATCCATACATTTTTTTATAATTTGGCAAGAATTTTAGACTATATTCTTCCTCACTAAGTTACATTAAGATATTCCATAAATCCTGTAGAACATTAGGAGCTATAGAAAAATATTCTCCATTTTTCATATGTTCTTATTTCTTTTCCTCTACCTATAGTACCATTGTGTTGGCCCATATCCCTTCATCTAGCTTCTATCTAGATCACCATCTAAGATCCATATAGGGAGTGCATGGGTGGATAGAACCATATATTTCTTGTGTAGTGTTTGAGTTCTATTGTATTATAGTTATGAGTGAGTTGAATTGAGTTGAGTTCATCTTCTACTCATTTGATTCCACTTCTCTTTTGTTTTCATCGTGAGTAATACTATCTCTCTTTGTCTCTAACCTTGATTCTATATATTTTTTGTGGTAACTCCTACATGGTATTGGAGTTGAACCACTAGTTCATCATTACTTGCCTTCATCATTTTGTTTTTCTTACATAAATACCCTTACAAAAATACAAACAATGCTTTGTTTATGGGTTACAATGATAAAAAATAGTGCCAATAGATGTGCCCAAAAAATGAAGGTTCACATGCCAAGTAAATATGAAAGAGAGGATTACAAATATGTGCTTTGTTTGGGGGTTTCAAATGATGGAAATACACCATTAGAGAGTTATAACTCTTGAACTTTATCTGTTTCTTACAAGAAAGAGAGAAAACTAAAGGAACCTTAAATATCATCAAGGGTAAAGTGGAGTAGGAGTAATTGTCATCAAATCTTTTTAAAGGCTATAATCCACTCCAGTTGAAAAGAACTTAGAACAATTTCCATGTACTAAAAAGTTTGAAAAAAATTCAATGAACTTTGGCGGATGTCATCACCAATGATTTCATACACTGGAAATACTGCAAGCTGCCAAAAATTACTAGCTCTAAGGTTTTTTCTAGTTCATTCTCTTTGTGAGTGAATACTAGAAGTTTCCCGAATCTCTCTTTCTCTCTCTCTCTCTCTCTCTCTCTCTTTCCCTCTCTCTCTCTCTCTTTGTAGGTAGCTTCACACTGGAGTGGTGGAACAAGGATAGAAAATCTTCAAGTTCCATCTAGAACCAGAAAAATTAGAATGTTCTGCCTTCCATCTATTAACACTTAAGGGTGGAACAATGTTATTTTAGTTTTGTGCGGCCACCTAGTGTGAATACAAGGGGGCAGCAGAACTAACAAATGAAATGAGCTAATGCACATTTGTTTATCATAATTATAATAATTTGAGAATAAAGAAATGAAAATAAAGAATCAATTCATGATTTCATGAGATAATCAAATGCTTTATGAATAACATGAAGAAGAAGTTTTTTTGTTGTGAAGGATTAAATAAAAATAAGTGATGTAATTTCAAGTGGAACATGAAGGAGAACTACTTTCCTCAAGGTCATCATTCCAAAGATGCACTACACATTCATCTTAGCATTCTCTTTGTACATTATTCAAGCAAGGTTATCTCATCGTTTTGATCCAATCCCAATCTCATTGTAAAGTACTTCATTGGCACATTGATTACATTCCATGAATCCCTCCATTTTGATTTTGAGTGTTGGTCCTAGCTCCATCATAGAGTTTTCAAACACACTTTGTTCTTTGTCCACATTTTGATGAAGACTTGTTAATTTTGCTTCAACTTCTTGTATCCATTCCATATCAAAGGATTCACCATGAAAAATACACAAGTTATGAAGCACAAAAGCTGCAACAACATCAAGTACATAATGTAAATCCATATCACACCTTTTTCACAAGAGAAAAAGTCTTGCTTTCAACATACGAAATGCTCTTTTGAATGGTGTTCTTGCGCTCGATTGGATGAAATTCATGTGATACTTAACATGTGATAAGCCTTCTTTGCATCCCTTGAATGGAACTAGCATGTATGGGCGAGTAGGATATGCAAAGTCACCAACTAAATATTACTTTCCTAACTCACCCCTTGCACACTTTTGCCTTATTTCACTCCTTATGAAATATAATGAGTTATGCATTGAGCCTGCCCATCCGACATCATAATTCCATATCAAGCAATTTGCACCTATAATCAATTCTTATAAAATAGAGTGGAATCCTTTTCTATTAAAGTAATCCACATGGTTTTTTGTTGGTGCAATGATAGGAATGGGAACCATCTATTGCACTGACCACAAAAGGAATCCGTCTTATTGCTTCAAACTCATAAGCTAAACTTTCAAGATGAGAGCTTGAAGGCCATCTGATGTACATGTACCTAAGCCCAAACTTCACTATTGCTTTGCAAAAACCATGGAAAATCTCACAAGATGTACTAGTTGCACATCCAACGTATCAGCTATTCCTAATAGTTGATCACTCCTTGCAAGTCTTATGAGTGCAATGGTTACCCTATCCTCAATACACACTACATCTTGTAATTGTGTTGCTTTTTTCTTAAGAAATGTTGCAAGTTTTACACAAAGATAGTGAAATGTTTCTTTGGAAATTTTAAGATGCCTCATGAACATATTATCATTATATGTACTCAAGAGATAGTCTTGAAGAAAACCTTCTAGACATGGGTAGGCCCATGCTCATCTATGACTATGACCATTTCTACGATTTGTAATGTTTCTAACAGTTATAGCTTGTGCCATGCTTTCTATGAAATGGGACTATGTTTGCACTATGTCTTGATCCTTAAGTGTGTGCGCTGTAGCTAGCGATTCATATATTAACATTGCACACACCCATGCACAAAATAAAGACTTTTTCTTAGACAATGTCATTTTCCTGCATATAAAAATAAAGAAGAATTAGCATGTGAAAATATTAAAAAAAAAGTATGTCTACATATATAGAAAATTATTACATACATATACATGAATACATACATAACAATGACGCATACATAAGTCCAAATGCATGTGCACATGAATGCATAACATATGCATACAAACATACATGCAAATGCATACCACATGAATGCATACATACATTACCATAGTGCACATGCATAGACATAAGTGCAAAACATACATGCACATGCATAACACATGCATATAAACATACATGCACATGCGTAAGACATGAATGCACACATACATGCACATTCATAACACATGAATGCATGCAAACATTAACATGATGCACATGCATAGACATAAGTGCAAACATACATGCACATGCATAACACCCGAATGCATAGTGCATGCATAGAAACATACATGCACATGCATAGAAACATACATGCACATGCATAACACATGAATGCATACATATATGCACATGCATAACACATGAATGCATACATTACTGTACTGCACATGCATAGACATAAGTGCAAACATACATGCACATGCATAACACATGCATACAAACATATATGCACATGGATAACACATGAATACACATGCATAATACATGCATACAAACATACATGCAAATGCATAACACATGCATACAAACATACATGAACATGCATACAAACATACATGAACATGCATACAAACATACATGAACATGCATACAAACATACATGCACATGCATAACACATGAATGCATACATTCATGCACATGCATAACACATGAATGCATACATATATGCACATGCATAACACATGAATACATACACAATTAGCATAATTCACATGCATAGACATAAGTGCGGACATACATGCACATGCATAATACATGCTGTTGCAGAGCAAAGAGGCACAAAAGATGAGCCTCAAAATTTTCAGATTAATGGGCATATTTTTCGTCTTTAAAGTCTTAGGAAATTCCCTCAAGCCATGTAAATGCACTAGAGGAGTCCTCTAGATGCATAATCCCAAATCATTGTAACATATTTCTTGTAAAATAGTAGGAAAATAGAGATTAGTTAATAAAGTGCCGGTGACTTGTGTGAAAGGACCATTTTTAGGGCACATGTATTTAATTCACTTGGCGACTCTTTGTAGAGACTTTTTGCCATTGTGAAGAAGGAGAGCTCCTGATTTTCGAAATTGCTTCTTTCTTGCAGATTTTCATCTTCTCTTTGATCTTCTATGTGTGTGTGATGCTTGGAATGTGTGTGTAGAACTATTGTCTACCCCTCCCCACTGTTTTTGAGCTACTCTATTGTGTGTGTGAGCTAGTAGAAGTTGTGGAGTGAGTGTGGGTATTTCCTGCCATTCACTATTTTGGTCATAACTTGAAGCACGATTGTCAGAATCGAGTGAAACTATGTCCAATAGATGTGTCTCGTTGAGAGCTTCGAAAAGAACCCATTATTGGCATATTCGGAGTTCGGAGCTAGGAGAAATCCTCGATTTAGTAAAAACTACTACAAGTGGTATCGCAACAGACACTTTCAGTATTTGAGTGAGTTAGAGAGGTGGACTAGTCTTTTCTCATGCATATAAGCTGAACCACTTCATTTCCCATCATGTGTGCACATGTCCTCATATACTTGGTTAGGTCGTTTCATCGGATTGACAAATAAGCGTGTGTCAATTCCCCACTATACGCACTTGTGTGGCAAATGGGATTTAGTCTCTTTGGCACAAGTCCTTAAGTCTTCTTGACTTAGGTACACACGTTTTTGACACCGTTGCCGGGGGACATCTCAACCAAGGTGCCTTTGTGATGTTTTGGACTTTTGGGAATGAAACAGTAGGCTAGGAGTGAAGAGGGGTGAGAGAAGAGCAAGGGGGGAGAATTTTTTTTTTATTTTTGAGGTATTTTGGCTTGAGTATCGCAATCGGTTGAGTTTTTGGTATCGCGATACCAAAAATTCCCTTGTATCGCGATACTCGCCAAAGTATCGTATCATCGGTTACCAGCCGTGGTATTACGATACCACTTGTGGTATCGTATTGTCTGGCTGGTATCGCGATCGCACTTCACCAAAGTGGTATCGTATCGCGGTCCACTTTTGGTATCGTATTGTCTCTCTTCTCGATGTCGTATCGCGATACCACTTTAGTATCGTATCGTGCAAGTTGGTGGTATTGTATCGCCACTTGTAGTGGTATTGTATCGCGTAAGAAGTCCAGTATCGTATCGTCACCCTTTTTGGTATCGTATCGTCCAAAAAGCGGTATCGTATTATCGGATTTGGCTGTATCGTATCACCATTTGTGTTGGTATCGTAACGTGCGGTTTTTGCGGTATCGTATCGCATGAGTATCATATCGTGCAAAACCCAAGTATCGTATCGGGGGAAACCCAGTATCATATCGTCCCAGTTTTAGTATCGTATCACCAGAGCATAAGTATCATATCATCGAGGTTTTTTGGTATCGTATCGTGGACTACATAGGTATCGTATCGTGATTGGAATTGGTATCGTATCGTCCCGACATGAGGTATCGTATCGTCAGGGTAGCCAGTATCATATCGTGCTCAACATTGGTATCGTATCGCCTGCTGATCTACGTATCGTATCGTCTAGTCTTCAGGTATCGTATCGTGGACAACCTGGTATCACCTAAAGCGGTATCGCCTAAAGAAGTATCGCCTGGTGCAGTATCGCCAAAAGTGGTATTGCCCAGAGCATTTGAAGCATTTTTAAGAACAAATTTGAGGCATTTGAGGAGCCACTTAGGGAGAGTTTCAGAGACCTAGAGAGTCTGAGGAGGGTGAATGAACTTGAGATCAAGAAGGGTGCTAAGTAGCCAAAGAAGTGTCATATCTTCCGTTGGAAGTGCTGCTTAGGTCAGTCACCACTCGGTCTATTCGGAAACCTCTAGTGATTCAGAGGAGGAGATACCCATGGCTTCAGAAGACATGCACGGTCCCACTCCCGGTAGAAACTTCATGATCACTGTAGAAGGAGAGTATCGCACTTCCTTACAGTATGTTTCTACTAATGCCCAGGAGATCCCCATCTACCTGGGTGGACTAAACAGATCTATGGCTAGGATGGTGATTTCCATGGATGCAACAATTGTGCCCAGACCAGCTGTTAAGTATGAGGGAGGAGCATACATGGAAAAGCTGGGTCACATCTACATAGTGACTGAATACCTTGATTTGATCGATGAGAGGGGAGAGTTAGGGGGACAAGAAAACTCAGGGAGACCGAACCCTGAGGAGTTAGTGATGACTCCTAGAGGCAAGTCCCAAGTGACACGAGTCTTGAGAGGAGACTTGATACCTCAAGACGACTACCTATTGGAAGTCTATTTGATCCATGGTTTGGATTTGTTGCTTCAAACTGACTCACTAGCCCAAGGAAGAGAAGAAAGTCCGATGACATTTTATGAGCTAAAGGATCCGGAAGACGAGACTAGAATAACATACCTAGATAAAAATCAGAGAAGGTATTGGTTGGTAGATGCGTTAGACAGGGCTCGACGGAAATACATGGGTTTGCCTGTATTCCCTCAGAGAGAGCAGGCAACCACCTCTCAGAACCCCTTTGGAACCCAACAAGAGGGAGAGCACACCATGTCAGGACAAACTAGCCAACGGAGTGATCCGAACCGAACTCATGTACAATTTGCGACTCCAGGAGTGCAACCACACAATCAGACCCACCCTTAATGCCCTGACAGCCAGAACCAATGAGAAGATTGAGACCTATTTAGGTGGCCAAATGTGTGAGGAATCATTATGACGGATTGGGAGAACTATATGATCACATTGCTGAACTTAAACAAGTTCTAAGAGCGGAACAAGTAGACGACTTCTTCGTGTAGTATGAGTCTTTCGGACTCACCCTCACAGGAACGGCTGTGACTTGGTTCCAACCATTAGATCCCAACCAATTCGGAAATATGGAGCAATTCTTTCAAGAATTCATTGGGGAATTCACTAAGTGAGGGATTAAACAAAACTTTGCATCTTTAATCCATAGCTTTAAACAAAACCCTAATGAAACTATGAAAACAGCCGCCTGACGATTCAACCAGTATGTTGATAGATGTCCAGCTGCAGAGAGACCCACTCAGCAAAAAATGATATCATTGTTTTTGGATGGACTAACAAATGGAACTCTGAGAACGCTAGTTTACGTGAAGAGGTTACAAACCTTGAGTGAGTGTCTTCAAGAGTGTATTGACCTAGAAGACAATCTAGCTGAGGATCTCAAGAGCACTCCCAGCCCCACTAAATCAGAAGACTCTCGGAGTACAATTACGTCCAACTCTAGTAATGTGGAGGAATGAGCGGAGCTAGTAGCAAAGAAATTGGGAGTCCAATGACAGAGAAATTACCAACACCCAGCCTTAAGAGTGCCTCTGTTACGAAGATGTATTCTATGTGGAGAAGATCACCCCACGCACATGTGTGTACGAGGAGGAACTGGTGTACCTCAGACATATCCTTACAACCAACAGCCCCATCAAGGAGCTGCCTTGTATTGCCACATAGAACAAAAATACGCCAATCACACCATGGAAAACTACCCATTCAATAGGCAGGCATGGCCCTTCCAACCACCTCAGTATCGACCATATGGATATCCACCTAGAGAGCTAGGTAAAGATATGCCGAGATACAATTCCTACCCAACACCAGCAGGAGCTCCGAGGCCATATGAACCAGCACAATTTGGAAACCCTCAACCGGTGTTAGGACCACAACCTCCACATCCTCAACATGTGGTACTTGTTAAGTATGCTCAACCAGAGGAAAACCTAGAAAGAGCCATTGTACCAGCATCACCTATGACCAACGTGGAGACAAACTCATGTTAGGAGCAATCTTAGGGAGAGTACTATCCCTATGACACTAACATGTATGAGTATGAACAAGCCTATGATCCACACTACTACGGATACGAAGGATACGAATATGCCTATGGACTAGAGGTGGCAACATTAATGTACACCGCACCTAAAGCACAACCACCCGTGAGACCACCCATTAGACCGCCTATGCCGAGAGGATCTTGTTATAGATGCGGAGGAGACCATTTTATTAGAGAATGTCCTCAGCCTTACAATCCACCACCTCCTAGGACTTAGGAAGGATATTGCAATGATTGCAGAAAGGGACATCTTTTTAGAGATTGCTCTAAGAATCCCACCAAAGTCAAAGACACTGCGCCTATTAATGTAATCAAAGTGATAGAAGCACCTCGAGGTGATAAGGAATACACCGTGCCTTTAAAGGCCATTACCCGAGCTCAAACAAAAGAACAAAAAGGAAAACAACCAGAACGGGAACAAGAAAACAATAGAAAACAAAGCGCAAAAATGGAAGGAAAGGAGAGAGAAGCTCAAAGATAAATGGATGAAAAACAAGAGTCAAGACAATAAGAAACAAACCAGAAACAAGAAAGAGCATAAAGAACCAGAGATTCGGGAGGAAGTTCCCATTCCACTGCTTATCTGAGAAGCAGAGAAGCTAGGATCAATTCTAGTTGACCCAAAACCGGATGATTTAGAAATCTGGTTGAAAGCTTACCAAGCTAGAATTAAGATTGGACCAATAGTGGACCAAAACGACAAGCTTTACCCCCAAGCAGAATTAGAAAAAGAGAGGCTTGCGTTATGCAGGAAACTTATAGAGGTAGCACAAGCAACCCTAGAAAAGACTATCCCAGCCCTTCCGGAGACAAGGATAGCAGAGAAGCAATACAAGGAGTGTGTCAAAGCCAAGGATAAAGAACTTAAAGAGATGGATGTCAAGTGTGAGCAAGTGGAAACCCAGGACGAACCTATGTCAACAATACCTGACTTAGAGGCTGACTGGCCAAAAGAATTATGGAATAGAATCCGAGAAGAACAATGGAAAAGGAATGGATTGACTAAACCTCCCTTTGAGGAATTAGATGTAGAAGTTTATCAACCAAATCCCAACGTGGAAGAAGTATATGAGGAAGTATCAAGACTCGACCGAAATAGAGAAGAAGCTCATAGCATTTCAACCTTACCAAATTACATGGGAGAATATGAAAAGGAATCCTGATAATCCGAGCACCCACAGTCCAGGGATAAGGAAAAGGAAACTCAGAGAAGAATTCACACAATCTAACGGAACTTAAGAAGACAAAAGTACAATGCAAATTAACTGTGGAAGAATTACTTTGGGCTAAACCGCAATTATGGAAACAATTAGCAAGTCAATTGGAATTAGGGCAAGAGAAAGATAAAAAGGAAAACAAGGGAAAAGAAAACCCATCTAAGATACAAATCCCAGTAGATAAGGTGGGAGAATTTAGTGAAGGAGACGAAGGTAATACATGTCTACCTGTCAGTTACAATGGGTACATGACCAAGGGAATACTAGACAACATAGGAGCTAGAGTAGGAATTGCCACCAAGGAGATTTGGGAGAAATGGGGAAAGCCTGCCTTACTGGCCCACACGCATGAAGCTCCAATTAGCAGACGGTCATGTGGAGAAACCCTTAGGAATATTGGAAAGGATCAAATTAACCACCTGTGGAGTTGAATTTGAACACACATTAGCCATTTGTAAGTTCGAAAAGGCTAACGATTACGAAATGTTATTAGGGCGACCTTTCATGAGACATGATAGGCTGTTTAGCCCAAGAGAAAGTGCCTTCCACTCACCTAGATTTTGCTCAAACCCCTTGGAAATGTTCCACTTGATCACCTGGAACCCATAATTACCCCTCGAGGAATCCTTCTTTTGTATATGTACTAGTTCATATGCTTCCCGGCAGACGTACCAAAATGATAGGCCGTTTAGCCCAAGAGAAAGTGATTATACGAGACTTTATTTTGTTCAAACCCCTCGGAATCGGTCCAATTGGATTACCTAGAGCCCACAATTATCTCGCAATGGATTCTTCCTATGTCAATGCACTAGCTCATATGTTCCCGGCAAACGCACCAAAATGAATGGCTTCTAATGCCCAAGGAAAAAATGCATACATATGCGTATGTATTGCTTAATTTCCTGGTACTCTATCAACTCGTATGGATTGGAGACCGCATTCGTAACTTTTAATTGGAAGTTTCATGCACACTCATTGATACACCCACACCTGATCTTGTTCACTTTTTGAAGGGGGAAAAGGGACCGGGATTTCCACAAATGTCGAGACATCTCGTCTACACAAGAAGAGTAAAACGCATTCACTTAACAAGCTGATTTACCCCTCCCCAATCCTATAGCATGGCTAAATTTTTCCCCCTTTAGCCCGTTAGACCCTCCTCCCAACGAATGCACAAGCATGCTCCCATTCCCCCCTGGCACTAAATCCTCGACCTCGTTCTCCTCTATACTTTTACTAGGCCTCACTATGGCTCTTCATATCATGCACAGTAGAGTTACACCAGCTTGGTACATGAAATTTTGGCCCAGTCTTTTTGTTATCGAATTGAAAGAGGATGAAATTCGAATCGTGCAAAAAACTTAGAGCGATACAATAGTTTTCTTGAGCATCAGTTCATTCTCAAGATGATGAGTATGGACAAATTTTTACATGAGAGACCAGAGATGGGAGAATCTCCTTGGCGATGGGGCTACCGGTCATGAAGTATGAAGGCAATGATCTTCCATAATGTACTGCCTAAAGCTCTGGCCTCCTTTAGTACAGCTCCACGGATTTTTGCCTACGTGGTGGCACTCGACGACATGAAGTGGAAAAGCACAGATGTATAGACCTCCCAGCAATGCGCGCTAGTAGCCTTCTTTCGGCAGCGAACAAAAGGTGGTATGTAGCTAATTGAGCCTAGCGATTTGCAGACCTTAGTAGACCTTGCAAGCTGGCAAATAACCAGGGCAGCAAATTGTTGCTCAGTTAAGACCATTCCTCAGTGCAAAGATAAGACGAGACAAAAGGCCAATCGACCGGAGCTCATCTATACTCGTTTCTGATGCTTCTCTGATAATTGTTTGCCGGGTGATTTTTTCTATAGTAGCCAAGCTTTGCAACGCATCACATGTATACAGAGAGAGTGGCATATTCAGAACTGCACCCTCCTCAACTAAATAATTTTGAACCTCGGTGTACGCTTGCAAGATTCTTAATGGTGCTTCCTGCAGAAACGTGAGCCGCAGGAGTCCCTGTTGGCATAACTCATGAAGTACACAGGCTCCAGCGAGCATAGAAAATCCTTCTCAGATGTGCAAGTGAGTTCTTCCCTGCCAAAGTGGCCCTCCTTTTTGCTTCTTTCTTAGCCTCCTCTCCTTCGGGATCGTCACGTACCTTCCCCAAAACCTTCAAAGAACAAGAGTACTTGATTTTCCCTGTGATCCCTGATGGTATGCGTAGCCAAAAAAGACAAGAACTACCCTCGACCTTCAGTTGTCTAGCCACACCGTGCACCACAGCAAGAGTATCCTCCCCCTTTTTTTTGTGGCCACCGAAAAAACCCTCCCGCTGCCTCCTTACGAGCCCTCTAACACTCTTAATTACTTCCACACGCCCCAGCAGTCACCCCCCCAAAAATGGAAAAAACGGCTTCCCCTTTTTTCTGTGTGGCAGATGCCCTCCAAAACGGAACAGCACCCCTCTTTACTCGAGCAACCATAACTTTAAAGCGCTCCCAGTCATTGAGAGAAGCACGCTTCTTTTGATCAATCAACTTCCTTCCCCAAGAGTTGTTAGCCCACTTATTGTACACGTCAGCAGATTCGATGGCCACAGCTAGTTGGTTTTTCGTGGGCATACGCGGAATATCCACTTTCAGATCAGTCAGCGAAAGCCTTTTAAAGTTCATGGCACCGCGAGCTTGAAAACACCTCTCTCTGAAGTGACTCTCTATCCTCGTCCACTGAAAACCATGCATAGCTTCACCCCTACTGCTCTTGATCCTTGTGTCCACATTTGAGTAGATCTTATCATCACCGGCCACCTATTCTCATTGCAAAACACCTATGTCCAAACAAATATTCTCCAAAAATGGAAGCATGTTAGTGCACCAAAACCAACCATTTATTGAGCTAACATACTTCCCTCTTCTTAATTGCGAAGTCGTCCTCGACGAGCCACTCTTGCTGCAATAAAAACCAAACAACCATGAACATGTCAATTTACAAATAGTTCGCATACCTTTTCATCGAGCCGTCACTTCCACTGAACCTGCACTCATCGAAGCTATTAGTGCTCAAAAAAATCACTCATGAATACATACAAATCAGTCACTTCCAAAATGATCCAAGAACATGCACATATATGCAATTCCATTTCAACCATGCATCAATTTGCTCATACATTCCATTATGAAAAATGGTCTCAACCAAAATAACACATGCATACCTTTCCATGTTTTATACATGCAACTACCATTGCGGAAAACAGAAAAGAAAATACCGAAATGAACAACGACAACTGAAATGAATTCAATCGGAGATGCAACATACCCAAAATGCATACCCCATTATTGCATCTACTATTCGCTATGTACACATAGTCCATGACCAGACATTTCCGAAGAATCCCCATCGTCGTCCTACAAAAGTCATCAAAACCCGAGTACAAGTCAAGACCGATATAAAAAACCCAAGAGTGCCCCACACACTGGAAAAACCCTCAGATAGAGCACACAAGTTATAAAGCAAGACCGTTGCATTACCTCGCTAAAGCCTCATCCATAAGTACATATACAGTCTCCGTGCCTTCAAGAATGTTGATTCAAAGTGAGCTGATCTGTCGCAAGCCATCACATACCAATCACACAAGAAAATAACGTTCCCTTCCAGGCGATCATCGCCCTCTCCTCTCTCTCTCTCTCCCCCTCAGGAGTGGGGAATAACTCCATATGAAAATTTTATTTATATTCACACGTTGGCCTGTATTGACATTGGATGCGATTCGTGGACCTGACCACCCGATCAGGTTGATTCCACCCATCTACCAATGCAATGCAGCGCACAACACACAAACACACAATGATAACACATAACATATATCAGCTAGCCCATAACGAAGCTGGGTACGGCTCGTGGTCGTGACTACCCAGCCACGATGGCTCCACCTACCTACCAACCCGTTATGGCGCGTAGCTAAGACACAAACATATACCTCCCAAGCCTATGGCAAAACTAGCTGCGGCTCTGGTCCTAACCACCCGGCGAGGATAAATCCACCCACCTACTAGCCCACCATAGCGCATTGGTACGATCACAACAACACACATTTTTTTCTTTCTTTTCGTTTTTTTTTTTCTAGTTAATTAATTCACCCAAGTCCTGAGAATTAGGGAGAGGAAGAAAGGGACTTTCCCACGTTTCCCACACATGCATGCAACCATATACACTCTAGCCTTTGACAGATCAACCACCTCTTCACTCCATTCTCTCACTTACAGACACTACATATGTATTCATCGAGTTGACTTTTCACTAGGTAACTACAGCCGGCTATGCTTTAGTCCCTCGTATACCTATCCTTAGGTGTCCTAGAATGTGAGTCTCTGGGATGTCTCATGTAGTCTCACATCGTACTCGTATCCCGACAACTTCCCTAGGGCGAGTCAGGCTCAACTTCAGGAGCTCCGTCATCACTTCCTATCGTTAGCACATCTGCCCAAGCCCAAGTGATATCGTTCTCTTCGTTAGGCATTTCCATCGAAGGGTCGAAATAGTAATATCGATCCCCCGCCCATCCTACATGTTGGGTCAGGTATTCCTCAAAACACTCAATATAAAACATAACATCCAAACCTTGGTTTATGAAGCATACCAGCCAGTGCGCTTTCTCCACATCATGGTTTGTCTGCAAGCTCTCAACCGATATCTCCATGCTTTCTAACGCTTGATCTAAAAAATACACGACAAGGTCGAACAGAGCGCTCTGGTATACTTGATCAACCATCGATCGCCTAGTCCTCAGTGATCCTGCATAGTAACACACTTGGTTTACCAGTTTCTGGAATTCTAGCAAACAAAAGTTAAATTGGATGAACAAGTAGAGAAAGGCCTTCTCACTTTGTTCTCGTACCCAACCACACACCTCTCGTAAGAACATCCAAATCACACAAAAAAGTGCCATCATCCAACGGCTCACTCGAAGTCCTGTCCATGCACATTCACCTATTGATCCTCGTACGTTCTGCTCGCTACCCTGACATATAATCCAATCAAACTTCCTTTGAATAACTCTGGCATGCTCGGCATGAGCCAATCCTGACTTCTTTAGGCGGTCGTCATTCCTACACGTATTCTTTGCATGAAGCACTTTACTCATTGTACTCTCTTCTGACGCATTTCTTGATGCAGGTCCTTTCTCCCATCTTTCATGTCTAAAAATCCTCTCTTCGCCACCATCTTGGTTCTCCTTATCTCTTCCTTTGAAGAGGTTCTCCTTTCGATCCACTAATTTCTTACTAGAACTATCATGACCCACACACCACTTTTCTCTCTCAGATCTACTTTTACCCTCGTGCTCTCCCTTGCATGTACCCTTGCTCATGGCGTCATGTACTCTCCTGGTGCTGAAGGATAGCTTACTGTCTTGGTTCATTGTCGACTTTTGATGATATCCTCGATCACGAGTTCCAAAAGAGCATTTTCTATTTTTCGAAGAGTTTTCCCTCCTTGCATGAGGATCCACCACCTGGCTCATTTTCTTCTCCTTCTCCATCGGGTTCATGTGCATTGTATAGCACTCAGCCTCGCTTGTACTTGCCAACCATCCTAGCAGTTCCTGATCAGAATCGTCTTTATAGAGCAATGGATTTTGATATTCTCCCATCTTCGTGTCTTGCTTCTTAAAAAGCTGCAAGTTGAACCCGTCTTGAAGCAGATTCTTGTAGGTGTCCGTGTTCAAGGAAAACCTAGCTCGTGCAATCTCGTGCCTTGCTTTCTCCTTTTCTTTCTTTTCCATCTCATCGACTATTATTGTTCTCTTCTTGTTGCTCGAGGGTGGGGATACTTGTATTTGAATCCGATCAGACTTTTGCCCTATTGAAATAAAACCTGTGCGCCAGTCATGCACACATTCGGTTTGCACCAGCCATGGCCGTCCAAGTAAGATCGAGAAGGTAGCCTCTGAGGTCCTTGGTCTTACTATCAGATAATCAACTTTAAACTCTAGACCGCCCACCACTGTGCTTACATTCTTCAAAAGACCCGCAGGCTTCACTTGTGTTTGATCTTCCATTCTCAAGGACATCGGCGTTTCTTCCATGTGGTTGAGGCCCAAAGCTTTCATCATGAACTCAGTCATAAGGTTGACTGCGGCTCCACTATCTAACTGAGCACCAGGGACTGCATACCCTTTAATCTCGACCGTCACAGCTGGAGCATTCGAATCGATTTGCATCGTAATACTTTGAATGATTCCTTGGACATCTTTATCTTGTCTCTTTTTCTCTCGAGCTTTCCTCGACTTCTTAATATATTCGTTGTAGAATTGTTTCCTATAGGAAGGTGAACACTTTAGCAATGTGCCAATGTCTAGCGTGACTTCCGTGTGAGAGAGCAGCTTTACGATGTCCACTTCCTCCGAACTTTGTCTTTCCTTTCTACACTTCGGAGCCCTAAGTCTTTCAGGGAATGGTGCTATGCCCGGCACAAACTCCTTGGTCACTGGTGGAAGAATCTCTATCTCTTCCCCATCCTCAAACTCTTGCTGCTCATCAAATCCTCCAACTTGGTTTTCTACCTCTTCGAGTTCAGCTATCTTCTCTTGGCTTGCTTTTTCGCTTCCGTCTTCTGGATTTTTCTTCAAATACTCTTGAGTCCTTGTGACTACTGCCACAGTTGGCTCTTTAGGCGGGTTCTTGGCCTCGTAAGCATCCACAAAGTGCATTGACGAGCTAGAACCTTCTTGAGGGTTCGGTGTCTTGAACACTACTCCGATCGTAGGAACGTGCTCTTGAGCTCTCGATGTGGAATGCATCTGAGTATCAACATAATTCGAGGACCCTACTGGTCCTTTTTCCTTGCCGGCGGCAGCTCTTCGTTTAGGACAATCCTCATCAAAGTGGCCCTCTCCACTACAGTACCTACAGAGTGGGGTATAATCAATTGGCTTCTTTTCGTTTGGACATCTAGATTGAGTATGGCCAAAGCCATGACATCTTAAGCACTGGATTGGACCATCTCTTCTTTGATCACGCACGGCTCCTCTTGGATAGTCTCCTCCTTGACCCTGAGCACCATATCCATAAGTCGGTCTGTTTTCCCAACGAGATATAGGTGGGACACTTTGAGCGGGCAATTCCGTGTAAGGTCTTTCTCTTGTATCTCCTGATTTCATGGTCCTCTCTTCATAGGTTCTCTTGTTGTAACATTGGTCCTCCGTGTGATTTGTTCTTCCACAAAAAGTACAACGCATCCTAGGTGGTGATCTATCTGTGAATACTCTCGAGACTGTAGGGCATTCTGAAGCCAAATGGCCGTAACCATGACACTTTCCGCACCATGTGTTCGATCTAAACACTTGATTCGGGTTTGTAGTTACCTCTGGTTTTACTGTGTATGTTTCCTGGGTTATTGTGGCGGCTTTTATAGCTTGCGTGACCAACTCCAATATTCGTTCTTCAGTTAGCGCAGGCTTTACCTCGCCTGGCGTGCTAGTGGAAGCTACAAAAGCTGGAGTCGTCAATGCGGGACTTCCTTGGCCAGGATCTTTCATCGGTATATTTCCTGGGCCTCCCATAGGCTCGTATAAGAGCTCCATCTTCCTTTGTTGGCATAATTGTACTTCCTCCCAAAGCCTCGCTTGTTCCTTAGCATCCATTAAAGTTGTTAAAGTTGCAGGTCTTGTCAGGCTGATATGCTGCTGTGCCGTAGGATCTCTCAATCCCGAAATGAATCTTCGTTTCAATGTCTCATCGTTCGGGACATTTGCGCTCATCTTTCTTACCAAGGTTTCCATTCTCTGAATGTAGTTATCGATGCTCTCATTGACTCCCTGTCGCAAATAATCCATTGTTGGGCCAATCTATCTTGGAAGCCTTGTCGTCGAAACTTTGCCAAGAAGGCTTCCTTGAGCATCTGATAAGTTCCACGCTCTTGTGGTGTCAAATTCCCATACCAATTGGCTGCCTCATCACGGAGAATAGCCGGAAAAATCCTCAACCTTTGATCCTGGTCAACTACGTCATTGGCCTCACAAGTAACCTCAAACAACTGGATAAAACTATCCGGATCTTCGTTCCAAGTACCTGAAAACTTGGTGAAGTCCCCCAAGTGAACCGAAATCCGCTGAGCCATTTCAAACAGAGGTGTGATGTCAATATCACTTCGATCCCAGAAATTTAGCGCACGTGGCTTCAGGATCCCTCCTTCAAACTTCCGCACTTGATTCGCGACTCTCCTACGGGAGTACACGTTTTTGGCTGATTTCTTCGAGCCAATCGAGGTCCACTCACCTGGCGGTTCCCACCTTCTCCTTTCTCTTTCAAGGGCTCTTCTCTGAGCGCGTTCCTCTCTTTGAGTTTGTGTTGCTCCTGACGATGAGCTCCCCTCGCTCATGTACTAGATCTTGGGGTCCGCAAGCTCGGCCAACCTGTGGCGCTAGGCGAACCTATGGCACTCTCTTATAGAGACGTACCAAGCTATTCCCGGCAAATGCACCAAAATGATAGGCCGTTTAGCCCAAGAGAAAGTGCCTTCCACTCACCTAGATTTTGCTCAAACCCCTTGGAATTGTTCCACTTGATCACCTGGAACCCATAATTACCCCTCGAGGAATCCTTCCTTTGTATATGTACTAGTTCATATGCTTCCCGGCAGACGCACCAAAATGATAGGCCGTTTAGCCCAAGAGAAAGTGATTATACGAGACTTTATTTTGTTCAAACCCCTCGGAATCGGTCCAATTGGATTACCTAGAGCCCACAATTATCTCGCAATGGATTCTTCCTATGTCAATGCACTAGCTCATATGTTCCCGGCAAACGCACCAAAATGAATGGCTTCTAATGCCCAAGGAAAAAATGCATACATATGCGTATGTATTGCTTAATTTCCTGGTACTCTATCAACTCGTATGGATTGGAGACCGCATTCGTAACTTTTAATTGGAAGTTTCATGCACACTCATTGATACACCCACACCTGATCCTGTTCACTTTTTGAAGGGGGAAAAGGGACCGGGATTTCCACAAATGTCGAGACATCTCGTCTACACAAGAAGAGGAAAACGCATTCACTTAACAAGCTGATTTACCCCTCCCCAATCCTATAGCATGGCTAAATTTTTCCCCCTTTAGCCCGTTAGACCCTCCTCCCAACGAATGCACAAGCATGCTCCCATTCCCCCCTGGCACTAAATCCTCGACCTCGTTCTCCTCTATACTTTTACTAGGCCTCACTATGGCTCTTCATATCATGCATAGTAGAGTTACACCAGCTTGGTACAGGAAATTTTGGCCCTGTCTTTTTGTTATCGAATTGAAAGAGGATGAAATTCGAATCGTGCAAAAAACTTAGAGCGATACAATAGTTTTCTTGAGCATCAGTTCATTCTCAAGATGATGAGTATGGACAAATTTTTACCTGAGAGATCAGAGATGGGAGAATCTCCTTGGCGATGGGGCTACCAGTCATGAAGTATGAAGGCAATGATCTTCCATAATGTACTGCCTAAAGCTCTGGCCTCCTTTAGTACAGCTCCACGGATTTTTGCCTACGTGGTGGCACTCGACGACATGAAGTGGAAAAGCACAGATGTATAGACCTCCCAGCAATGCGCGCTAGTAGCCTTCTTCCGGCAGCGAACAAAAGGTGGTATGTAGCTAATTGAGCCTAGCGATTTGCAGACCTTAGTAGACCTTGCAAGTTGGCAAATAACCAGGGCAGCAAATTGTTGCTCAGTTAAGACCATTCCTCAGTGCAAAGATAAGACGAGACAAAAGGCCAATCGACCGGAGCTCATCTATACTCGTTTCTGATGCTTCTCTGATAATTGTTTGCCGGGTGATTTTTTCTGTAGTAGCCAAGCTTTGCAACGCATCACATGTATACAGAGAGAGTGGCATATTCAGAACTGCACCCTCCTCAACTAAATAATTTTGAACCTCGGTGTACGCTTGCAAGATTCTTAATGGTGCTTCTTGCAGAAACGTGAGCCGCAGGAGTCCCTGTTGGCATAACTCATGAAGTACACAGGCTCCAGCGAGCATAGAAAATCCTTCTAAGATGTGCAAGTGAGTTCTTCCCTGCCAAAGTGGCCCTCCTTTTTGCTTCTTTCTTAGCCTCCTCTCCTTCGGGATCGTCACGTACCTTCCCCAAAACCTTCAAAGAACAAGAGTACTTGATTTTCCCTGTGATCCCTGATGGTATGCGTAGCCAAAAAAGACAAGAACTACCCTCGACCTTCAGTTGTCAGCCACACCGTGCACCACAGCAAGAGTATCCTCCCCCTTTTTTTTGTGGCCACTGAAAAAACCCTCCCGCTGCCTCCTTACGAACCCTCTAACACTCTTAATTACTTCCACACGCCCCAGCAGTCACCCCCCCAAAAATGGAAAAAACGGCTTCCCCTTTTTTCTGTGTGGCAGATGCCCTCCAAAACGGAACAGCACCCCTCTTTACTCGAGCAACCATAACTTTAAAGCGCTCCCAGTCATTGAGAGAAGCACACTTCTTTTAATCAATCAACTTCCTTCCCCAAGAGCTGTTAGCCCACTTATTGTACACGTCAGCAGATTCGATGGCCACAGCTAGTTGGTTTTTCGTGGGCATACGCGGAATATCCACTTTCAGATCAGTCAGCGAAAGCCTTTTAAAGTTCATGGCACCGCGAGCTTGAAAACACCTCTCTCTGAAGTGACTTTCTATCCCCATCCACTGAAAACCATGCATAGCTTCACCCCTACTGCTCTTGATCCTTGTGTCCACATTTGAGTAGATCTTATCATCACCGGCCATCTATTCTCATTGCAAAACACCTATGTCCAAACAAATATTCTCCAAAAATGGAAGCATGTTAGTGCACCAAAACCAACCATTTATTGAGCTAACAAGACAAATGCGGATAGTGCAAGACTGGGGACGAGATGCATTATACCTGCAACATCAAGGAAATACAACCAAGATAAACTTGCATACATTTTCTTATAGAGATGTATCCCCACTACCGTGGAATCCCATACACAAGGAGGAAGATGACCTATCTATTCATAGTGCTGGATCAAACGATCAATCATGGAAGTATGAGGATGCCCAATTATGGATGTGTAAAGAAGCCAAGAAGGAGGAGAATAAAAGGTAGCTGTGGCCAATAGGACATCCTAACTACCGACTCGTAGAGGACCCAAGGTACATGCCTCAAGTCTTTTCTGACGAAACCTTTGAACTGCATGGATGGATGGAAATCTTAGCCACCTTGGATGTGTGTGTGAATGAGGAAGTTCTAACTATGAACGAGTGCATAGATGAAGAAGGCTATGATGTAAATTTGTACATGGTTGTCCTTCAAGAAGTAGACGCAGGGGAAATCTTGGAAAAAGAGTGGAAAGAGGAATATGAGAGTATAGAAATGGAACGAGAATTTGATTCAGAGGAAAGCTATCTAGACACCATTCGAACTAAAGATAAGCAGGAACCGACCAAGATCCTGGCAATAGAAGCCGCCCCCATAGTACAAGAGCAAGAGGAAAGAATGAGTAAAATCGGACCAAATCTAGATGTTTTTGAGGTTCCGGAGCATTTTAAAAGGTACGAAGTAGAAGAGAGAAAGATAGCCATTCAAATGCCTAAGAGAGAGGCTCGAGAAGAAGAAGCATAAAATAACAAAGAACAAACAAAAAAGATCATAGTAACAGTGGAAGATGGAGAAGAAAGATGTACATACATAGGTAAAGATGTAACAATTGAGGAGGAAGAAGAATTAATACAATTGATCCGAGAATATCAAGACGTATTCGCGTGGACATATAAGGATCTCAAGAGTGTGGAACCCTCGATTTGCTCTCATAGAATACCAATGATGACTAAGGCAAAACCATCTAAACAACGCCCTTATACATACAATGAGGTCTATGCTGCCAAAATCAAAGAAGAAATAGACAAGCTACTAGCGACAAAATTCATATATGAAATAGAGCACACCAAGTGGGTATCGCCATTAGTAGTTGTGCCTAAGAAGAACGGAAAATTGAGAGTTTGCATTAACTTGAAAAAGGTCAATGCAGCCACTATACGTGACAGTTACCCTTTACCCATTACGGACCATCTATTCGAAAGAGTTGCAGGAAAAGAAGTCTATAGCTTCTTAGACGGATTCTCTGGATACAACCACGTAGCTATTGCTACTGAAGATCAACATAAGATCACATTCGCGACTGAATGGGGAGTCTATGCTTTCAGAGTTATGCCTTGGACTCACTAATGCGCCTGCTACTTTCCAACGATTGATGTGTCATGTTTTCAAAGAGTTCGTGAAGAAGAGCATGGAAGTGTATGTAGATGATCTGTGTACATATTCAAACCAAAGACAAAACCACATTCCTGAAGTGCGGAAGATATTTAATAAATGCCGACAATATAGAGTCTGCCTAAACCCAGAGAAGTGTGTCTTCATGGTAAGACAAGGTAAGATCCTAGGACAATGTTGATGGTAAACTAATAGAATCTCCTCTAGATAATCACTAAGGCATAGATCACAACTCCTTCAAGAGTGTGAGAACTCCTCCTGACACATAGTCTTTAGAAATGGAATATCCACAGATGAAGACAAGATTAAGGTTATATTGGAGCTTCTTAGAACTAAGAATGCGAAAGAGGTGCAAGCATTTATGGGACATTGTGGGTACTACCGTCAATTTATCCACATGTATGCCATAATCGCCAAACCCTTGTATGGACTTTTAACTCAATTCACATGGACAGAGGATTGCGAGAAGGCATTCAATGAGTTAAAGAAGCGGCTTAGCACAGATCCAATTCTAAAAACTCTGAATTGGAACAAACCTTTCCATATTCATGTGGATGCTTCTAATTACGCAATAGGATGTATCTTAGCCCAGTCGGCAGATAAGGGAAAGTTAGATCACCCAATTGCTTATGCGAGTAGACAACTGAATCAAGCTGAGAGGAACTATACAACTACCGAGTGAGAGGGATTAGGAATGGTCTATGCAGTGAAAAAATTTAGACACTATCTCTTAGCCAACAAGTTCAAGTTCTTCACAGATCATCAGGCCTTATTGTACCTAGTCAATAAGCCCTGTAACACAGGAAGAATGGTAAGACGATTTCTGCTATTGATGGAGTTCGACTTCGAAGTAATAGTGAAAAAGGAAAATACCCATGTAAGAGAAGATCACCTCTCTAGGTTAACACACGGAGAACCACCAAGTGGAGTACCAGACGAATTGCCGGACACTTATTCGTTTAATCTAGAGGTGTGTCCAAAGTGGGCAGAGAAACTAATTCTGATACTCACTCATGGCCCACAACACTCAATCAATAAAGAGAGTAAAAAGGAAATCCTACAGTCAAGGAATTTGCACATTATTGCGGGAAGTGTGTACTATAAGGAACCCAATGGCATTCTGCTGAGATATGTTGAGGAGGATGAGCAAAGGATGCTGATTGAACAAGCTCATGTGAACAAATGGAGAACACACAAAGGGACGCATGGAACTATAAGGGAATTAAAACGAATAGGAGTATACTGTCCTAACATGCCTAAGAATGTCCACGACTATGTGAGTAACTGCGCGGAATGCCAGGAGATTATCCCTGAGGATCATACATCCATATCTTTCTCAACGATAGCACCCAATTGGAGCAAAACATTGGTCAAATTGCTAAAGACAAGAGAACACGAGGAAGGAGTTAGCTTGGAAAGGAAACGATCCTTAGAGGAAACGAGCAAGGATTATGTACTCGTGGGAAGACACCTGTTTAGGAGAGGAAAAGACAACCAATTATGACTATGTGTGCATGAAGGAGAATATTTACCCGTATTAGAGATGGAACACGCAGGTGAGGCAGGAGGTCATTTTTCAGCCGAGAGAACCGTAAAAATGATCCTCTTTACGGGCTTGTGGTGGCCAACTTTGCAGATGGATGCAGACACCTATGTACGAAGCTGCGAGACATGCCAAAGGGCTAAATACCGGATTTGGAGAGATGACATGCCATTGAGACCTATGGTTTGCACCAGAGCATTTTCTAGATGGGATATAGATTACATAGGACCCATTAACCCACCGTCCAAGGGGTCACATGCTGAATATATCATAGTAGCTACCGATTATTTGACAAAATGGGTAGAAGCAAAGGCTACTAGAAGGAATGATGCTCAAACCACGGCTAAGTTTCTTTTTGAGCATATATTCACTCGGTTCGGACTACCAATTGAGATTGTGAGCGACCGAGGAATACACTTCATTAATGAGGTGATAGAGTCTCTAATGAATGAGTTCTTAGTGATCCATAAAAAATCAGCCCCATACCACCCCGAAGCCAATGGTCAAGCAGAAAGTTCCAATAAGGTGTTATGCACAGTATTGACAAAGATTGTCAATAATGGGAGGTCTGACTGGGACAAACAATTGCATCATGCAATTTGGGCCTTCCGAGTCGCGTACAAGACTGCCATTGGAACTACCCCCTTCAATCTAGTATACTGACGGAACACAATTCTACCAATTGATTTTTTGATACCCACTTTGAGATTAGCCCACCAATATGAATGGAAAGGACATGAATTATCACAACAACTAGACCAAATCGAGAAGCTACATGAAACTCGGTTGCAGGCTGTCGCAGGAATCTATGTGGCCAAGAGAAGACAAAAGGCATATTATGATGCCCACATAAAAGACAAAGGACTAAAAGAAAGAGACCTAGTCCTCGTCTACACTTTGAAGCAACATGCCAAGAAGTTACAAAAACGCGGATATGGACCTCTAATCATTAATAGGATCTCGATGATTGGAGCAGTTAATCTAGCCACTCTGGATGGAGACATTCTTCCTAACTACATAAGTGGATGTAGAGTGAAACGGTTCATGGAGCCATTGACGGACCAAATGTTAGCACATCTTGTAGGTGCGCAAAATAGGAAGAAAGAGGAAGAGAGGATTAGAGAGGAGGCATGACAAGAAGCCTTGGAACGTATTAAGAAACGGAAAGAGTGGATGAGACAAAGAGACGAACGATACTTACTAAGTGAAGAACCTATTCCCATGGCCAACTATCAAGTCCATCATTCCAATGAACAGAACCATAGCATATCTAAACCCTACCTAAACTTAGAGATTGGCAAGATAGAGTACCAATTAATAGATGCTTTGATAGACTCAGGAGCAGGAATCAGTTGCATACGAAATGCGGTCATCAGAGATCTTCATACGGTTATGACACCCACGAAAGCTTGTATGATAGGAATTGGAGGTCAAGCCGTAGCATGCATTGGAGAAGCCATAGTATCCCTCCACCTAGGAAATTCAACTATGAAACAACGAGTCTTAGTGTGCAAAGATAAAGAATTAATAGAAAACTTGATCCTAGGATAAGATTGGATCATTGAGAATGAAGTAAGCATCCACCTAGTGCAAGGATACATTTCAACCAAGATAGGGCACAAGGAAATTTTTTTAGTCTATTAGGGGAGAAGCCCTCATAGAAACCGGAAGCCAATGAATGTGCGGAAGAACTCAAAGAAGAGCACTTAGAGCGTGATTCCAGCCCCAATCTATCAAAATCAGGTCTAAAAGAAGAAGAAGTTTCAAACCCTAACATATCAATGGAAGAAGTGGATTCATCCTATTCAAGTGATGAACAGAAAGACACCAAGGAAATCAACACTCTTAGAGTTTCTCACATGACAGAAGGATCACCCATTTGGAAAACCACGGTCAACAGATACTCACATCCAGGAAAGGTCAGATTCAAATGGGTATGCAAGGATCAAGTGCAAAAATCAGAGATCGCAACACCACCTCATGAGGAGAAAACGGAGGGCAAGCATTCTTCTTTACCGAAATTCGAGCCAAAATGACTTTTTCAGGTATGGCTTCCTAGGCCTTTGATTGAAGCTCAGAAAGCAAATATGGATTCCCAAGAAGGTCAGACAAGTAGCCAAACAAGAGATAAGCAAACAGGAGGATGCATTACACCTACACATTCGGACAATGAAGCCAAGACAAACTCGTCATAGAAACCTACAGAGAACGACCTCTATCACTCACACAACAAAAGACACAAAAAAAAAACATGCAGCTCGAGGAACCAAAGAAAAGACACGGCCCATCAACTCGAACACAAAATGGATTTGGAAACCAAAGCAACTGCGAGGAATGGAACACCAGAACAACGAAGATTCCAATTGCACTCATGAAGTATCGAATGCACCTAAAGTATGCATAATAGGGCCACATTACGAGGCCAGACATTCGGCACTTGATGTACATAATAAAATTAGTGGTGCACATTCTCCAACGGGAAATAGGTCATAGCTTCAACTTCCTTAGGAATGGACCTACTATGTACATAAATAAATGCTTCGGCTATACCAATCCTTGTTTTCTTTCAGAAAAGAAATAAAAATATGTGGTAAGAGATCTCACTTATACAAGCAAGGGAAACGGAGTGACGAAACGACAACATGTCCCTACTATTCAGGAAGAAGTATTGGAATTTCCTTTACAGAGCGTAACTAAAGCAAAGGGACACTGGTTTAGGGGAGAGCAACCGGCTGGAAAATATCTCTTCCTGGTGACCCTCAAAATCATGGACATGGATCATCAGTTCCCAATTATGTCCCAAGATTTTAAAGTGGTGCATGAGCTTCCGTCTATAATTGACATCATGAAGAAAGTGCGTATACACAAATATTTTGAATTGCCGATCTACAAACCTGATTTTCAAAGGTGCACACAAGTTATGAATACATTATAGCGAGCACTACACGATCCATTGGTGCTAGAAGCTAGAGTCATGGATGCAGTAGGCGAATGGGTAGTGATTCAATTCACACATGATTTCAGCAAGGAAGCTTTTGGATGGGAGAAGGACGGAACTACTGTATTGAAGGAAGAAAGCCGAGGGGCAAAGACCAGGACCTTCATTGACATCAATCGAATTGACATAGAAGAGGAAGTATGACTAATTCATCAACACTTCTGCTTTCCTAACATGCATTGATACACTACTCCTCAGAAGATCATTGTCTAGCTACTATCACATGCCATTAAACAAATTGGAAATCAAGTTAATCTGACCCCATACATCCAGGAAAGGTTATTCGAGGCAAAGAAGCAATGGAATCACAAGAAGTTCCTGAACAGTAGTGTTGCTTTGACCATATTGATCTATCATGCTTTAGGTATTAGAGAACACCTCCAAGAAATGCCCTCATCGACTGCCATGGCTAAGTATGCCAAGGTCGCCACAGTCCCAAGGAAAAAAAAAGGAGTCAAGATTGTTGAGGAGGCAGAGACTAGCTCTCAACCCAAGATGAGAGGTACAAAGAGGTTAAGGGAAGTGATGCTGTTAGCTCCGAAAATGGTTGATTTTAATGCACTAATATGTTTGTATTTGGCAGGAAAATACGTTTGATTTCAGGTACTTGAAAAGTGATTCGATGATTGATGGGAATTATTTGGGGACTTTCCAAAAAAAACATGGATCAAAACATGGGTAGAAACGGAAGTACTATGGAACCCAAGTCTCGGGTTGAGAGAGAATGGCTTGCCAGAAGTCTCGAAGGCACATGTTCATTTCCATTTTTTTTTGCATACACGTGTGTGAGAGATATAGTTTTTATCTTATCTCTATCTCCACCTTGATGTGTGGACGGCGCTGGTTCTTTTGGACGAGAGGAGGATAGGGATAGGAGAAAAAAAAAGGGCATCTACCAACAGCTCGAAGGGAAGAAAAAATCACGTCGATAAGGAGTTCAATGGGGTTCGAGTGTATATATTCAGGAGGAGTGCAGGTTCGAAGGGAGCGCGCATCGAAGGAGAAGGATTTGATTCTGAGGGATTCGAGGGCAGATCGGCAGATGGGGACGTGGCTTCTCAATGGTGATGTGTGGAAAATTTAGGAGGGCTTTCTTCTTCCGGCTCCGACATCAGAACCTAGGAGGGAGCTGCTGGGGATTTGGCCCAGCGAGATACAACAGCAACTTGGGGAGATGACCATTCTTAGCATTTCAATTTCTATCTAGTAGATTGATTGATTCTTTGTACACTCATTTCACTTGTTGTCCTTTGTTGCTGGAGTTACTTAATAAACTGATCTACGTTTCTGGAGATGTGTGGGCATGTATCGTGCACGAGAACATTTATTGTACTTGTTCCTCTCACTTTCCTTTGGTATGTTTACTGTTTGGCCGTATGAAGTCTGAGGAAATTGCTTCAGATTTTTTCGGACTTGGCTATGGACGGGGAGCAGAAACGGAGAAGGGGGGATGCTCTCGCTTTTGGAGTCCTCTTCAATTTTTGAGGGTGTGGCTTCTCGTCTTTGGGGAGACAGATCTTGAAGGAGGGGGAGCATCCACAGTGATCGTGAGAGATCAGGTTTTATAAAGAACATGGCGTGAAGACTCCAAATATTTTATGCTAGGAGAGTGGTGGTTTGATTCCATCCGATGTGATTCTCCAAAATCTAGACTCCCTGTAGAGAAGCTTCAATACCACATGGACTCTAAACAAGAGGTGTTCTGTTCTAAACTTTGATAATAGTTGCACTTGTTAGATTTGCTTTTTGATTCGAAACTGTTCATGTCTCTGTATAATTGTTGCTACATGCTTTGAAGATGATCAGAGACATGATGTTTTGTGATGCCAATCTATACATAGATTTACATATGTTCTCACCAGACAGTTTACGTAGTGAAAAAGTGTAGCTTTTCTTTTTGCATCAATGATTCTACAATCATCTATGCTGCTCAATGTGTGTACACAAGAACAGTAGAAGAACATCCATGTCTGAGCATGCTTGTTCGTGAATGCTGCATTTCACTCATTATGCTCTCAGATTTTAAGCTGAATATAGATTAACATATGATAGGCTAAAATTGAAAGTAAAGCTTATGCACAGCGAATGCGCAAGCAGAGAACGAGAGAAACGAAGGTAATGATTTTCTTTCTAATACGTTATGCACACCACCATTTTTCAGCAAGTAGCTTTGCTGTTCCCTTCGTACTCTTTGAATTCAATATAAGGTGGCTGTTGATTCCTAAAGTAAGAGAAAAATAGAACAGGGCTTCTCACTCGGAAGATGAAGGCAAAGGCTGGATATGCTAAGTATTCGTTTGATGATTAAATGTTCTATGTACGCTATCACTATGCTTTTAAAACTCAAGAGGTTTTTTAAAGTATGCAAATGAGATAGGAACGAGAATATGCAACTATAAGAAGAAAGCTGAGTGAGAAAGAAAAACATGTTTCCTATATGCTTAAATTGCTCAAGATTCTGGATTGTGAGTGTTCCTTTACTTGTGCTACCCATTAGACTTATGCTACCCAATAGAACAAAATAAAACCTCGTATAATCACTTTTTCCTTGGGCTCAAGACCCCATTCAGATGCAAATAGAGGCTGAAGTTCCATCTACAAAAAGGGCACATGTGCTCCCGAAGACTAGAATTGAAGAGCACTGACCAATTATCGAGGAGGACTTAACACGAGCTCTGGAAGACACACACCAATATACCGAAGGTCAAGTTATTCTACCAATGCAAGGGCACCATTACCAGCAAACCCAGAAAGATACGAAAACGAAAAAGAAGCTGACCAAGGTACATCGATACAGGGAAATAGGGTTGGATAATTCAAGCTCATCTTCGGATGCACAAGAAGAACCCGACACATCCTTATTAAATGTGGACATTCAAAGTGAATCCAAGGATGATGGACAATGGGAAGAACTTAATGAGGTAAACTACAATGAAACAGAAGAGGGCAGGAGATAGAAAATGAAAAATTAAAAGAACAACGGCAGGAGCTACAAAAGAAATATGATGCTAGCGAGGCCGAGAAGATGCGGATAACTGCAAGAAGCAAAATATTGGAATCTCAAATCAAGATATCCATGGATGAGGTAGAAAACTTAAGGAACAGAAACAAGGAGCTGATGACAACTCTCCTGAGTAATCAACCTATAGAGGCTCCGGAAGTACCACAAACACACATAAAGGAAATGGAAGAAAAGCTAGCGAGGTATGAAGATCGGCTCAAACAGGAGTAGGCAGTCATTGCCGAATGGGAAAAGAGATATATGGATGATACCCCGGCTCTAAGGACAAAGTGGAAAAACGCCAAGAATCGATATCTAGTGCAATGTAAAGAAGACGCTGATCAAATCGCGATCGTAGCAGAAGAAATCCTAAAGAATAAGGAAACGATTTCTAAGGCCAATGAAGAAATCAAGCAAAAAGATGAGATGATAAAGCAACTACAAGAGCGACTGGAGTAGCAGGCAACAGAGGGGACACCAGTAGTTCCAAAATCCACAGCGGCTACTAAGGAGATTGAGGTGCGTCCTCTCTCTCCCCCCTTACATCATTCATCGATAAGGGAAGAAATGGAGATCCAATTTGAACATAATCATCGGGATATTGCAGAACTGAGTCGACATGAGAGGGCACTACTGGTGTCCCAACTTACTGCCGAATTTGAAGATCAAGTAATCAAGGTAATGAAGGAAGCTCAGATTGAGAGCAGAAATTTGGAACAGCGGCTACTAAGGAGATTGAGGTGCGTCCTCTCTCTCCCCCCTTACATCATTCACCGATAAGGGAAGAAATGGAGATCCAATTTGAACATAATCATCGGGATATTGCAGAACTGAGTCGACATGAGAGGGCACTACTGGTGTCCCAACTTACTGCCGAATTTGAAGATCAAGTAATCAAGGTAATGAAGGAAGCTCAGATTGAGAGCAGAAATTTGGAACAGGTACTAAAGCCATTTAATGTACCATATGGACTACTTAAAGAGCAAACATGGAAATACATAAAAATTACTGCAAATAAGGAGCCTGACAACAACCTCCAATTCAGCAATAATACATTCAACTATACTCAAGAAGAATTTGAAAATGCTGACCCGATATGGAGGCAAAAGCTTTTGGAAAAGAACCCTACACTGCGGGTACAATGGGAAGCATCACCTTATGCGCTTCAGGTGAACCCATCTTTTTGTCTAGTACCCCGCAGACGCTCCTGATCGCAATTTTGGGAAGGACAGCGCTAGGGTAGCATAAATAATCAATGGCTCAATTATCCATTATTACCAAGTCCACCACATAATTACCTACCAATGGAAGAATACATTGTGAAAACCATGGAATTTTGGATTGCTAGATATGCAACTATTCTGGATTTAGCAGTCAAAATGACTAATAAGATTTTTAGTATGCTACTTACAGTGATCAAAGTCTTCCAGCATGCAAAATATACATTTTTGAACTTCATCGGCATTACACAAGGATATGAAGCACTTTTTTTTATCTTTCAACTATCCCTAGCTGCTTAACACTTATGGCATACTATTCAAGGCTTATGTTCTTGCCGAGCACATATATGTAGACTTTTGAAGAAGCATTTTTTACTGGCTTCTTCGAAATTGATTCAGAATTTTTTTTCAAGCTGAGTTCGAATCTTAATGCAAGACTGGTGGCTTATGAAACAAGCTTTTTTGCGGATCACCGACAAACACCAGCGGATGGAGTGAAGTCAAGCCAGTGGAAAGAATTTATGATATGTCACGCCAATTTGCTTAATCAACGAGAGAAAGCGGCCATACAAACATACTCACAGTCGCCACAAAAAGCCTGTCGGGGATGACAGAGTTCAAGAGGAGGGACGTGTGGAAGGGGAATCAAGCAATAAGAGAAGAAGAAGAAAATCAAAGACCAAAATTGCTCAATAAAGAATTAAGATTATAAAGCAAAAGAACCACCCTCTGCCCAAAGCCCCACAGGGGCACACATCAGGAAACTACGCCAAACATCTAGGTCCTGAGGAATGGAATTAAAGAATATCAACAACCAGGGCATTTCATGGGAAGGACGGATCAGGGCCAGGAAGTATCCATGAAGAAGTGCAAGAAGATACTTGGTAGGTAATAATCCTCCTGCTGATAGCGTGTGATGGAAGAAAATGAACAGGCTCAAAGCAATACAACAAGGTCAGATGTGTGAAGACAAAGACATATCAGAAGACCAAAAGTTAGAAAGGGGAGAGGCTGAAAAGTTGAAGAGGTTGACTAAGAACAACAAATTCTTAGTCACAGATGGCGTGCGTGGAAGCTCGACTGAATACAACAACTTAGATTTGTGATGCACGGAATACCAAGGGGAAAACAGAAGCAAAGGACATACCTCGGATAAGATAACCAATTGTCTGACAGTCCTTATTGCTGCTTCGACCACTAGGTGCATGTATTCAAAACTCTTAGACGAGCTACAGACGAGAAGCAAAAGCCTGTCAAGGGACGACAGAGACAAAGAGGGGGAGAGTGTTGCAGAGCAAAGAGGCACAAAAGAGGAGCCCCAAAATTTTCAAATTAATGGGCATATTTTTCTTCTTCAAAGTCTTAGGAAATTCCCTCAAGCCATGTAAATGCACTAGAGGAGTCCTCTAGATGCATAATCCCAAATCATTGTAACATATTTCTTGTAAAATAGTAGGAAAATAGAGATTAGTTAACAAAGTGCTGGTCACTTGTGTGAAAGAACCATTTTTTGGGCACATGTACATAAGTCAATTGGTGACTCTTTGTAGAGACTTTTTGCCATTGTGAAGAAGGAGAGCTCTTGATTTTCGAAATTGCTTCTTTCTTGCAGATTTTCATCTTCTCTTTGATCTTTTATGTGTGTGTGATGCTTGGAATGTGTGTGTAGGACTGTTTTCTACCCCTCCCCACTGTTTTTGAGCTACTGTAATGTGTGTGTGAGCTAGTAGAAGTTGTGGAGTGAGTGTGGGTGTTTCCTTCCATTCACTATTTTGGTCATAACTTGAAGCACGGTTGTCAAAATCAAATGAAACTACCTCTAATAGATATGTCTCATCGAGAGCTTCGAAAGGAACCCACTATTGGCCATATTTGGAGTTCGGAGCTAGGAGAAATCCTCGATTTAGTAAAAACTGCTTCAAGTGGTATCGCGACAGACACTTTCAGTATTTGAGTGAGTTAGAGAGGTGGACTAGTCTTTTCTCATGCATATAAGCTGAACCACTTCATTTCCCATCATGTGTGCACATGTCCTCATACACTTGGTTAGGTCGTTTCATCGGATTGACAAATAAGCATGTGTCAATTCCCCACTATACGCACTTGTGTGGCAAATGGGATTTAGTCTCTTTGGCACAAGTCCTTAAGTCTTCTTGACTTAGGTACACACATGCATACAAATATACATGCACATGCATAACGCATGAATGCATACATACATGCACATGCATAACACATTAATGCATACATACATTAGAATAATGCACATGCATAAACATAAGTGCAAACATACATGCACATGCCTAACATACGAATTCATAACATATGCATACAAACATCACATGCATAACACATGAATGCATACATTCATGCACATGCATAAGACATTAATGCATACATACATTAGCATAATGCACATGCATATACATAAGTGCAAAAATACGTGTTATGCATAACATATACATACAAACATACACGCACATGCATAACACATGAATGCATACATACATGCACATTCATAATATATTAATGCATACATACATTACCACAATGCACATGCATAACACACATGCATACATTAGCATAAATGCAAGAATAAATGCAAGAGTAAATGCAAGCATAAATGCAAGCATAAATGCAAACATAAATGCACATTTATAACACATGCATACAAACATACATGCATTTGCATAATACATGAATGCATACATACATGCACATGCATAACATATTAATGCATACATACATTAGCACAATGCACATGTGCACCCCATGAATGCATACATACATTAGCATAAATGCAAACATAAATGCACATGCATAACACATGGATACACATGCATAACACATGCATACAAACATACATGCACATTCATAACACATGCATAAAAACATTCATGCACATGCATAACACATGAATGTATACCTACATGCACATGCATAACACATAAATGCATACATACATTAGCATAATGCACATACATAGACATAATTGCAAACATACATGTGTTATGCATAACACATGAATGCAACACATGCATAAAAGCATACAAGCATACATGCATATGCATAATACATGAATGCATACATACATGCACATGCATAACACATTAATGCATACATACATTAGCATATTCAACATGCATAACACATGACTTCATACATCCATTATAATAAATGCAAACATAAATGCACATGCATATCACATGATTGCATACATACATTAGCATAATCCATATTCATAGACATGAACACATGCATGCATAAGACATGAACACATGGACATACATGAATGCATTCCTACATATCACATGAGTACATGCACATTTCATAAGCACATACATGCACATGCATTACACATGAATGCATAACTACATAAGCATCAATGCATATAAAAGAGAAGTGTTATAAAACCTTCGAGTCTTGATTTATGTTATCACTTGAGGATAATGCATGACTAATGGGGGTCACTGTTGCTCTTGAATGATAGTATTTATCGACAATGTCAAAACCATTTTCATGTGTATTTGCAATCATTCTCCAAAATGGCATTGTGTGCTTTGTCCAATCTATATTGTGATAGCACTTTTGCCATTTTTCCTACAACTTTCACTATCTTTATTGAAATTGGGTACATCAATGTGACTTTGGAAGTGATGTTCAACCAAAAATTCATACTTTGTTTGATGGGGTTGTTAACTCATCGTTCATACCACCCCTTACATGAATCAATTGATCCACCCAAAAGTGCTTCCACTTGATCTTTTGTTGATGTCTTCTTCCCCTTCATTTTCCAAGTTGACAATTTTTCTTTGAGATCCTCATTTTCTTCATTTGAGTTGTTTTCTTCTTAGAGCTCCTCATTTTCTTCATTGGTTGCCTCCCTTATGTTGGAGTTAGACATTTGCGAAAGCACGCAGACAACACAAGGAAGAAGAAGAAGCTAACCCATTAGGGATGTAGGCGTATATACAAGCCGAGGGAAAAAAACCTCCTAAAGAGGGAAAAGATTGCCCCATTGGTCCTAGTGTGTTCACACACACCACTACCTAAAATATATCACAAATACCCCCTAGGAGTGATGCGGTGAACAAGGAGCTCGCACTCATGTCTAAGAAAGTTCCAAGCTATGTGTAAGCCCAAAGCTTTGCAGAAAGCTTCAAACTTCTCCCTAGGCAGAGCCTTCATGAAAAGTTCTGCAATGTTCTCCTGTGTGGGCACCTCAGTGTTCTTAGTGCAAGCATGGAACATAGGGTGCTTTGCAACTGCCAATGTGCTCTAACTGTCAATGAAGATGGTGGTGGCAGAAGACTGACCAACACCCAAATCAGCCATAAGGTGTCTGAGCCACACACACTCAACAATCATTGTGAAAATTGCCCCATATGCAGCTGCAGAACTCGAAGTGGCCACAATAGGCTGCTTCTTGCTCAACGAAGATATACATGACCTACCAAGCATGAAGCAAAAGCCACTAGTGGACACATGAGTGTCATAGCAACCAACCCAATCACTATCAGAAAAAACATGCAAATCTGGCGGTAGTGATCCCCCCTTGGGATAAAACAATCCAAGTAGCTGGGTACCACTCAAGTAGAGATGCGCTTAACCACATGCCAATGCGTGGAACCTCCGTAACGCATAAACTTGCTCATGTGTAAGACAACAAACTAAATATCTGGCTGAGTAATGCATAAGTAAATCAAGCATCCAACAGCCTGCTGATAGAGAACAACATCAAATGCATCTCCAACATCATGAAGACTCAATCATAAACGTGTATCCATAAGAGTGGCAATAGGTTTGAATTATTCAAGACCAAAACACTACAATAATATGTCAATATATTTCATTTGACACAAAGCTATTCTGCCATCAACTTGCATAAGCTGAATGCCCAAATAATGATGCAAATGCCCCAAATCAGACGTCTCAAATGAGGCATGCAAATCAGCCTTAAAATCAGAAATATGCTTCTCATGAGGACCATTGAGCAGCATGTCATCGGCTCAGAAACATACACTTCTTCATCTAAGTCACCATTCAGAAATGTAGTTTTAATGTCCAACTGGTGTACATTCAAACCATGATGAGTTGTAAGTGCACAAATGCTATGAACAATAGTGATTGAGCATGTAAGTGCAAAGGTCTCATCGAAATCAATGCCTCTTTCCTATGCATAACCCTTTACAACAAGCCTAGCCTTATACCTATCAAATGTTCCATTAGGCTTACGCTCCAGCTTGTATACCCACTTAGTGCCAATGGCCTTCTTGCTAGGAGGAAAGTCACATAAAGACTAGGTACCATTCTTCATTATAGCATCATATTCAGATTGCATAGCAACCATCCAATTTTCTAAATTTTATGCTTCATCAAATGAATCAAGCTCTTTCTCATCACCGAGACTAGAAATCTAAAGAAAAAGAGGAACTATGAGAGCCTGACTGAGTACCATATGAAAGAGGTGCATCTAATTTGCTATCACACAAAGTTTGCACTAGCCATTTTGGCATAGTTTTTGCCTCCTCAATATTATCTCTCTCATCAACAAGTGCATCAGAAATGGAATGATTTGCATCATCACATGAAACCTGCAAAGGCTGATAAGTTGCCTCATTAGGACTAGCACTAGACTGTCCACATTTAAAACAGCAACGTATCATACATGTCTTTGGAGCTAACGGTTAACTGTGTTTGTGATTGATTTTTTTGCGCTAACATGTTTTCATGGTGTAGGATAGATGCTTGGTTGCAGGTATTTGAAGAGGAAAAATGTGTGTTGCATGAAAGAGAAGCACCAGAATGTTTTGTAAAAATGGAGTTCCACCAATGTTGTCACCTTTGTTTGCAGATTAAAAGCTTGTTGCAAGGTGGGGGCCATTGACGTGGGTAGAGAAGCACGTGGAATTGGCTTGCGAGGGGCTTACATAATCAAATATCATTGTTGGCTAGGCAGTTGTTTGTACTCTGTGGGAAATATGAGCATGTTCATGATGCAATCACTTGTTTTGAGTAGATGCGGTTTGAGGGAATCCATTCAAATGTTGGCACTGTTGTTCATGTCCTGAATGCTTGTTGCCATGCAGGCTTGGTAAGTAAAGGCCACTGCTATTTTGAGACCATGAGCATGGACTCCGATGATGTCATTATGCTTGATGCATATGGATCGATATCTAAAACTAATGGAGCAAACATTTTCTTAGTGAAAAAGGGTATCATTTTCACACCACGAGGGGATTGTCTATTGGGGCTTGATTGACTATATGAGATGGCTTGATTCTTGGCTAGAGGACATATCCCCTTCTTTATGCACACATGTGGGGGGGGTGGGGTTATGCTCTCTGACGATGCATGGATGTGGAGAGGAGGTTTGGCTGGCGGGTTATTTGGGAGGGGATTCTCAGAAAAGAAAATGGTGGGATGCAAAGGGAGAGTGCTCATTGAGATGTTCAAACCCACGAAACACAAGCCGGCAATGAGGGACACCAAGAAGATTGCCAAGAACACGTTTATGTTTGATTAGCAACTCGTGTTTACAAGAAGGCAATGAGAGCTTGGTATGAGGATTACTAGTACCCCTCAGTTGCGCACAATCTTGCGCCACAGGGCATACCCCCCAAGCAAAGGGCTGGATAGAAATACAGTCTGTGACATCCTCCCTCGGCTTCAAGAGCTTGGTGTCCTCAACAAGCGGGTTCGGGTCTTACAAAATAGTTGGTGTGTTTACAAAAATTGGGAACATTACATGGGGCTTATAGCCAAAGTGGCCTAAGTGTGGCGGTAATATTTTCATACTAATGGATGGTCCAGGCCAAAGGTGTCGGCCGGAATCAAATCCGCATCTACTAAGGGGTGGCCTTTGAACTTGATGAGAAATTGGGGACCTTCATGTGTGTTGCGATCCCGTAAGATAGCCTCGGGCTCAAATTGCTTCTCCGTGTCATGAAGAACTGGGACCTCGCGTCCGTAAGTGGAGTCGGGTTTGAACCGTTTGAGTAGGCTCACATGGAATGCATTGTGAAACTAGACATTGTCGGGTAGCTCCAAGCTGTACGTGACCTCGTTGATCCGCTTCTCCACCTTGTATGGGTCATAGTAGCGGTGATTGAACTTGTGTGTTATGTTCTTGGGCAAGGTAATGTTGCGTGCACTGACCAAAACTAAGTCGCCGACTTGGAAATCTTCGTCAGGCCTTCGTTTCTTGTTTCTGTACCTCGCCATGTGTTCTTTGCTTCGTTGCAAACTGGACTTAGCTTCTTCTAGCTTTATCTTCCATTGATCCAAAAAGGCACTGCAATGGGGGTCATTCGTTGCAACTGTGGAGTCCTGTGTGAGGGCCAAGGGTGTGATTACCTCCTTACCGATCGCCAATTACAATGGAGTCATCTTTGTACTTGAGTGGATGGAGGCATTGTAGTGAAACTCCAAAATGTCTAAGTGCTTTGCCTAGTCCTTCTGATCGATCCTGACATAATTACGGATATAATCTTCGATTGTTTGGTTCACCCGTTCTGTCTTCCCATCTGTCTGTGAGTGGTAAGCTGATGAGAACCTAAGTTGCATTCCCAAGAGGTGGAAAAGCTCTATCCATAGCCGACTTAGGAAGCATCCGTCTCGATCCGAAACGATGGCCAAAGGCAGTCTGTGATACTTCACGATGTGAGTGAAGAAGAGATGACCCACTGCCTTAGCATTGAGAGGCGGTTTGGCAGGGATGAAGTGGGCCTGCTTGGTGAAGTAGTCTACTACTACGAATATGGTGTTCATAAAAGTGCTTGTGGAGCGTCTCAAAGCTGCAATTTTGACCCCCATGGCCGTCCACTTTGCGATCATGTGCTTCCCACAACAGCTCTTTGCGTAGCTCAAAGTCATCCGGCATGTAGATCTTCCCTTTGCGATAGAGTATGCCCTCTTGCACTATGTAGCGGCCGGATGGTTGGGCACTTTGGAGCTCTAGGAGGAGTTCTTGGACTCGGGCATCTTGTGCTTGTGCACGTTGAATCCTGCCTCTCAAATCCGATGAAACTGTGGACATGGCTTGGATCTCAGGTCTTCGACTTAGCGCATCGGGCATGACATTCTGCTTACCCGGCTTGTGAAGTATCTTGACGTTGAACTCGGCAAGAAAATCCTGCGACCTTGCTTGCTTTGGCTTAACTTGGGTTGTGAAGTGAACTTATACTTCAAAGATATGTTGTCGCTGAAGATCTTTATATGTTTATCCAAGATGTAATGCCTCCACTTGCGTAGGCAATGGATGACTGCCAACATTTCTTACTCGTGTGTGCTCCATCTGAGCTCGGGTTTGGTGAGCTTGCGACTCGTATGCAACTGGTTTTCCATCTTGTAAGAGTACGCCGCCAATGGCCGAGCCCGATGCATCGGTGTGAACCTCGAATGGCTTGTCGAACTCTGGGAGCTTCAGGACGGGGGCATGGCACATGGCCACCTTCAATGCTTCAAATGCTTCTTCTTCATCCGCTCCCCATTTGAATGGTTCCTTCTCTTTGACCAGCTCCAAAAGTCGAGCCGCAATCTTGCTAAATCCTTGGATAAAACGACGGAGAAATTGGCAGAAGCCGACAAATTCTTGCACCTCTTTGACAGTCTTTGGGGGTGCTCATTTGAGCACTGCTTCGACTTTCTGGGGGTCGGCATATAGGCCAAGTTCAGAGACAATGAACCCTAGGAATTCCACCTTCTTCATGCAGAACTAGGACTTGCTTGGCTTGGCAAAGAGTCGACGTTGCCGCCTCTATCGTGTGACTATAGATAAGTAGATCATCGATGTAAATGATAAGGAAGAGGTCTAGCATGTCCCGGAAGCCATTGTTCATCTCCCGATAGAAAGTGGCCGGTGCACCTGTAAGTTCGAACGGCATGATGAGCCACTCATAGCTACTGTAGCGAGTGCAAAAGGCCGTCTTCTCTATGTGTTCCTGTGCCACTCTGATTTGATGGTAACCGGACCGGAGGTCGATGCACGTGAAGTATCGTGCATTGCCGAGGCGATCTAGAAGTTCTTCCATCACGGGGACGGGATATTTGCTCTTGACTGTGCCTTTGTTGAGTGCACGATAGTCGATGCATAGGCGTAGGGAGCCGTCTTTCTTCTTCACAATAAGGAACGGGGCTCCATAAGGTGAGCTGCTTGGTCGGATGTATCCTTATGCCTCTAGTTCGTGTAGTTGCCGTTTGAGCTCTTGAAGGTTGGTCTCGTTCATTCGATATGGGGCTCGTGAAGGGGGTGGTTGATCAAGAAGCACGTCAATCCTATGTTGAACATTATGTAAAGGCAGGAGACTGGGTGGAAGTGTGTCTGTGAGTACATCTGTGAACTCTTCCATAAGCATCTGGAAACTTGGGTGCCCAATCTTCGACACATCGATCGATTTTGGTCCCGTTTCCTCTGCCACCAGCTTGAGAATGCATAAGTGTGCTATCCCACCTTGATGAGATAAAGGCATTGGTGTGTGTGTCGAGGTCGATGCCCTTGCATGTGCTTTCCCTTTGCCTTTGCGTGTTTGCTTTGGTTCCATTTGCTCACTGTCAGATGGCCCATCCACAGGAGGGGCACGAACCCGGTTGCACTTGACGATGAGGGCCTGTCCGTTCTGGTCTAAGAGCACTTTGTCTACCCCTTTGCCGAAGAAGGAAATCAAGTGTTTGTCCATAAATTCGAGGCCTAGGATAACTTCGAACATTTTCATGGGTATGATCAGGAAGTTTAGATGGCCGAACCACTGGCCTAATGTGACCGGGATTCCATTTGCGTGTCGTACATGACTGTCTTCTCCCTGGGCAAAGATGACGGACATGCGGAGGCATTTGTTGAGCTTAAGTCCGAGGCATTGGGTGCACTGCAAGGTCATGAAATTGTGTGTGGCTCCTGTGTCTAGCATCACTGGCATGCATTCACCTCTGACCTTTGCCATGATAAAGACTCGATGTATGATGGGTAAAGCGAAAGAGTGACATTGAGCTTTCCCCTTTGACGTTGAAGGCTTGCCTGGTGAGGAGTCCTCCGATTCATCGCTATGAATTTCATTGATCTTGGGCCCTGACGTGGATGCCTCTTCCGTCTTCGTGGCTTGCACTTGGGTGTCGAGGCGTTTTCTCCAACAACGTTCGGTGGGGTGGCTGCCTTGGCAATGTTTGCACACTAGTCGAGGGTCTCGTCGATTTTGGTTGCTTTGGTTGGGTGATCCTTAGTGGGTTTCCGTTGGGCCGGGAGGGCTTTGAGCCCTTGTCCACGTTGGTTTTCGGTCGGCCTTCGGTAAGTTGACCCTTGCTCCTTGTTGGCGGAAGTGTCTTTGCGGTTGGTCTGACCTCCATCGCTTGGTTGTGCAAGCCGGTTGGAGTATGCGTCATTGAGTCATTTTGCTATGCGAGCAGCGTCCTCCCAGGTCTGGGGGTCTTGTTTCTCCACCTATTTTCTGTAGTAGGGAGAGCATCCATAGAGGAACCGTGCAGGCGGTCGATCTCGGCCATCTCTTATCATAGGTTGCACCATTCATCCCGTGCCTAGAACGCTTATCGTAGGTTGCACAAAATAGTGGATGATGCCGGTCTTGAAGTGGTCCCAAGAGGCCCAGGCTTGCTTCTTTTGCTCCATCATGTACCAAGCAGAGGCCTCGTCTTGTAGGAACTGACTGGCAATGTGCGTCCAATTGTTGCAGCCAATGCAGAGCATCTGGAGGTAACTTTCCATCCCTTCGATCCAGCGGTTGATGGCTATGGAACTGCGGCTGCCTCAGTACTTGTCAGGTGGGTTTAGTTTGAAGAAGCCGAAGGAGTCTTGTTTATCTAAGTCCACCGGTTGGAGTTGAGTGAGAAGTGCCGAGTTGAGGGGGGTTGGATTCGGTTGGGATGTTGGGGTGGGGGTTGGTTGGGGTATCGGTTGGGGGCTTGGTTGAGGGTGCGATTGGGGTTCCGATTGGTCCTTGGAAAGGAGATGGGTTTCGACTAAGGTAGTTAGTTGGGCGAGTGTATCTTCTAGTCTATCTATGCGGTTATGGACGGGGTCAGGGTTGGGTGGGATTTGGTCGTCCTCCGGTTGGGTGTGGATCTCGGCATTTAGCTCGGCCTCCTAGAGGCGTTCATGTAACTCGGCCTTCACCAAGAGCAGGCGGTTGAGTTCCTCTTCTAAAGCTACCGGTTGGGCTTTGTGACATTGATGTTGTTCGGTCATATTTCTGGTGTGTTCCGTCCCCGAAGTTAAACCGGTTGTGCCAATGTTATGTTCGCTGGCCATGGTGGCGTGTGAAGGCGCTTACCCTGGGGGGGAGCAACGGAAGATGCCTTGAGGGAGGGAGGGGGGGCAAGGGGGCCTTGCTTGAGGGGGGGGGAGGGGGGGGGGGGGGGGCAAGGGGGTGCCTTGCTTGAGGGGGAGGAGGGGGGGGGCAAGGGGGTGCCTTGCTTGAGGGGGGGGGGGGGGCAAGGGGGTGCCTTGCTTGAGGGGGAGGGGCGGGGCAAGGGGGTGTCTTGCTTGAGGGGGGGGGGCAAGGGGGTGGCCCTTGCTTTGAGAGGGAGGGAGGGAGGGAGGGAGAAAGAGCTCTTGCAACGTCAAAGAACTTCCCACGGATGGGTCCGGGATGTTGGATGGTGCTGCGAGCACCAGTGTGACATTCTGCCCATCCAAAGGCTTCCCCTAAGGTCGTTGCTCTGATACCACTTGAGACATTCAAACCCACGAAAACACAAGCCGACAATGAGGGACACCAAGAAGATTGCCAAGAACACGTTTATATTCGATTAGAAACTCGTGTTTAGAAAAAGGCAATGAGAGTTTGGTATGAGGAGTACTAGTACCCCTCATAGTTGCGCACAATTTAGCACCACAGGGAATACCCCCCAAGCACTGAAAAGGGCTGGATAGAAATACACGCTATGACACTCATTAGTCCACACAAGGGGAGTATTCATGATCAGAGGGGGGGCTCGATCAACCTGCTGAGAGAAGAAGTGCACTCGGGGTACCTTTGGTTGTTCTCTGTGTGTATTCGGGGGGGGGAGGAGGGGGGGAGGAGGGGGGGGGGGGGAGGGAGAGGCATTTAGGCAGCAGTAGCAAGTCATGTTCCTCCTGATTTGGATGGATGGAGAGAAAAGCATGGGGCTGCTATTCTAACGAGTCCATAGGAGAGCAATTCAAGAGGTTGGGGAGTGCTTGTCCGAGATAAAAAGGGTGGAACCGCTCGGGGGACTTATCTTGGCTTTGTGGGGTGCATATCAGATTCTCTTAGGAGAGCAGCCTACAAGGGAAACCTTGGAGGACGACACAGTGGACGGGAGGTGCAATTTTTGCTGATAGAAGAGAGATGGAGGGCCGCTGCCACACCTCTTTGCTGTTCGTTTCCTTGAGGACACAGTAAGAAGAGAGGCTTGTTTTAAGGTATGATTGCTCATTTTGTATGAGAATTAAGACTAAGGGGGATGAGAGGAGAGAAACACAATTGGATTTCGCTTCCAAAAGGCCCTTGGGAATGATGGAAGCCCAACAAGATCTCAAGTTTAAGAGGCGCAAGTGTAGCAGATAAGAACCATAACACCAACTTTTTTGGAAGCTTTCTTTGTTGTTTCAATTTTGTGTGTGCAGGTACACGAGAGGAAGGAGGAGAGCGGAGGAGACTTCTGACCTTGTCTATGTCACTAAGCAGGACCATTTGGAGGCTCTCCGGCTCAAGGAGGGAAGGGCGTTGTCATGTGAATTGAGTGAAGGGAAGAAGATACCTGTGGAGGGAAGAGAGAACCCGGGTCAGTCATCGAGAGTTTGGGGAGATTTTGCCAAGCTCGAAGGGAGACAACATGTAGCCGGTGGCCAAGGCATGCAGGATAAGCATCTTGATCCATTAAGTGAGAACACTGTTGATTTGATAGGACTGTGGAAGCAAACAGAGTGACGGATGGAATTCAAAAAGAGAAACATGGATTGTTCTTGTTAGGAAGAGGAGTTTACAGAGGAGTTTCTTAACAAAGAGCTGAAGCTTTTCAACAGCATTGGCTGCTCTCGCATGGCAATTTCCATCAGTTTCATTGTCTGATTTTGGGTGGAGAAAAGTTGCATGTTAAATTTAGATGGATGCACTTGCTGAAGTTTATCCGATGGATACACAACTCAACCGGAATACATAACAACATGCAATGAATTGAGTTATGGAGTAAAAAAGGGGGATTGTAGTATTATTTCTAAATGCCGCTGAAGACTTATGAGAATTGATTGGATCAGTGTTGTCAAAAGAGATTTGGAGATATGCACTACAACACATCGAGGGAATACCGACGGTCATCATACCAATGGTCATGTGTCGGCGTCGGTATGACCCTCGGATAATTTGGGAAAGCCGCTTAGCCTCGGAAACACTGCGTCGGTATAAGCATTGGTAATTTACTGGAATTACTGATGCTTATACTGACGGTATCTTTTTAACCGGGCCCGAAACCAAAATTCGTCATTCTGAGCAGTTTGAATCTACATCTTCTACTGTTGGCTTTGCGCGTGCGAACAACAGATCTCTGTTTGTCACTCTTTCTCTCTTTCTCTCTCTCTCTCTCTCACTCTCACTCTCTCTCTCTCTCTCCCTCCCTCCCTCTCTCTCACTCTCTCTCACTCTCTCTCCCCCTCCCTCTCTCTCTCTAAGTAGACCTCTATCTTTCTAGATTAGAAGTTTTGGTAAGTAGATCGCACATATTGTAGCACTCTTTTTTCTTTCTTTATGTTTTTGCTTTTCTAATATCTTCTCTCTTTAGTTTTTCAAGAGATTTGTGATCAAATCTTTGAAAATTCGACGAAAGAGAACTTCAAGTGGATTTTGACGATCTTGATTCAAACAATTCTATCTCTCTCTCTCCCTCCCTCTCTCTCTAAGCAGACCTCTATTTTTATAGATCTGAAGTTTTGGTAAGTAGATCGCACATATTGTAGCACTCTTTTTTCTTTCTTTATGTTTTTGTTTTTCTAATATCTTCTCTCTTTAGTTTTGCAAGAGATTTTGGGATCAAATCTTTGGAAATTCGAAGAAGGAGAACTTCAAGTGGATTTTGACGACCTTGATTCAAACAATTACATCGATGTAAGTGATTGTTTTATTTTCGATTGACATAGAGAGAGAGAGAGTGAAAGAGAGAGAGGGAGAGATACATATACATACACACTCACATATGTATAAACACACACATACATATGCATACAAACATGCATATGCATACACACATACACAATGCATATGCATACACACATGCATATGCATAAACACATGCATATGCATACACGTACACATGCATATGCATACACGTACACATGCATATGCATACAAACATGCATGTGCATACAAACATGCATATCATACACATACACATATGCATACACACATGCATATACATACACACATGCATATGCATATACACATGCATATGCATACACATACACATGCATATGCATACAAACAAGCATGCATACAAGCATGCACATGCATACAAGCATGCATATGCATACAAGCATGCATATGCATACACATACATGCATATGCATACAAGATTGCATATGCATACACACATACATGCATATGCATACAAGCATGCATATGCATACACACATACATGCATATGCATACAAGCATGCATATGCATACACACATGCATATACATACACACATGCATATGCATATACACATGCATATGCATACACATACACATGCATATGCATAGAAGCATGCATATGCATAGAAGCATGCATATGCATACACACAAGCATGCATATGCATACACACATACATGAATATGCATACAAGCATGCATATGCATACACACAAGCATGCATATGCATACACACATGCATATGCATACACACATGCATATGCATACACACATGCATTTACATACACACATGCATATGCATACACAATGCATACAAGCATACATGCATATGCATACAAGCATGCATATGCATACAGACATACAATGCATATGCATACACAATGCATATGCATATACACAAATGCATATGCATACAAACATGCATATGCATACACACATGCATATGCATACACACAAGCATGCATATGCATACAAGCATGCATATGCATACACACATACATGCATATGCATACAAGCATGCATATGCATACACACATGCATATACATACACACATGCATATGCATATACACATGCATATGCATACACATACACATGCATATGCATACACAATGCATACAAGCATACATGCATATGCATACAAGCATGCATATGCATACATACATACAATGCATATGCATACACACAAATGCATATGCATACAAACATGCATATGCATACACACATGCATATGCATACACACATGCATATGCATACACACAAGCATGCATACAAGCACGCATATGCATACACACATACATGCATATGCATACAAGCATGCATATGCATACACACAAGCATGCATATGCATGCAAGCATGCATATGCATACACACATGCATATACATGCACACATGCATATGCATACACAATGCATACAAGCATACATGCATACACACATATAATGCATATGCATACACAATGCATATGCATACACACAAATGCATATGCATACAAACATGCATATGCATACACACATGCATATGCATACACACAAGCATGCATACAAGCATGCATATGCATACACACATATATGCATATGCATACAAGCATGCATATGCATACACACATGCATATACATACACACATGGATATGCATATACACATGCATATGCATACACAATGCATACAAGCATACATGCATATGCATACAAGCATGCATATGCATACAGACATACAATGCATATGCATACACACAAATGCATATGCATACACACAAATGCATATGCATACAAACATGCATATGCATACACATGCATATGCATACACATGCACATGCATATACATACACACATGCATATGCATACACACATGCATATGCATACACACATGCATATGCATACACACGTGCATATGCATACACACATATACACATACACACATACACAATGCATATGCATATGCATACACACATATATATGCATACACAAATGCATATGCATACACACAAATGCATATGCATACACAATGCATATGCATACACACATTGGATCAGATGGGATCTTCACATTGGATCAGATGGGATCTCCACGTACACCTTGGGGAGCGCATGACCATGACGACTCCAAAATATATCACATACGTAATGGAGCTCCAGTCGTGGATGCAGCCGGAAAGTCAATGCGTCAGTGCATTCGACAACTTTGCTCCATAGAATTTAGACATTCTGTAATGCTAAAATGGAGCGAACAGGATAGGGATTCCAAAAAAAAAAATCACACAATCGATATATGAAGAGTACCGGCGAGCACCTAGGAATCCTATTGTAAGTTCGGAGTGCATTCAGCATACGGCACGCGAGGTGATGTCTCATCGACGGTCGGAAGCTCGTGATGCTTTTAGAGCATGCTTACCGAAGCCAGTGTGGTTAGATTTTGAAGAGTGGGAATCGATTCAGGATGAGCAGCAACATACTCCTGATCGATATTGTCAACAGAGAGATGCGGCGGCCACACGTTTGGATATAGTTGGAATGTCGCATTTAGGTAGCAGTGGATACGACAGTATGCACTACCAATTTGTAAGTATCATGTTAATTATTGAATTTGTTTGTGTTCAGTACATCATGTATGTTCATCTAGCAATTTGCATATTTATTATAGGAGCTGGCAGTGGGTCGTCCTCCGACGCGAACCGAAGAATCTTTCAGATATCATCATGGATTGACTGCACATTGCAAGATTTAATTTTGTATTCGATTCCTATATGGAAGTGCTTTTTCACATTGCCACAATTTTGTATTACACTCATATGTGGCAATGATGTACCATAATTTTGTATTCGATTCCTATATGGAAGTGCTTTGTCACACTATTGTACATCTTTCATTTATGGAATATACAACTTTTTGTACATGATTCATGGTTCATTTTTGCTCATATAAAATCATGTTATGGTTGTCATGAGAGTACATAACACATGTACTCGGTTTAGAGTTGGGCAGAGTGTATTGTATTTTGTTAAACAACATCATGCTATAGCAATAGACAACACACTCTGCCCAAAAAAATTTGTGCAGATATGGTCGTTGGTATAGGCGTCGGTACGCCCCGCAGTGTCGTCGGTATGGGTGTCGGTACACTCAGCAGAGTCGTCGGTATGAGCGTCGGTATAAACGTCGGTACTATCGACACTCATACCGACGTTTATACCGATGCTCATACCGACGTTTATACCGATGACTATACTGGCGTTATCTTTCCGACGCCCATACCGACCCCAACACCGATGTTGCGGAGAAATTACGCCCGTTCAATTTCCTCGGTAGCAGCCTCGGTATACCCTCCATGTGTTGTATTGATGATGCTCTAAACTCAATTGAGTTATATGATGAGGTTCCAAAAATGCATGTTGGATTTCCTGAAGTCTGCACATTTTTGATGTTCATAGCAAGTGTCTGCAACTAGAAATTGTCCTTCTCTCAAGATCATATGAGAAGACTATTATAAAAGGAGTTTGTTGTTTTGGAAAAGCAAGGAAGTTATTTTCTCATTAAAGCTCGCTTCTGCAAGGAGATCCTTACGCATTTCAGATGGCCGAGGCAAATTATAACGGGGCACAGGATTTAAAAATAATTGCTACACATTTATTTTCCAAGCTCTGTTCTCTCAAGAGTTATTTCTGAGGAGTGTCTAATTTCCTTGTTGAGTTTGACATTGAATGTTTTTATCTTTACATAGACTCTAGAACTAGGGAAGAGCAGACAAAGTGATGACATGCATTCTCATGGTGTGCTTGTTCAACATTTACAGTCTATTTTCACGTAAGGTGATCTTTTGATTCTAATATGAAGTGCTTGTCTTCTCCGATCTCCATAGTAGAGGGAGAGTGTAAAACACAATACATTGTTTTGTGATTTCATCCAAAAACTTTGTGCAAGTAAATGAGAAGGAGGAAAGTGTATGCATTGGACAGCATAGGTGTGTAAGGTCGTGGGTGTGCGGGAGTGTATGTGTAAGTGCATTAGTAGAAGAGTGTGTGAGAGCAAGTGAGAGAGAGTGAGTGAAAATACAAGAAAGGAGTGAGAGTGTAAGTGGGAGGGGGCAAGTGCAGGAGGGAAGAAGAGTGGGAGGGATAGGAAGAGAGCATGCAAGATCATGTGCTGAGGTGTGTGCGCAAACATATGTGTGTGGGAATGCATGCGTGGGTGTGAGGAGGTGAGAGTGTGTGCGAGTGAGTGACCAAAAAGGGGAGAACTTGGGAATCCATGAGAAAGTGGGTAGGTGGATGTGTGTGTGGGTGAAAGGAAGCGAGTGCGAAGGTGAGAGGGAAAGAGTCAACTCTGTGAGCAGGTATCGGTGTACATATGTATTCGGATCTTCCCCCCCTCTCCTTTTCAATTGCCTTTGAGTATGATTGTGGGCTTAGAGGAGTGCCAACAGGCCAAATCTGAGTGAGTTAGGTAAATCAATAGCATCTGCGAGCATCCTTTCCCTTGGGCATAGGGGCCCAACATTTTGGTGCATTTATCGGGAATAGTTTGGCACGTCTCTATAAGAGAGTGCCATAGGTTTGCCTAGTGCCACGGGTTGGCCTAGCTTGTGGACCTATGATCTGGTACATGAGCGAGGGGAGTTCATCCTCAAGAGGAACTTGAACGCAAAGAGAAGATCGAGCTGCTCGTAGGGTTGAGGCTAAAGAGAGGCAGAGGTAGAAAGCATACGAAGAGGTTCGGAATAGTCGTAGACAGTCCGAGGAAAAGAAGTACTATCACAGAAGAGTTTCTTCTCAAGTTCGGAGGCTCGAGGGAGTCCTCAAACCTAGAGCTTTGAATTTCTTGCATCGGAGTGATATCGGCATCACATCTCTGTTTGAAATGGCACAACAAATCCTCGTTCATTTAGGGGACTTCCCCAAGTTCTCAGGTGCTTGGGATGGGGACCCAGATAGTTTTATTCAACTATTCGAGGTCACTTGCAAAGCTAACAAGGTAGTTGATCAAGGTCAAAGGTTGAGGATTTTTCTGACTACCCTCCATGATGAGGAAGCCAATTGGTATGTGAATTTGATACTGCAAGATCGGGGGACTTATCAGATGCTTAAGGATGCCTTCTTGGCAAAATTTAGAAGACAAGGCTTCCAGGATAGGCTTGCCCAATAGATGGACTATCTGCGGCAAGGGGTCAATGAGAGTATCAATAATTACATTCAGAGGATGGAGACTTTGGTGAGAAAAATGTGCCGATACCGACAATGGGAAAGGAAAGGGGCCAGTAGGGTCATCGAACTATGTGGACACCCAGACATACCCTACGCCTAGAACACAAGAGCAAGTTCCCACGATTCGAGTGGTGTCCAGAACGCTGAATCCTCAGGAAGGCTCTAGCTCATCAATGCACTTTGTGGATGCTGACTAGGGTAAGGATGCACGGAAAGAGCCAATTGTGGTAGTGGTCACCCAAACTTAAGAATACGTGAAGAAAAATATAGAAGATAGAAGTGAAAATGCCGGTAAGGAAAAGGTACCCGAGTGTGTGGAAGTGGAAAACGAAGTAAGAGGACTTGCCAAACAACAAGAATTCAAAGATGGAGATGAGGTCAAGATCCTTCCACCAGTAACTAAGAAATTTGTGCCAGCACAACTCCATTCCCTGAGAGGCTGAAGGCTCTGAAATGTCGGAAGGACAAGCAACGCATGGAGGAGATTGACATCGTAAAATTGTTGGCTGAATCAGAAGTCACGTTGGACATTGGTACATTACTGAGATGTTCTCCGACATATAGGAAACAATTCTACAATGAATATATCAAGAAGCAAAGGAAAGCTCGAGATAAGAAGAGATAGGAAAAAGATGTCCAAGGTCTTATTCAGAGTATTACAATGCAAATTGATTTGAATGCTCTTGCTGCGACGGTCGAGATCAAAGGGTATGTGGTCCTAGGTGCTCAATTGGATAGTGAAGCTGCTGTCAATTTAATGACCGAGTACATGATGAAGGCTCTTGGCCAAATCACATGGAAGAAACTCCGATGTCTGTGAGGATGGCCGATCAAACGAAGGTGAATTCGGCTAGTCTTCTGAAGAATGTGAGTACAATAGAAGGAGGATTGGAGTTTAGTGTCGATTATTTGATAGTCCGTGATAAGTTCCTAAGCCCAAGGAAAAGATGATTGTGGAAGCGTGTATTTTGCTCAAACCCCTCGGAATCGGTCCAATTTGGATTACCTAGAGCCCACAATTATCTCGCAATGGATTCTTCCTATGTCTATGCACTAGCTCATAAGTTCCCGGCAACCGCACCAAAATGTTTCTCCTTTCACCCAAGGGAAAATGAGTCGATATGTACTTATGTTTTGCCAAAACCTCTTGGATTTGTTCAACTGGTATTGCTTGGAAGCTACAATTGTATCGTTAATTGATAAGATCTCGCTTGCACTCCCCCTCTCTCACTCCTCTTCACTTACACTTCCTGTCTTTCCCCACCTTCGCACACTCTCTTTTCCTTGTCCGCTCTCTCTCCTTCATACACACCTAGACACCCCCACATCCAAGTAGCACCACAGACATACTCTTTATACACGCACACACCCGGACTCCCAACACACACGCACGCCCATTATTTCCCTTCTTTTTCCACTCGCTCTCTATCACCCTTACTCCATTACGCATCCTTATACTTCCACTCACTTCTCCCTTGTCTTCTGCCGCCCTTCTCCTCCCGATACAAAAACCTTGATTTATAGAATGTTGGGAAGGTCTTACCACTCAAGGAGGAGGGCAGTGTCTAATCCCATGAAGTTAACACAAAAGTAAAAGACTGATATACATTGCATGAGGAAACTTACAAATAGGAATAATTATGGAGTAGTAATTTGTATTCGTGGTGGCTTTCTTCATGTATCTAAGTTTACGTGTTCAAGTTTGATGCAGGTTGAATTACACATATATTTTTTCAACGAAAAAGATTTTCCATGAAACAATGTTTGAATGCATATCAGGAGAAACTGTTATACAATGCGAACAAAAACAATTTTCACGATATATTTAAGGAATTTCATAATTTCGCACTTCAGAGGTTAAAAGTGTTTATTGAATTTTTCCTTTCATCGCATTAAACTTCTCTGTGCAGATTTGGGCTTCTTTGGCGCAGCTGAATGATCAAGATCAATTCTCTTCATCGACCACACTGCTATAGAAAATCATGGACTACCGTGCAGGTTGCAACTAAATGCATGACAGAACGTCCATCTACAACACTTGATGATAATGGATATCCTTACAAATCAAGATTATATACCTGCAGCACATATAATGATGCCAAATCTTTCGATAGCGAGCCTTCTTGCCAAAACTTGTTTTGGTGTGTCGACTCCAAGCCTATCTTACGCGACCTTATCTTGAGATCAAATCGGATGACTGTGTGAAGCTTCGGCATTTTCCATTCTGGAAGCACTCCACCAAACACCATGCACGCAAGCGTAGGAACTGAGATATGGCGGAACAACACAAAGCCCATATTCTAACTCTAATATGACAGATGCAGTACAGACATCCACACCGCTCCTCTTCTACTTCATAGGCCAGCCATTCAAATGCTACATGTCCCAGTTCTGATGGCGATGGACTGCACCAGACTCAAGTATAGCTCTGATAACATCTGTTGTGTATCGAGCTCACGATCAATGGCACAACACCGTAAGAGAATAGGTGAATGTGGACACCCCCCCCCCCTTCACCCGCTTGTTTTTCTAATCTCCAGCGCTACGATATGGTGTATACAGAAGAGCCGCCAGTTGTTGAGCTTTGCGCCGTCCCCCCAGTACATGTGTAGGATCCGAATATGAGAAAGATGGAGTTAGCGCCCATGGAGAGCGAGAGAGATCCCCCCGTCGTACACCCGTAGAAAGAGAGAAGGTATACAGAAAAAGAGAGCTCCTCCATATGCATTCGCACGGATAAAGAAAAAAGTGTGCCTCACATCAGCATCCACATTCTTTGGCAGGAACAACAGCATGGTCCCACCAAAAATCATTCAATGCAGTGATAGAACTTCCGTTCATAGTCCAAACATAGAAATCCATCCAATTTCTCTCAAATATCTCCATTAAACCTTGAGCCTGTGGTATATACTGAAAGGGGACATGTGGCCATGGGACACGGACTTCTGGTTGGCCTCCATTGAACGCGCAGTTTACCTCCAAAACATCTCCATTATCGAGCAGAAGCCGTGATTTTCTTGTTGATAAGCCCATCTGGTGAGCCAATCAGGAAGAGACGTTCCCTATGGCATTTTCCTTTTCCAGCCCCTTCTTCGTAGTCTAGTATTAAGGGCCATTGTGAACCAAGCTCGGCACCCATTCCAGAGCACCTTGCCCATTGTTTGACTAAGCAGCACAGACAATGATAAGTGCACTATAAGTAACCAAAGTGGATTTAACTTTTGCTTTCGGCATCTGGTTAATCAAAAGCCTCAATTTCTCATTGTTTTTTTTTCATACATAAATATCATGATAGTAAGATCAAAGATCAAAGAGAGGAACAATGGAAAGCTCCCGTTAGCGGATATGCAACAGCTCTCTTTTCTGGGACTGCGAGCAGTGAGCTTTCCCCCCTGAAACAAAGCCGCTTCTAATTTCCTCTGCACGTCAGTATCTCCTATGCTCTTAGGAGGCTTGTCCATGCTCAATCCCTTTTCTCCACACCCCTGCAATCAATATCTCCACATGCTTCTCATCAATCATCAAATTCATTCTTCAAGTACCTGCAATCAAACATATTTCCCTGGCCAAATAGAACCACATTAGTGCATAAAACCAACCATTTTGTGAGCTAACAGTCAGATCAAGAACTTCAGAAGCCACTTTCCCGATCTTACTTGGATGGTCATGGCTTATGCAAGCCAAATGTGTGCACGATTGTTGGAGATAGACATCTGCAGAAGCACACAAATAGCACAAGGAAGGAGAAGAAGCTTGGAGTAGAACACACAATATTGAATGTATTACTAGAGAATGTACAAAGATAAGTAGCCCATTAGGGCAATAGGCGTATATACAAGCCGGGGGAAAAAAGCCTCCTAAAGAGGGAAAAAAGTGCCCCGGTGGTCCTAGTGTGTTCACACACACCACTACCTAAATATATCAACAAATCCCCCCTACCTAAATATATCAACAAATCCCCCCGGGGAGTGATGCGGTGAACAAGGAGCTGGCACTCATGTATAAGGAAGTGACAAGCTATGTGGAAATCACTCACAAAATGAAGTAAGCCCAAAGCTTTGTGGAAAGCTTCAAACTTCTCCCTAGGCAGAGCCTTCGTGAAAAGGTCTCCAATGTTCTCCTGCGTGAGCACATATGCCAAGCTCATCTCCGCAGTAGAGAACCTCTCTTTGACATAGTGATAATGCATCTCAATGTGCTTAGTGCGAGCATGGAACACAGGGTTCCTCGCAACTTCCAATGCGCTCTGACTGTAAGTGAAGATGGTGGTGGTAGAAGACTAACCAACACCCGAATCAGCCATAAGGCGTCTGAGCCACACACACTCAACACTCTTTGTGAAAGCTTCCCTATACTCAGCCTCACAACTGGAAGTGGCCATAATAGGTTGCTTCTTGCTCAACAAAGATATACATGAGCTACCAAGCATGAAGCAAAAGCCACTAGTGGACACACGAGTGTCATAGCAACCAACCCAATCAGAGTAAAAAAAAGCATGCAAATCTGGCGGTAGTGATCCCCCCTTGGGATAAAACAACCCAAGTAGCCGAGTACCACTCAAGTAGCGAAAGATGCGCTTAACCGCTTGCCAATGCTTGACTCCTGGGCAATGCATAAATCTTTTCATCTGTGAGACAACAAACTGAATATCACGCCGAGTAATGCATAAGTAAATCAAACATCCAACAGCGTGCTGATAGAGAACAACATCAAATGCATCTCCAGCATCATGAAGGCTCAATCGTAAACCTGTCTCCACAGGAGTGGCAATAGGCTTACAGTCTTCAAGGCCAAAATGCTGCAATAATGTGTCAATATATTTCGTTTGACACAAAGCCATTCCACCATCAACTTGCATAAACTGAATGCCCAAATAGTGATGCAAATACCCCAAATCAGACATCTCAAATGAGGCATGCAAATCAGCCTTAAAATCAGCAATACGCCTCTCATGAGGACCAGTGAGCAGCATGTCATCAACATAAACCACAATGATCAAAAGTACATCATTAGCACGCTTAACATATAAGGTGCTTTCAGTTGGACTGACTTCTTCATGCAAGTCACCATTCAGAAATGCAATTTTAATGTCCAATTGATGTACATTCCAACCATGATGAGCTGTAAGTGCACAAATGCTCCGAACAGTAATCATACGACATGTAGGTGCAAAGGTCTCATCAAAATCAATGTTTCTTTCAGGTGCATAACCCTTTGCAACAAGCCTAGCCTTATACCTTTCAACTATACCATCCGATTCACGTTTCAGCTTGTATACCCACTTAGTGCCAATGGCCTTCTTGCTATGAGGCAAGTCACATAAAGACCAAGTACCATTTTCATTATAGCATCATATTCAGATTGCATAGAAGCCATCCAATTTTCTGAATTTTGTGCTTCATCAAACGAAACAGGCTCATTCTCATCACAGAGACTAGGTGCAGCCATAGCATAGCAATATGATGCAAAAGAGGAACTATGAGAGCCTGAACGAGTACGATATGACAGAGGTGCATCTAATTTGCTATCACCCAAAGTCTGCACTAGCCATTTTGGCTTAATTTTTGCTTTCTCAATGTTGAAGCTCAAAGTCAAGGACAAAGCATGGAAGCACATCAAAAGGTGGACACACAAGGAAAGGGAGCAAGTAGGGAGCTCCAAGAAGTGTATGTCAAATTTTCAGAAGAATCCCCTACAAAAATAGTGATTTTCATCACTAAAAACCATTGTAAATACCATTATCTATTTTTAGTAACTCCATTTTGTTCAAGCCGAGGAGTACTCGAGCTTGAGGAGTATTAGAAGTACCATCGTACCAATTTTCATAATTTTTAGACTTCGTTTGAGCCCTCAAATAAGCCCTGGAACCTAATTTTTAACTAGGCGAGACACTAGGTCTGGACAGGGCCAAAACTAGTCAAAAAACTATAAAAAGAGCTAGAGAGCTCATTTTTGGGGTTAGCTTGTGAGAGAATAGAACTTTTGTAAGAGAACTCTTTTGCAATCTAAGCTTTCCATTGTTCCTCTCTTTGATCTTACTTTGTGCGCGTGTGTGTGTATGTGTGTGCATGTTTGTGTGCTTTCACTCACGCACTTGTGCCTTCACTTGCTCGTGGTCTTCATACCGGTCCTCACGTCTCCGTGGATTGACAAGTAAAGGAGGTGGTGCTTACACTTGAGCTACACTCAATACCAGCTCTCTCATCAACTAGTGCATCACGTAAATCTGCATCAGAAATGGAATGATTTGCATCATCACATGAAACCTGCAAAGGTTGAGAAGTTTTCTCATTAGGACCAGCACTAGACTTTCCACCTGTAAAAAGAGGCAGCAAAGTATCATACATGTCTTTGGAGCTAACAGATGTCTCCTTAGTACATGAAAGCAATGGTTGAATAGCATCTTCCACCAAAACAACATCACGGCTAACCAAAATGCGTTTATTCTATGGATGATACAGACGATAGCCTTTACTTTCAGAACTCTACCCAACGAAAATACATTTTACTGCTTTATCATCCAATTTTCTACGATGTTGTTCAAGCACTAATGCATATGCCAAACAACCAAAAACACGTAGATGTGCAACAAATGGCTTGTGATTATGCCAAGCCTCATATGGAGTGATAGATTGCAGTGCTTTAGTGGGACACCTGTTAAGAACATATGCTACACACATGACAGCCTCAAGCCAGAAACTGTGGTAAAGCCTGACTCTTGCCCATACATCTCGCCATCTCCATGAGTGACCTATTCTTTCATTCAGCAACTCCATTCTGTTGAGGTGTATACAACACTGTACACTGGTGTTTTATCCCACGTTCAGCCAAAAATGCATTAAAATTAGAAGACATATATTCCCCCCCTCGATCTGAATGGAGGGTGCCCATTTTACATGCTGACAGATTTTCAACCAAAACCAAAACCTGTTTGAAGCACATGAACACTTCGGCCTTTGCCTTCAATGAATATACCCATGCATGCCTAGAAAAATCATCGATGAAAGTCACGAAGTAAAGATAATTTCCAAAAGAAGGTGTCTGCATAGGACCACAGACATCACTATGTACAAGCTTCAATTTCTGAGTAGCCCAAGCTGAACCATCTTTTGGAAAGGAGGAACACTGCATTTTGCCCAAAATACAGCCTTCAGAAACATGTTTTCCCGGTGCCTCAAGTTTGGGCAAAGAGGACACCATTTTAGATTTCTGCAGGCGTAGCAAACTAGCAAAATTCAGATGACCAAAGCGTGCATGCCAAAGCTTTGCATCGGACATAGCCTGAGAATCATGTACTGCACATGCTAAATCATTTGTATTTCTTTCATAGTCTATGAGTTTATACATCCCAAAACATAGAATGCCAGAAGCAATAATCACGTCGCCATTTGACAGATCATGAACTGTACATCTGTCATCAACAAATTTCACAACCAAGCCAATCTTGGCTAATGCAAAAACTGATAACAGATTTTTCTTGATCCCTGGCACAAACAAAGCATCTGACAAAGTGAAAGAACTACCATCAGCAATAGTCAAAATGATCTTACCAACTCCCATAACAGGATAAGAGGAGTTGTTGGCGCATGTAACAGTATTCCCTATAGGGGCAGGCTCGAGTGAAGAGAAGAAACTGCACCGCGAGGTAATATGTTTGGTCGCCCCACTGTCAAAGTACCAAACATCTCAGTCTACTGCAGACATGCACTGCTCATGAGAAGATGGGTCAAAACTGCAAACAGTAGTAAACGCCCATTCTTCTTCCTTCACAAGATTGGAAGACTCCGTTTTTGGTGTAGAGGCTTCTGCAACAACCATTCTAGCCTCTTCCTCTTTAGCAGCCAATTTTGGACAGTTCTTTATGATATAATTCCCTTTACAGTACTTGCAAAACAATTTCTGCTTTTCTGATTTTTTCTCATCTTTATCTTGGTTCTTCGAATGTGCAGCATTTGCAGATTTCTGCTTACTAGTAGAAGAGCTCCATTTTCCTTTGTCCTTCTGACTAGCCAGGAAAGCTTGATTTGCAACACACATAATGGACTTGTTCTGGCTGGACTGATCTTCGTGCAACATAACAGAGAGTAACTCTTCAAATGATAAGGCATTTGGATTGCCTTTCATCATCAACCGAAGAGTAGAAGCAAAACTATGATATGAATCAGGAAGACCACAAGTAACCTCATCAACAGAAATCAACTATTCCTTCAAGTCTTTGATCTTTGTTAAAAAACTGTCCATAGAATCACCTTCATTCATGTGCTCACTCTCCAACTGTTTTCAGAGGTAAGCAACACGAGCCTCATTCCTAGCTTGGTACAATGTGGTAAGTGTATCCCAAGCATCCTTAGCTCTTTTGCAAGAGCGAATGTGAGGAATAATGGCACGTTTGACAGACAAAGCTATCAATGCATGTGCCTGGGTATCTCTGCCATCCCAACAAATCTGCTATGCAATAGGTGCAACAAAAACCGCAACACAAACAGGAATATGCAGAATATCATCATCTTCGACACCTTTTGCCTCAGCTTCTGTACCTAAAGTTATAACATTTGCAGGTGTGATAGGACGTTTTTCAACACCCTACACAATGTTCCATAGTCCTTTTGCAATCAATACATGTCGCATCATATAAGCCCATAACAGGTAGTTGGTACCATATAACTTATCCTCAACAGCCAACATACGGAATACATCACTGCTTTCAGCCATGGCCGGTGACTAAAATACCTTGATGTAGAAAATTGAGTGTATCTCAAAAAGTTGAATAGAATTGCCGAGACAAATTCTGCTAGACCTGTAGCAAACTTTGAGATGCTTATACTGACGAACAGAAACGAATATATATATTTGGCACAAAAAGACGAAATAGCCTACACAAGCACTATGATAGTGAGTTCGGAGGCCGAAAGGAGCTCATATCGCAATTTCGGCACCACAAAGCGAAGTAGTTTTGATCTCGAAAACACGTTGAGTATGCTCACCAAAATTCGTGCGATTCTGAGACTGCAATCGGAGGAGTGTCGACGGTGCCCTAGATGAAGCGACGACTTGCTCTGATACCAATTGTTGGAGATAGATGTCTGTTAGCTCAAAAAATTGGTTGGTTTTAATGCATTAATGTGGTTCTATTTGGTAGGAAAATACGCTTGATTTCAGGTACTTGAAGAGTGGATTTGATGATTGATGAGAAGCATGTGGAGGTATTGGTAAAGGAAAACAGGGGTATCATTGAGCAAGCAAATGGATTGTTGGAAAACAATGCAAGTAATTCACCTAGTTCAATGGAAAAGACGGGTAGCTGAACCTAACGTCTATGCTTGGCATGCTCTGATTTCGGGGCATGTCATGCATGGATTCTATGAAAGAACCCTTGAACTTTTCTATATGATGCAAGAGTTGCAAGTAGTCGAGGGAGATGTACGTTCTTGTGCATTTTGAAAGTTTGTGGCTACACAGAAGCACTCATTGAAGGCCAAGCAGTACATGATCAGATTGTTACTCATGGGCTTGAATCTGACATCTCAGTAGGAAGCGGTTTGATTGAGATGTATGCCAAATGTGGTATTGTGCATTCAATTATAGGGGGCAGGTCCGTTTTTTCCTCTGACAAGAGAAACCGAAAAGGGGGATGGAGCTTGTTCTCTCTGGTTAGCAAGCAACAACGACTAGGAGGGGCGCGCAGCTCTTAACGAGGGGGGGATGGACCAACCGCTACACACAACTTGTAACATAACGGTAGCGATGATGGTAATAGCATGGGTAGGACCATCTTCAACTTGGCAGTCATATGGTGGGTCGCAGGAGGCGCTCTTAAAGGATATATATTCCAATGAAAAGGAGCCGAAGCGAGAGAATCCGATGGCAGTCGAGGAAGTGAAGGTTGAAACGGAAGAGGCAAATCAGCAAGTTTTTTTTGCAGAAGGGGTGCCCCTTCTTGGCACTCCTCAGGTTCAGTAATGCTGAGCGACTTCAACCAACTGTAGAGAACACACCTCTTGCTCTGTCTGGGCAACTTATTATGTGGATTCAATGCCTTAGTTCCGTGCTTTTCCAGTTCATATCACACAAATCTTCGAAAGATTTAGAACTTGACGGGTTCTGGATGCAGCAACTGCTGTGGAGAAAATGCCAACCACGACTCCAATAAATCCTTCTGACATCAACTGGATTGAAGTTGTGTCCAGGTTGCATCAACTCTGTCAATTCTTTGCTACGACTTCTCTGATTAACGAGTGATTCCGATGACATGCGAGCTATTTGAAGCTTCTGGCTGTGGATCCGATCATGGTATTTCCTGACATACATTGAAAATGTACGAAATATGTCATTATAGTAATATAAGATGCGTCATGCTGCTCTGTCCATCACTTACTGTTCCAAATGTTTTGTGAACATTGGTATAGATGATCATTGATTAAAAAACGTTGCGTTAAGTTATAATAGAATTGATATGCATAAAGTTCAAATCCTTTGTGAGGAGCTAGTTCTCAGAGAGACTCCCACCTGTTAATAGACTCATACATACGAAGGTCAACTGCAAACACTTTGGAAAAGGATTTAGAAAAGGTATCAGAGCCAAAGTCATAGAATCGTCAGTGATGAGCGCTGTTCAGGCACGGTTTGGGACATAAGTTATGAAGGCTAGTAAGAAAAATTTATACGGCAGAAAATCACTTCCTGTGGTGGGCACGAGAAAATACTGAGCAGAAAATGGGAGTGTGCAAAGGAGATTACAAGTGTAGCAAAATGTTTTTTTTTACTTAATGCATGTACATGAATATGATTGTGTGTACATACATACGATTGTGCTTGACTGAAGCTGGAGGCTACTTACATGCTGAACAGGAGTGTTGCTTCTGTGAACAAATGAGAACTGAAACGCAGACATCATCATGTGTAGAATATGGTTCTTTTCCGTGTTGTAAGTAGGAAGGGGAAATTATAACCTGCGATAAACCTACTCGGAGTTTGTGAATTTACTAATTATGCGTACGTGATGATCGGTGAATGCAATTGTTAGAAGGTGGCTTGCTCCGAGCTGGATATTTTTCACTATAAACCATTACGTTCAGGACGATAAGCATGCATGTCTCCTGATCCCCTTCGGAAGGAGAGGGTAATGTTGCACTCTCGGAAATAGAAAAGTTCTAGGAGAGGCCTCTCTGGAATGTTGGATATCAACTCCGGTTGGAAACCTGAGGACCAACAGAGCTGTAGCTACAGTGCAAGAGTGTGGAAACCACCCTCTGTTGCCACCTGTTTAGAGATGTCGGGATAGGTCATAATACCAATTGTTGGTGAAGTACCTACCCTTGCTGCTCCGTATTCTGGGGCCACATCTTTGAGAAAAGTAGTCGATTGGGCTTGCAAAGTCTAGAACTACTCATATGAAGCAAATGAGCTCACTTGAGGTCTAAGACGTGAGGCCTAAGACGGGAAGTAAGACCCACCTTTCTTGGTTGTGACCCATCTGTGATCTTAGCCCTTGGGACCATGATCAGTTGTGCACATCCCTTATGATCGACCCATTTTGGCACAAGGTGGGAAAAAGCGAATGTATGGGTAGGTGTATGAGAGTAAGTGTGGATGAAGAATGTGGGGAAGAAAGGAAGAGAGTGAAAAGAGTGGTTATGCATGAGAGTGCATGTATTTTCCCGTACCCTCCATCAATACTAGGGAGTGAGATCTTGAACCTAGTAGCAGAAAGTTTGGGCAACATATCACTGTGCGTAGGCACTTTCCCTTGGACCAAATGAGTAACATTTTGGTGCGTTTGCCGGGAACATATGCGCTAGTGCATAGATATAGGAAGAATCCATTGTGAGACAATTGTGGGCTCTAGGTAATCCAATTGGACCGATTCCGAAGGATTTGAACAAAATAAAAGCTTCCACAATCATCTTTTCCTTGGGCTTAGGAACTAAACATTTTGGTGCGTTTGCCGGGAACATATGCGCTAGTGCATAGATATAGGAAGAATCCATTGTGAGACAATTGTGGGCTCTAGGTAATCCAATTGAACCGATTCCGAAGGATTTGAACAAAATAAAAGCTTCCACAATCATCTTTTCCTTGGGCTTAGGAACTAAACAATGTCTGTGGAAGCATGCAAACAACACAAGGAAGGAGAAGAGGCTTGGAGCACAACACACAATACTGAATGTATTACTAGAGAATGTACAAAGATAAGTAGCCCATTAGGGCAATAGGCATATATACAAGCCGGGGGAAAAAACCTCTTAAAGAGGGAAAAAAGTGCCCCGGCGGTCCTAGCGTGTTCACACACATCACTATCTAAATATATCAACAATGATTAGTGCACGGGATTCATTACAATCAGACCAAAGACTGATCGAATACAAATTCAAGTGTCTCCAAACCTAACCGGCAAGAAGTCGATGACAACTAAGGAAATGGAGAGAAAAGCAAAGGATAAGGTCATGCAAGAAATGGTGCAGGTATGATTTTCCTTGCATACGAAGACTCACAAGGATCTTCTACATGATGGATTTAATTTGCAATTGTTGAAATTCCAAAATGCAAAGATGGGCGAGTATAAGGACCCACTATTTTACAAGGACGACTTGGACCAGGAACTGCTAGGATGGGTGACATGCACGAGTGGACTTGACTACTATATGATGAACATAGACACAAGGGCAAACAAAGCTACCAAGTCCTTGGAGAAGGGAACTTCAGAGGAAGAGTTGAAGCTTGAACTCGCTTCACTAATGGAAGTAAAATAGTTGAGAGAAAGGATTAGGCTGCTGGAAGTAGAGCTTTAAAAGAGAGACCAAGAATCGAAAATAGAAGCAAAAGGCAAGACTAAAGTGCAAGAAGCGATCCGGAAGGTTGAGCTAAAAAAATTAGATCCAATAAAAAAAGAAGAATCCAATGATTTATTGGCTGGCCATGCTCGTGTGATTGGGGAGCACTTTTCGATCAGAGAGAGATCAAGAAGTGAGGGATATTCGAGAGAAGACCATGTGAAAAAGTGGGAAGTGTTTCCAAGAAAGTTCTTGAACATGGGATTAGAGTTACTAGATGGTGTATGGGAAAGCATCAAATCGGTACTGAGGAATTTCAACAAGGCCTTTGCATGGTCATACAATGATATGAGAGGGATTGATCCTCATATTTGTTAGCATTATATAGACTTGGAAGAAGGGACTAGACCGATATGTCAAAGGCTTAGGTGGAAATCCGGCATACTCAGAGTTGACCAAAATGGAATTGACCAAATTGTTAGAAGCAGGATTCATATATCCTATTGCATTCAATGAATGGGTATCACCAATTGTGGTTGTCCCACAAAAGAACAATAAAATTCGCATTTGTGTGGACTATCGAAAGTTGAAAAAACAAACAAAGAAGGACCACTTTCCTTTGCCATTTACAGACCAATATTTGGATAGAGTGGTTGGTCATAAATTGTACTCCTTTCTAGACGGCTTCAACAGATGGAATCAGGTCCAAATTTATGAAGAAGATCAACCAAAAGCTACTTTCACCACAGAATGGAGTATATATGTAGATCGTGTCATGCCGTTTGGGCTATGTAATGTGCTAGCTACATTTCAGAGAGGGATGATGTTGGGGGTTCTACGGTTCAACACAACATCGAATAACTAGCAAAATCAGATTTACTAATCTTTCCCATTGTGCACTGATCTTTACTTCCCCAGATATTCCACCGGAAACGTCTAAAAAATCACCAAAATATCACCGGAACATCACCAAAATGTCACCGGAATATCACGGGAAACGTTCATTCAGTTAATGTTCTGCTAATTCAAAAGTTACACAGTCTTGCTACACATTACACTTGTAGAAGATTCGCAGGTTTCTTTTTGCACTCACATATATTTCAAGTCATTGCACTCTCACACAGTACAGTCTGAGTCACTCAAATAGACTTAACCGAAAATAGAAGATTTTCAACACTATAACCTTGTTGCGCAAGCATTGGTTGATCATTCATTGGTAAACGTAACACCATAAGTACAGATTGTTTTTCTGTAAAGATTAGAACTTCATTATGAAAGTTTGATTACGCTGCAAAGATTCTCATTCAATCATTTTCTGCATACTGGTTTCTCTATAGAACCTGGTCTTTTCCGGTCCTGACAAGGGAACTCCTTCTTCTTTTACTTCTTCTCACAGTTGACCCACCTTCACTTCTTGCACCCTCGTCTCTCTTCTAATCATTGCGCCTTTACTTCTCGTACCTTTCCTCTTCTTCCCGTTGTCGCGTCTTCGCTCCTCGTCCACTTTCCCCTTTCTTACGGTTGTTGCTAACTCCTTTCTTCTTAACTTCCCCTTCTCTTGCGACATGTCCTTTCAAATCTTCACATAGCCGTCTTTTCTTTTTATGCTTATTTTATTTTTCCAGATTTCCCTGCCTTCAACACCTGGCACAGCCCGACGGGTAATTTTGTCAAAAATTAAACTCGAATTTCACAATCCCTTGATCATATATCTCCCGTGACTGTTTGGAAATCTGCTCTTCTTGTACTTTTAATTCTTCAACTGATCAATATCTTCCTCTGCACCATCCTTCTTTTCTGGAACATTTGCATCAAATATCTCCTCCTTTTCTTCTAGTTTCTTTTTCAACAACTGTTCCCGCATTTCTGCAATTATCTGTTTCTGTTCTTCAATCTGCTTTTGTTGTTTTGAAATTATACATACTAAATCTTTTTCATGTTTTGAAACAAAACTTGTCTGCACCTGTTCATATTGCATCTTAATCATACCTAACCAACGACTTTGAAAAACACTCCAGATGTCCTGAACATATTTATGTAGATGCTGCTTCACTTCTCCTATGTCCATCTTCGTCGTTAACACAGCATCTAACTGTACACCTTCCTCTTTGAATATTTTCTCTTGTAATTCTTGCAAAACTTTTATTCTCGACTCAAGAACTACCTGTTCCGCCTGCAATGTAGCATTTACTGCTGAAAAATTCATCATTTCTTTTTGAATCTGCGTTTGTACAGTCATCTGCCATTCTTCAAATTCCTTTGTACTAGCCAATTCGACCACCGATTGCTTCTTATCATGCTTCAACTCTTCCAACATACATTCCTTCTTATCCAATGCATCCTGAAGTCCTTTAGTCTTCTCCTGCAAAGACTGATAATCAGTCTTATTAATAAATACCTTATTCTGTTCATGCCGAAACAATCTTTCCTCTTGAAAAACTAAAAAAATCCGACACTTCCTGCAACTTCTTCTTCATCCCTGACACATCATAATCTGAAATATTATCATCTTTCAACATTTTTTCACCTTTAGCCTGTAATTGCTCTTCCACTCTTCTTTTCCTAGACAACCTAAAAACAGTTCCGAATGCTTTCGGATCCTCAATACTATCTGGCACCGTGAGCAAAATATCTTCCTGTATCTTTGCTTCATATAGATCAGGCTCAATGATTTGACTAACCTGTTTCCTTTCTTGTGCCATATCACCAGCGCAAAGAAAATCTTCAGAAGTCTGTGAAGGTCTATTCATTACCGGTCTCACTTCTAACTGTTCTTGCTCTTTACTCATCGCTTGATGACCACAAAATTTGATCTGCTTTGGCCACATTATCTTATGATCTTCAACGAACTGCAAAAATTTGAATACAGCAGATAAATATGCTGATAATCGACTATTTGTTTGCGTCTTACGCCTATCCCCAACGAAGATCTCACTCTGTAGGTGATCATACATCCAATGAGCCCAACTCACCTTTTCTCTTGCCTCTGCATAGGCCAAAGGTGCAAAATTCTCCCTAGACATAGAATCATATTTAATGATAAAACATAATCTTTCCAAATACCATTTTAGTTGTTCCCTTCGAACATAGCTTACGTTCCTCATCATATAGTACTGCCGTCTTCCTTCTCGGGGTCCAAAGTCTTTCTTCAAAACCTCCTCCGAACATTTGGGGACTACAACATCATCGTATATAGGCAATTGAAATACTTCTGCAACTAATTCTGGTGAAAATTTTACCTGAAAGGAGAGCTGACCCTTCATTTTCCGCATAATCTCCAGCTGACTCTTTACATCATAATTGCATCTCCAACGTTCCCATGGCAAAATAGCAAACTGTAATAATCCAATTCTTCTGAGCCACCTCTTCTGCATATCAGACTGTGAGTCTACTTCTACTTTAAAATCTGTGAATGACCCCATAAATGTATGCACACCCTTAGTCTTTGTAGATGGTGTTGAAAGTGCATCTTCATCTTCCCCTTGTAATGAGCTATCACTCTCCTCCGATGTGGTTTCCTCCTTTCTCACTATCACTTCTCTCTTTCTCATACACCCTCTCATGACTCCTAATTCAAGCACTAATACAGAAAACGCTGAACAAAATATTACCTTGGAAGCCTTTATGTAGAACCAAAAATATTCGTTCCACAAGTGCGAATGCTTGAACTGCCACTTTCTGTAATGATAAACGTACTTACGCACATAACACTTCATGAGACTCCATAATATTGTAGTGTGGGTTATCATAAAAATCCTCCACAATCGATTGCCCCACTTATCAATAACCCGCTGAATGAAACTTCCACACGTGCCAGAAGAATCATGAAATAGAACACTCATTCGGACCTCAAGAAGATGAAATGGATATTTTATCTTCTCAATACTGCATTGTATAGTGCAAAAACTTTTAACCATACAGTTCTGACAGATTGTACTTTGCAAGATAATCATTGGTCGACTACTAACTTCGTTTTCATATTCTCTTCGATGCCTCTGCCTCTTATGGATCTGCTGACGCGGAATATAAAGCGTACTTATTTCGAACATATCATTATTTGCAGACCCAACATATTCCTTAGCTTGTCTACCCTGATTCAACAATACTTCATTATCCATCATTGACCTTGGGCTAACCCATAACGCACTATTGAACTACAACTGTAAACCATGTGTCCATTGTAATCGTAAAAATTTACTCAATGTAGTTTTAGACCAACACGAGGTCAAAAAACACTGTACCACCGATAAAAATGTAGAAAAATACACTATGTTACTGCGATGATCACAAACATTGTTGACGTGGTGTTCTGAGTGACATACAACTTGCACCACATTAGCAGATAACCCGTCCAAATGTGGCGGCTTCCCTTGAAATAATTTCAACCGAAATCCATTTATTGGCTTGTCCAACCATGTGCCAAACACATCTGCCACATGAAAAGTGCCTTGACCCAAATCTTGGACAATCTGATATGGCCCCTGTATCTCAATGTGAGCTTTCTTGGATGGGGTCCTAGCTTAGAATTATACACCATCACCCAATCGCCTTCTTTGAATATCTTAAACTTCACATTCTTATTTACCCAGGCTTGTCTCCGCCTTTGAATCACTTCCGTAATATATGCACTTATCAAACGATCCTCCTCCATCTGTAAAAGGTATTTACTCCTGTGTTTAACAGAGACTTCAGGCGACATCTTTTCTGTCGTAACCCTCAAACTTGGAACTACAAACTCCATGGGTACTACTGCCTCCAATCCATATACCAACCGAAAAGGTGTCATACCTGTTGTCACATTAAATGCTGTTCTGAATGACCACAAGGCTGAGTCAAGAAACAAATCCCACTTTTTCTGATTTTCATGTACCAACTTTTTTAAAATACGCATTAAAGTTTTATTCGTGCTTTCGGCCTGCCCATTCGCTTGAGGATGATAGGCTGTACTCTTTTTATGCAATATTTGATGAATTCTTGTTAATTCTAAAATCACCTCATTCAGGAAATGAGTACCTCGGTCACTCACTAACTCAATCGGACACCCAAATCTTGTCATAATATTACGATAAAGAAATTTGGCCACACTTGCTGCCTTGTTATCTTTCAGTGCTACTGCTTCCACCCATTTCGTACAATAATCTGTCGCCACCAATATATAGCTATTACCCCGCTGAGTAGTAGGTTGAATAGGTCCCACAAAATCCATGCCCCATTTTTGAAAAGGATCCACCGGTAATACCAGATGGTCAGTCATACGATCAGAATTATTAGGTTGGCCCAACTTTTGGCAAATCACACATCCTTTAGCATACTCATGTGCATCTTTTAACACTGTCGGCCACCATAACCCCGCCTGTAATACTTTCTTTCCGGTAATATCGCCTGACAAATGTCCTCCTGCTGAACCGGAATGTGCTTCATGTAAAACAGCTGATTGTTCATAGTCTGGTACACATCTCCTAATAACCTGATCCACACCCTTCTTGTATAATGCCCCTGCTATCACCAAATACGGCCTACTTTTAAGAGCAAACTTCCGTCTCTGATCAGGTGTAAAATGTTGTGGTAATACCCCTTCTGTTAGGAAAATTAGTAACTGATCATACCACGAATCTGTCTCTACCGCTTGCGCCGTAAACAATTCAGCATCCGGAAATACATCAAGTACACTAGTGGGTGTTTCTCTTGATTCCAATCGACTAAAATAATTTGCCATCTCATGCTCTTTCCCTGGGGTATGCACAATTATAAAATCGAATTCCTGTAACAAAAGCATCCATCTGGCTAATCGGCCTGTTAATAAGGGCTTCTTGATTAAATAAACCAGAGCCTGATGATCCACATGAAAAATCACTTTGTTGCCCAACAAATAATGCCTCAACTTGTTAAGGGCATACACCATCGCCAAAGCTTCTCTTTCGGTCATCGGATAATTTTGTTCAGCCGCAGTCAATACCCTGCTTGCATAATAAATAGGTCTATACCATCCTTTATCTTTCTGCTGCATCAAAACTGCTCCTACGGCCACATCCGATGCATCAACGAATATGTGAAACGGCATTGACCAATCGGGTGGTTGCAAAATAGATGCTACCGACACCATCTTTTTTAATAACTGAAATGCCTTCTCTTGAGCTTCTTCCCATATAAACGGAACATCCTTCTTGGTCAAATGCGTCAGTGGTGAGGAAATGTTTGCTAAATATCTTAAGTATCGGGAATGCCACTTAATTTGGCCTACAAACCACATTACTTCTTTAACGTTAGTCGATGCTTTAGCTTTATTAATAGCTTCAATTTTCTTAACATCAATAGCCATTCTTGCTTGTGAGATAACATGGCCCAATAAAATCCCACTTCTTACCGCAATCACACTTTTAAATGGATTCAATACCATCCTAAACTGTCGACATCTTTCAAAACATGCTTTCAAGTGTAGTAAGTGCTTAATCATTTCACCGAAGACTGAAAAGTCGTCGACAAATACCTGCATGAAGTCCTGAAGATAAGGCTCAAACACTTTATGCGCCACATAATTGAATGATGGTGGTCCATTCTTCAAACCAAAACTCATTACGGTAAACACATAAGCACCGAATTTGGTAATAAATGCTATTTTATGCTGATCCTCCTCAGCCACACTGATCTGGTTATAATCGGAAAATCCATCCAAGAAACTATACATTTCATGGCCTGCAACTGCATCCAACACTGCATCACAAAATGGCATAGGAAACGGGTCTGTAACCGTTGCCGCATTTAGCTTTCTGTAATCAACACAAATTCTGAGCTTCCCATTCTTTTTAGGGACCACTATAATAGGAGATAGCCAAGTCACCTGATTCACTGGTTTGATAAATCCGACTGCCAACAACTTATCAATCTCTTCCTTCACCTGTTTAGCAAAATTAGGATTCATTCTATATCTTTGCTGTGCCACAGGTACTGCATCCGCCTTCAGATTAATCCTATGTTGATGCAACTGCGGATCTATGCCTTTTACTTGAGTATAATCCCAAGCAAACACATCCACATACTCTTTAAGCAAGCAAATAAGAGCCTCCTTAAACTTTCCTTCCAATGTTTTACCAATCCGCACCATCTTGGGTCAGCTTCGGTTCCTAAATTAACCTCTTGAAGCTCTTACTCCTTCACCCGCACAGAACCTGCATACTTCTGATCATAAATCCTTTCCGTTCGCATAATTATCTCTGCCTCCTTTTGTTTCATCTGCTGCTGCACCGGAACATTCATACATTGATCAAATATTTTTTGTAACTGGGCACCTTCCACCTGCTCCCCTCGAAGTGACTCTCCTACGTTTGGCCCACCACTATAATCCTTACTTAATACTCTTTCCACATCAACTTCTAATACCGGCACCACCGTTGGGTTTTTCTACTTTATCCTCGTCAACCACGATCCCTTTTTCGGAAATAACATGTCCCAAGAGCAATCCTCTTCGTACTCCAAATGTACATTTTTCAAGATTTAATGCCATGCCTTTTTCAATGCTTCTTCTTAAAATAGCTTCGATCCTCTCCATCATGTTTTCATCATTGCCTCTGATCGCAAAGTCATCGAGGAATATCTCCATCCAATCCTGCAAATAGTCTTGATATGAAGCTATCATTGCCCTCTGGAATGTGGCCGGTGCATTACATAATCCAAATGGAATCACACGATATGCATACGTACCCCATTCTGTCGTGAAAGTAGTTTTTGATTGATCTTCTTCATGGATTTGGATCTGGTTATATCCGCTGAAACCATCCAAAAATGAGTACAATTTATGGCCAGCCACTCTGTCCAAGATTTGATCAGTAAACGGCAAAGGGAAGTGATCCTTTTTTGTGCGCTCGTTCAACTTCCGATAATCTATGCAAATGCGGATTTTCTTATTTTTTTTCGAAACAACTACAATTGGCGATACCCATTCGCTGGATGCGATGGGATATATGAATCATGCTTCCAATAACTTAATCAATTCAAGCTTGATCAATTCCGAGTAGACTTGATTTGTCCGCCTAAGCCGTTGACATATTGGTCGGGTGCCTTTTTCCAAATCTATATAATGTTGGCAGATTCGGGGATCAATTCCTCTCAGATCACTGCTGAAATTTTTGAGTGCCAATTTAATGCAATCTCGTACTTCATCTGGTAGCTCTGACCCTACGCTTAAGAACTTTTCTGGAAAAACTTTCCATTTTTTCACCGGAGCTTCTCGCGAATATTCCTTATTCCTTGATGACGCTGTGATTGGAAAGTGCTCCCCGATCACGCGTGCATGGTTGGCCAGTAAATCATTGTTTTGTTTTGTTTCGATTGGACCAAATTTCTTTAGTTCAGCTTTTGCAATGGCTTCTGACACTTTAGTCTTACTCTTCGCTTCTTTTTCCGATTCTCGACTTCTCCTTAGAAGCTCTGCTTCTAGCATTCTGAACCTTTCTCTCAACTGTTGTACTTCCATTGTCGAAGCTAACTCCAGCTTAAACTCTTCTTTTGAAGTTCCCTTCTCCAGGGATTGGGTAGCTTTGTTTTCCTTTGCGTCTATACTCAACATATAGCACTCAAATTCACTTGTATGTGTCAACCATCCCAGAAACTCTTGGTCCGAGACATCCTTGTAACATAGTGGATCTTTGTACTCGCCCACTTTCGCGTGTTGGAGGTTGGACAATTGCAAGTTAAATCCATCCTGTGAAAGGTCCTTGGAAGTCTCCGTGCGCAAGGCAAATCTTACCCGCGCGATTTCTTGTCTAACCTTTTCCTTTGCTTTCTGCTCCCTTTCCTCAGCTGTTGTCGATTTCTTGCCGGTCAAGTTTGGAGACACTTGAAGTTGTATTCGATCGCCCTTCGGTCCAATTGTGATAAATCCTACGCGCCAATCGTGCATACATTCGGCTTGCACCAGCCATGGCCGTCCAAGTAGGATCGAGAAGGTGGCCTCTGAGGTCCTTGGTCTTACTATTAGATAATCAATTTGAAATTCTATACCGCCCACAACTGTGCTTACATTCTTCAAAAGACCCGAAGGCTTCACTTGTGTTTGATATGCCATTCTCAAGGACATTGGAGTGTCCTCCATGTGGTTGAAGCCCAAAGCTTTCATCATGTACTCAGTCATTAAGTTGACTGCGGCTCCACTATCTAGCTGAGCACCGGGGACCGCATACCCTTTAATCTCGACGATCACAGTTGGAGCATTCGAATCAATTTGCGTCGTAATACTTTGAATCATACCTTGGACCTCTTTATCTTGTCTCTTTTTATCTCGAGCTTTCCTCGGCTTCTTAATATATTCGTTGTAGAATTGTTTCCTATATGAAGGTGAACATTTCAGCAATGTGCCAATGTCCAGCGTGACTTCCGTGTCAACGAGAAGCTTTATGATGTCCACTTCCTCCAAACTTTGTCTTTCCTTCCTACACTTTGGAGCCCTTAATCTTTCGGGAAATGGTGCTATGCCTGGCACAAACTCTTTGGTCACTGGTGGAAGAATCTCTATCTCTTCCCCATCCTCAAACTCTTGATGCTCAGCAAATCCTCCAACTTGGTTTTCTACCTCTCCATGCTCAGCTATCTTCTCTGATCTCGCTTTTCCGCTTTCACCTTCTGGATTTTTCTTCAAATACTCTTGAGTCCTTGTGACTACTGCCACAGTTGGCTCTTTATGCGGTTTCTTGGCCTGGTAAGCATCCACAAAATGCATTGACGAGCTAGAGCCTTCTTGAGGATTCGGCGTTTTGAACACTACTCCGATCGTAGGAACGTGCTCTTGAGCTCTCGTTGTGGAATGCATCTGAGTATCAACATAATTCGAGGATCCTACTGGTCCTTTTTCCTTGCCGGCGGCAGCTCTTCGTTTTGGACAATCTTCATCAAAGTGGCCCTCTCCACTACAGTACCTACATAGTGGGGTATAATCAACTGGTTTCTTTTCGTTTGGACATCTAGATTGAGTATGGGCAAAGCCATGGCATCTCAAGCACTGGATTGGACCATCTCTTCTTTGATCCCGTGCGACTCCTCTCGGATAGTCTCCTCCTTGACCCTGAGCACTATATCCATAAGGTTGTCTATTTTCCCAACGAGATGTAGGTGGGACACTTTGAGCGGGCAATCCCGTGTAGGATCTTTCTCTTGTATCTCCTGATTTCATGGTCCTCTCTTCATAGGCTCTCTTGTTGTAACATCGATCTTCCGTGTGATTGTTCCTTCCGCAAAAAGTGCAATGCATTCTAGGTGGTGATCTATCTGTGAATACTCTCGAGACTGTAGGGCATTCTGAAGCCAAATGGCCGTAACCATGGCACTTTCCACACCATGTATTCGATCTAAACACTTGGTTGGGGTTTGTAGTTACCTCTGGTTTTACTGTGTATGTTTCCTGGGTCATTGTGGAAGCTTTTATAGCTTGTGTGACCAACTCCAATATTCGTTCTTCAGTTAGCGCAGGCTTTACCTCGCCTAGCGTGCTAGTGGAAGTTACAAAAGCTGGATGCGTCAATGCGGGACTTGTCTGAGTGTGTAATGGCTCGATGGAAAGGTATGAAAACTAGTTGTACACTTACATTTTCATGGCTATTTTGATTATATTGCAGCGAGAGCGGCTCGTCGAGGACGACTTCGCAAATAAGAAGAGGGGAGTATGTTAGCTCACAAAATGGTTGGTTTTTATGCACTAACGTGGTTCTATTTGGAAGGAAAATATGTTTGATTTCAGGTACTTGAAGAGTGGATTTGATGATTGATGAGAAGTATTTGGAGTGTGCATAGCCCCTCCTACAGTGCATTTGAATGGAGTTACTGATGCCAAGTTTGCAGGAGCTTTTGGCATGCAATGTCGCATTAAAATTGGATGCTTTGAAGAAGAACATGAGGCCTGGGAACCCTTTGGTGACACAAGAGGAGCTTTTGGTGATAACCAGTTCCGATTCATATTACCGTGCCATGCTGCATGTGAAGCACCTCTAGTATTACCCCTTGGAGGCTACACTTATGGAGAGAAATGTATATTTGTAGCCAATGACTCGCGTGCTTGACTTGTTCTCGTTTTATTGGCAGCTTTTCCGTTGTCAAAAAGACGGCTCAAATTGATTGTATTTTGGATTGGCATCATAATAGTATGAGGCGTGGCTCAGTGGGCCTGGTATTCAATAGTGTTTTGGCACCTGTCATGGGACGTCCCTTGGACCTTGACGCAGCAGCGGGAGAAAAAGGGAAAGAAGGAGCCCTTTCTCGCTCTCTCTCGGTTTTTGTTTTTGTGCAAGGGGTACGAACAGGACAAAAAGGGGAAACACCTTCGAGGAACTTCTTCTTCAGCAATTTTTGGGGGTTGCCCTGTGTTTTTTTGGAGAGTGCGCATCCTCAAGGGGAGGAAATCGTTCTGGTCTTTTTAGGGATTCAGGAACTTTCATCGCGCGCAGAGTTGTGTGAGCTATAAATGAAAAAGAGTGAGGCTGTTCTGCTCCGCTATCGGCTGCTGAGGAGGAGCTTTCCCATTCAAAACTATGACCTGCTGCTATGGAGATTCAATGAAGAAGGATGTTAACTGATATTCCAGCGGATTTGTTTTCAATTCGATGATAGACTATTCTTCACATCGCTATGTGGGAATCCACTTGCCGACAGTTCTGGTTATTTTCTCCGCTGATTGCTGCCGTACCTTATTATGAGATGAAGATCCTACAGTTTTAACGCTTAAGGAGTAAATAGTTTCATTTTACTTCTGTTCTTAGGTGTTCGCGTTTATGCGCTCAAGATTTACCGATATAATCAAATGGTGTTGAGAGACGTACAGTTTTGGTTTCGCAGATTTGTATTCACACATTGAATGTTTGCTGTTTATACATGATCTTGGGAATACATGACGTACTTTTGTTTATGGAGAAAGTGAAAGTGCAAACAAATTTAATTAATTATGGGATTTGCTGGGTTTTCATGGTAGAAACTCTCATAGCATTTTGCAAATGAGGGTAGCAAGAACGGAAGTTAATAAACGATTCGTTTTTTTTCTGAGTTATTTCATGAAATCCAAGGAATAACGAGTTAAAAAAAAAAATGCATTCGAGTAGCATGTATGATTTTGTTCAAAGATGCATAATATGATTAGACCCTGTGACACATTGGTAAACAACGATAGATCGTTCGAATATTGTTTCAGATCACTACACCTAAACCAATAGCTGCACATACTGTTATCTTAGGCCAGTCTTATGATGGTGCAGGGATTAAGTTCATACCTCAGTAATTAGTACATTTTCCGGTTGAATTTCTGATAAAACTGAGGATCCAATTGTAACATGAAAGGACAAAATTATTATGTTTTTTTGTTGTTCCACGGACTTTGATTTCTTGCAGAATTTTGATTCCGCAAATCTTTGTTATTTATGCCCGGAATAAGAGTATGAGTATCAGTGCAGATTCCAGGTGTTTGTAAACCACTAACTTTACATGAGAATATGATCTTCTGAAGACTTTTTATCACAAGATGAGTCACTGGAAGACGAGAGCGACACCACACATGGGTTTTGCCTTACCATCCAAATGATAGAGATTGAGGATAAAGAATACCGTTCAACATTTTGTAGTGCGAAAAAATATCGTAGCAATGTGTGTTTTGTCTTTGGTGAATGAGCAGTCAAACAATAAGATACTCAGAAACACCTACTCTTGGAAGGCATTAGTTTGCAGAAAATATGTTGCATAACCATGAAATTTGTACGTCTGTTTCAATTATCTGTCATCGAATTGAAAACAAATCAGCTCGAATATCAGTTAACATCCTTCTTCATTGATTCTCCATAGCAGCAGGTCATAGTTTTGAATGGGAAAGCTCCTCCTCAGCAGCCGATAGCGGAGCAGAACAACCTCACTCTTTTTCATTTATAGCTCACACAACTCTGCGCGCGATGAAAGTTCCTGAATCCCTAAAAAGACCAGAACGATTTCCCCCCCTTGAGGATGCGCACTCTCCAAAAAAACACAGGGCAACCCCCAAAAATTGCTGAAGAAGAAGTTCCTCGAAGGTGTTTCCCCTTTTTGTCCTGTTCGTACCCCTTGCACAAAAACAAAAACCGAGAGAGAGCGAGAAAGGGCTCCTTCTTTCCCTTTTTCTCCCGCTGCTGCGTCAAGGTCAGAAGGACGTCCCATGACAGGTGCCAAAACACTATTGAATACCAGGCCCACTGAGCCACGCCTTAGACTATTATGATGCCAATCCAAAATACAATCAATTTGAGCCCTCTTTTTGACAACGGAAAAGCTTCCAATAAAACGAGAATACATTTCTCTCCATAAGTGTAGCCTCCAAGGGGTAATACTAGAGGTGCTTCACATGCAGTATGGCGGGTAATATGAATCGAAATTGGTTATCACCAAAAGCTCCTCTTGTGTCACCAAAGGGTTCCCAGGCCTCATGTTCTGCTTCAAAGCATCCAATTTTAATGCAACATTGCATGCCGAAAGCTCCTGCAAACTTGGAATCAGTAACTCCATTCAAATGCATCGTAGGAGGGGCTCTGCACACTCCAAATACTTCTCATCAATCATCAAATCCACTCTTCACGTACCTGAAATCAAACATATTATCCTTCCAAATAGAACCGCATTAGTGCATAAAAACCAACCATTTTGTGAGCTAACATACTCCAATCTTCTTATTTGCGAAGTCGTCCTCGACGAGCCGCTCTCGCTACAACATAATCAAAATAGCCATGAAAATGTCTGTGTACAACTAGTTTGCATACCTTTCCATCGAGCCATTCACATGCAGCATGGCACGGTAATATGAACCGGAACTGGTTATCACCAAAAGCTCCTCTTGTGTCACCAAAGGGTTCCCCGGCCTCATGTTCGAAATGAATTCAACAGGAGATGCAACATACCCAAAATGCATACCCCATTATTGCACCTACTATTCGCTATGTACACATATTCCATGACCACACACTCCCGAAAGATCTCCATCGTCGTCCTACAAAAGCCATCGAGATTCGAGTACAAGTCAAGACCTACATCAAAACCCTAGAGTACCCCACACACTGGAAAACCCTCGGATAGAGCACACAAGTTATAAAGCAAGACCGTTGCATTACCTCGCTAAAGGTCTCATCTATAAGTACACATACAGTATCCGTGCCTTTGAGAATGTTGATTCAGAGTGAGCTGATCTGTCGAAAGCCACCATATACCAATCACACAAGCAAATAACGTTCCCTTCCAGGCGATCGTCGCCTTCTCCTCTCTCTCTCTCTCTCTCTCCCCCTCAACAGTGGGGAATAATTTCATATGTAAATTTTATTTATATTCACAAGTTGGCCTACATTGACATTGGATGCGATTCGTGGGCCTCACCACCCGGCCAGGTTGATTCCACCCATCTACCAATGCAATGCAGCGCACAACACACGAACACATAACGATAGACAGTAACATATATCAGCTAGCCCATAACGAAGCTAGATGCGGCTCGTGGTCGTGACTACCCAGCCACAATGGCTCCACCTACCTACCAACCCGTTATGGCACGTAGCTAAGACACAAACATGTACATCCCAAGCCTATGGCGAAACTAGCTGCAGCTCGTGGTCCTAACCACCCGGCTAGGATAAATCCACCCACCTACTAGCCCACCATAGCGCGTTGGTACAATCACAACAACACAATGTTTTTTCTTTTCTTTTCTTTTCTTTTTTTTTTCATAGTTAATTAATTCGCCCCAGTCCTGAGAATTAGGGAGAGGAAGAAAGGGATTTTTCCCACTTTTCCCACACAGACATGCAACATACACACTCCAGCCTTTGACAGATCAACCACCTCTTCACTCCATTCTCTCAATTACAGACACTACATATGTATTCATCGATTTGACTTTTCACTAGGTAACTACAACCAGCTATGCCTTGGTCCCTCGTATACCTATCCTTAGATGATCTAAAACGTGGGTCTCCGGGATGTCTCATATAGCTTCACCTTGTACTCGTATCCCGATGACTTTCCTAGGGCGAGTCAGGCTCAACCTGAGGAGCTCCGTCATCGCTACCTATCATTAACACATCTTCCCAAGCCCAAGCGATATCGTTCTCTTCGTTAGGCATTTCCCTCGAAGGGTCGAAATAGTAATATCGATCCCCCGCCCCTCCTACATGTCGGATCAGGTATGTTTCAAGCCACTCAATATGAAATATAACATCCAAACCCTGGTTTATGAAGCATACCAGCCAGTGCTCTTGTTCCACATCATATTCGGTCTCAAAGTCGTCGACCTCTATGTCCATGCGGGTGAATGTCTGGTCTGAGAAATATATCCCTAGCTCGTACAAATAGAGTTGAGTTATTTGATCTTCCATTTTGTTACTTAGCTCCTAACAGTCTTTGCGCAACACCAAAAAATAATTAGAAGTCCAAAATTCTTGAGCTAGCAAGGGATAATATTCATGACAACAAAAATCATACCTTATATATGTGCATATATATATATATATATATATATATATATATATATATATATATATATATATATATATATATATATATATATATATAACTATACATCTGTGTACAAGGAGTCTACTACGTCCTTCCGCTTGGATCTCGTATGGCTTCTCCCGTCGTAATGCTGCTTGAAATATGGTTTAACTCGAAGCGCGTTAACCTTCACGGGAGCACATTCTTCTCCTAAATCTTGAATTTGCATGGAACCATTGGAGTTGAGTTCCACCACTTTAAACAGCTCTGCCCATCTTGTCTGTAACTTCCCCGGGAATTTATAATATTTACTATCATAGACTAGCACCAAATCCCCTTCTTGAATCGCATAGGTCTTGAGATTCTTGTCGTGCCTCTCCTTACGTCTTCTCTGAATAGCTTCCAGACTTTGCTGTGCAATGAGTCTCTTTTCTTCTAGCTTGACCAGTTGTATGTACCTCTCCTTCAATGACTCTTCCTCTCCTAGCCTTGCCTCGATGGCCACTCTTAATGTCGGAACTTCTTTTTCGATGGGAAAGATGGCTTCTTCGCCATATACTAGGGAGAACGGAGTGCTCTTAGTCGTCACTCGGTAGGATGTTTGATACGCCCACAAAGCTTCCAAAAGTCTCTCATCCGAGTCTCGCCTATGCACAGCTACTATCTTTGTCAGAATCTATTCAAGAACCTTGTTGGTAACCTCCACTTGTCCATTCGCCCTCGGGTAATATGGAGTGCTTTTCCTATGTTTGATCTTATACAATTCCATTAATTCCTTGATCAATTCGTTGACAAAATGTGTTCCTCTATCACTCACTATGGGCATCCGAATCGGGTGATAATTTGTTCATACAAAAATTTAGCTACATCAACAGCTCGGTCAGTCTTCAGAGCTTTGGCTTCTACCCACTTGGTAACATAGTTAGTGCAGACCAAGATATACCTATTGGATCTACGTGTTGAGGGAGGATCAATAGGCCCCACAAAATCAATTCCCCATTTTTCAAAAGGCTTAAGAGCCAGCACTGGCGTAAGAGGAGCAGCATGTGCTAATGTTGGTTTTCCCATTCTTTGGCATTTGTCGCATTTCTCTTGCAGTATGTATGAGAGTCTTTGAACAGCGTTGGCCACCAATACCCGGCCAATAAGATCTTTCTTGTCGTCAGCTCACCAGCAAAATGCCCACCACAGGGTTCATCATGTAATGCCCTCAAAACTAGGGTTTCTTCTTCTTCCTCGAGACACTTCCGATAAATGCTTTCATGGACAAAATATCGATAGAGCTTCCCACCAATGATGCTATGGTGTTTTGCCAGTGCCAATAGTTTTTGCTTCTCTCTGTTGGTTGCTCCCGACGGGTATTTAGTGGTGCACAAGAAATTCACCAAGTCGGCATACCAAGGTACTTTAGCATCAACCTGAAATAGATGTCCATCAGGAGCATCATCGGGCACACCAGAGATTGGCTCCTCATTAATAATTCGAGATAAATGGTCAGCCAATATATGCGCTTTGCCTGGTTTGGTTACCACTGTGAACTAAAATTCTTGTAGGAGTAGCATCCACCTCATCAATCGCCCTGATAGCTCGGGTTTATTGATGATATACTTTAGGGCTTCGTGATCCACATAAAACGTGAAATGCTTTCCCATCAGGTAATGCCGATACTTGTTTACCGCAAAGATCATCGAGAGGCATTTCTTTTCTGTAGTCATGTAGTTTCTTTGAGTGCTATTCAAATTTCGACTTGCATAATAAATAGGGTGGTCCAACTTCTTTTCATCGGCTTCGCATAGCACTGCTCCAACCGCAGTATGAGACTCATCTGTATGCACATGAAATTCTTTTGTCCAGTCAGGTGCTACCAAAATCGGTGCATTTATCAATCTCTCTTTGATCAAGTCGAATGCAACTTGACACTCTCCAGTCCATTGATATTGTTGGTCTTTCCTCAAAAGATTCGTCAGTGGGGCTGCTATTGATGCAAAATTTAATATAAATCGTTGATAATAATTAGCATGCCCCAAGAATCCTCTGAGATGCCGCAAGTTTTGAGGAGGTGGAAGTTGTCCGATTTTTTCTACTTTATCCTCATCAACCGCGATTCCTTTTTCGGAAATAACATGTCCCAAGAGCAATCCTCTTCGTACTCCAAATGTACATTTTTCAAGATTTAATGCCATGCCTTTTTCAATCCTTCTTCTTAAAATAGCTTCGATCCTCTCCATCATGTTTTCATCATTGCCTCTGATCGCAAAGTCATCGAAGAATATCTCCATCCAATCCTGCAAATAGTCTTGATATGCAGCTATCATTGCCCTCATGAATGTGGCCGGTGCATTACATAATCCAAATGGCATCACACGATATGCATACGTACCCCATTCTGTCGTGAAAGTAGTTTTTGATTGATCTTCTTCATGGATTTGGATCTGGTTATATCCGCTGAAACCATCCAAAAATGAGTACAATTTATGGCCAGCCACTCTGTCCAAGATTTGATCAGTAAACGGCAAAGGGAAGTGATCCTTTTTTGTGTGCTCGTTCAACTTCCGATAATCTATGCAAATGCGGATTTTCTTATTTTTTTTCGGAACAACTACAATTGGCGATACCCATTCGCTGGATGCGATGGGATATATGAATCCTGCTTCCAATAACTTAGTCAATTCAAGCTTGATCAATTCCGAGTAGACTGGATTTGTTCGCCTAAGTCGTTGACATATTGGTCGGGTGCCTTCTTCCAAATCTATATAATGTTGGCAGATTCGGGGATCAATTCCTCTCAGATCACTGTATGACCATGCAAAGGCCTTGCTGAAATTTTTGAGTGCCAATTTAATGCAATCTCGTACTTCATCTGGTAGCTCTGACCCTACGCTTAAGAACTTTTCTGGAAAAACTTCCCATTTTTCCACCTGAGCTTCTCGCGAATATTCCTTATTCCTTGATCACGCTGTGATTGTAAAGTGCTCCCCGATCACGCGTGCATGGTTGGCCAGTAAATCATTGTTTTGTTCTGTTTCGATTGGACCCAATTTCTTTAGTTCAGCTTTTGCAATGGCTTCTGACACTTTAGTCTTACTCTTCTCTTCTTTTTCCGATTCTCGACTTCTCCTTAGAAGCTCTGCTTCTAGCATTCTGACCCTTTCTCTCAACTGTTGTACTTCCATTGTCGGAGCTAACTCAAGCTTCAACTCTTCTTTTGAAGTTCCCTTCTCCAGGGATTGGGTAGCTTTGTTTTCCTTTGCGTCTATACTCAACATGTAGCACTCAAATTCACTTGTATGTGTCAACCATCCCAGCAACTCCTCGTCTGAGTCATCCTTGTAACATAGTGGATCTTTGTACTCGCCCACTTTCGCGTGTTGGAGGTTGGACAATTGCAAGTTAAATCCATCCTCTGAAAGGTCCTTGGAAGTCTCCGTGCGCAAGGCAAATCTTACCCGCGCCATTTCTTGTTTAACCTTTTTCTTTGCTTTCTGCTCCCTTTCCTCAGCTGTTGTCGATTTCTTGCCGGTCAAGTTTGGAGACACTTGAAGTTGTATTCGATCGCCCTTCGGTCCAATTGTGATAAATCCTACGCGCCAATCGTGCACACATTTGGCTTGCACCAGTCATGGCCGTCCAAGTAGGATCGAGAAGGTGGCCTCTGAGATCCTTGGTCTTACTATCAGATAATCAACTTGAAATTCTAGACCGCCCACAACTGTGCTTACATTCTTCAAAAGACCCGCAGGCTTCACTTGTGTTTGATCTGCCATTCTCAAGGACATTGGAGTGTCCTCCATGTGGTTGAGGCCCAAAGCTTTCATCATGTACTCAGTCATTAAGTTGACTTCGGCTCCACTATCTAGCTTAGCACCGGGGACCGCATACCCTTTAATCTCGACGGTCACAGTTGGAGCATTCGAATCAATTTGCGTCGTAATACTTTGAATCATATCTTGGACCTCTTTATCTTGTCTCTTTTTATCTCGAGCTTTCCTCGGCTTCTTAATATATTCGTTGTAGAATTGTTTCCTATATGCAGGTGAACATTTCAGCAATGTGCCAATGTCCAGCGTGACTTCCGTGTCAGCGAGAAGCTTTACGATGTCCACTTCCTCCAAACTTTGTCTTTCCTTCCTACACTTTGGAGCCCTTAATCTTTCGGGAAATGGTGCTATGCGTGGCACAAACTCTTTGGTCACTGGTGGAAGAATCTCTATCTCTTCCCCATCCTCAAACTCTTTCTCCTCAGCAAATCCTCCAACTTGGTTTTCTACCTCTCCATGCTCAGCTATCTTCTCTGATCTCGCTTTTCTGTTTTCACCTTCTGGACTTTTCTTCAAATCCTCTTGAGTCCTTATGACTACTGCCACAGTTGGCTCTTTATGCGGTTTCTTGGCCTGGTAAGCATCCACAAAATGCATTGACGAGCTAGAGCCTTCTTGAGGATTCGGCGTTTTGAACACTACTCCGATCGTAGGAATGTGCTCTTGAGCTCTCGTTGTGGAATGCATCTGAGTATCAACATAATTCGAGGATCCTATTGGTCCTTTTTCCTTACCGGAGGCAGCTCTTCGTTTTGGACAATCCTCATCAAAGTGGTCCTCTCCACTACAGTACCTACATAGTGGGGTATAATCAACTGGTTTCTTTTCGTTTGGACATCTAGATTGAGTATGGCCAAAGCCATGGCATCTCCAGCACTGGATTGGACCATCTCTTCTTTGATCCCGTTCGACCCTCTCGGATAGTCTCCTCCTTGACCCTGAGCACTATATCCATAAGGTTGTCTATTTTCCCAACGAGATGTAGGTGGGACACTTTAAGCGGGCAATCCCGTGTAGGATCTTTCTCTTGTATCTCCTGATTTCATGGTCCTCTCTTCATAGGCTCTCTTGTTGTAACATCGGTCTTCCGTGTGATTGGTCCTTCCGCAAAAAGTGCAACGCATTCTAAGTGGCGATCTATTTGTGAATACTCTCGAGACTGTAGGGCATTCTGAAGCCAAATGGCCGTAACCATGGCACTTTCCACACCATGTATTCGATCTAAACACTTGGTTGGGGTTTGTAGTTACCTTTGGTTTTACTGTGTATGTTTCCTGGGTCATTGTGGCAGCTTTTATAGCTTGTGTGACCAACTCCAATATTCGTTCTTCAGTTAGCGCAGGCTTTACCTCGCTTGGCGTGCTAGTGGCAGCTACAAAAGCTGGGGTCGTCAATGCGAGACTTCCTTGACCAGGATCTTTCAGTGGTATGTTTCCTGGGCCTCCCATTGGCTCGTACAAGAGCTCCATCTTCCTTTGCTGACATAATTGTACTTCCTCCCAAAGCCTTGCTTGTCCCTTAGCATCTATTAAGGTTGCCGGTCTTGTCAGGCTGATATGCTCCTACGCCGTAGGATCTCTCAATCTCGCAATGAATCTTCTTTTTAATGTCTCATCATTCCGGGCATTCTCGCCCATCTTGCTTACCAACGTTTCCATTCTCTGAATGTAGTTATCGATGCTCTCATTGACTCCCTGTCGCAAGTAATCCATCTGTTGGGCCAATCTATCTTGGAAGCCTTGTCGTCAAAACTTTGCCAAGAAGGCTTCCCTGAGCATCTGATACGTTCCACGCTCTTGTGGTGTCAAATTCCCATACCAATTGGCTGCCTCATCACGGAGAATAGCCGGAAAAATCCTCAACCTTTGACCCTGGTCAACTACCTCATTGACCTCACAAGTAACCTCAAACAGCTGAATAAAACTATCAGGATCCTCGTCCCAAGCACCTGAGAACTTGGTGAAGTCCCCCAAATGAACCGAAATCCGTTGAGCCATTTCGAACAGAGGTGTGATGTCAATATCACTTCGATCTCAAAAATTTAGTGCACGCGGCCTCATGATCCCTCCTTCAAACTTTTGCACTTGATTCACGACTCTCCTACGGGAGTACACGTTTTTTGCAGATTTCTTCGAGCTAGTCGAGGTCGACTCACCTTGCGACTCCCACCTCTTCCTTTCTCTTTCAAGGGCTCTTCTCTGAGCGCGTTCCTCTCTTTGCGTTTGTGTTTCTCCTGAGGATGAGTTCCCCTCGCTCATGTACTAGATCTTGGGGTCCGCAAGCTCGGCCAACATGTGGCGCTAGGCGAACCTACGGCACTCTCTTATAGAGACGTACCAAGCTATTCCCGACAGACGCACCAAAATGTTTTGCTCTCAGTCCAAGGGAAAGTGCCTATACACAATGATGTTTTACCCAACTCTCCTGATACAAGGTCAATTTTGGTTTCCCCTAAGTCCACAATTTCACTCCAAAGTTTTGATGGAGGAGGCGAGAAAACGCATGCGTGATTGGATATCCACCTCGAGTGGTCACTTCCTGTAACCTCCCTTTCTTCACTCAACCCCCTCCTTTCACGTCGAGTTCTTGCACGCTTAGGGGTGCACACAGAGTGCTTTGAGCAAACTTAAGTTATGTTCAGATTATGCTATGGAGTTCAAGTGACGAATAGATAAAGGCTCAAAGATTGATCAGCAAAAGAACCTTATTCGATGACTTCAAATGCTTCGAAAACCGTGATGAAAATAAGATTTAGTGTTGTTCATCAAGATACAATTCAACATGAAGCATCATTGAAAGTAATGACAGTCAATCCAACTTTAGTGCTTCGAAAGTACTAAACATTAACGTTCATGATAGTTGTGATGACTCCAAATGCTTCAGAAACCGTGATGAAAATAAGATTTAGTGTTGTTCATCAAGATACAAGTCAACATGAAGCATCATTGAAAGTAATGACAGTCAATCCAACTTTAGTGCTTCGAAAGTACTAAACGTTAACGTTCATGATAGTTGTGAAACCTAAAGTTTAAAATAACAAGGGGAACTCTCTTCCTTTATAACTTTGAGTTTGAACACATCATAAGTGCTGTATGTTCCTCAATGCAACATCATCCCAGCATTCAATTTTGTCATCCAAATCATTCTTTGAAGTAGCCAAAAGTGAATATCCGTGATGTATATAAAGCAAATTCAAAACAAAAGCCTTAACTATTTATAAAGCGACAAATGTAAAACAAGGTTACAAACACTGCGCAATACTTCAAACCCTCACTGAAATTGAAACAGACGTACAAATTTTATGGTTATGCAACATAGTTTCTGCAAACTAATGCCTTCCAAGAGTAGGTGTTTCTGAGTATCTTATTGTTTGACTCCTCATTCACCAAAGACAAAACACACATTGCTACGATATTTTTTCGCACTACAAAATGTTGAACGGTATTCTTTATCCTCAATCTCTATCATTTGGATGGTAAGGCAAAACCCATGTGTGGTGTCTCTCTCGTCTTCCAATGACTCATCTTGTGATAAAAAGTCTTCAGAAGATCATATTCTCATGTAAAGTTAGTGGTTTACAAACACCTGGAATGTGCACTGATACTCTCTTATTCCGGGCACAAATAACAAAGATTTGCCGAATCAAAATTCTGCAAGAAATCAAAGTCCGTGGAACAACAAAAAATCATAATAATTTTGTCCTTTCATGTTACAATTCCATCCTCGGTTTTATCAGAAATTCAACCGGAAAATGTACTAATTACTGAGGTATGAACTTAATCCCTGCACCATCATAAGATTGTCCTAAGATAACAGTATGTGCAGCTATTGGTTTAGGTGTAGTGATCTGAAACAATATTCGAACGATCTATTGTTGTTTACCAATGTGTCACAGGGTCTAATCATATTATGCATCTTTGAACAAAATCATACATGCTACTCGAATGCATTTTTTTTTAACTCGTTATTCCCTGAATTTCATGAAATAACTCAGAAAAAAAAACAAATCGTTTATTAACTTCCGTTCTTGCTACCCTCATTTGCAAAATGCTCTGAGAGTTTCTACCATGAAAACCCAGCAAATCCCATAATTAATTAAATTTGTTTGCACTTTAACTTTCTCCATAAACAAAAGTACGTCATGTATTTCCCAAGATCATGTATAAACAGCAAACATTCAATGTGTGAATACAAATCTACGAAACCGAAACTGTAGGTCTCTCAACACCATTTGAGTAAATCGGTAAATCTTGAGCGCATAAACGCGAACACCTAAGAACAGAAGTAAAATGAAACTATTTACTCTCTCAAGCATTAAAACTCCAGGATCTTCATCTCATAATAAGGTACGGCAGCAATCAGTGGAGAAAATAACCAGAACTACCGGCAAGTGTATACCCACATAGCGATGTGAACAATTGTCTGTCATCGAATTGAAAACAAATCAGCTCGAATATAAGTTAACATCCTTCTCCATTGATTCTCCATAGCAGCAGGTCATAGTTTTGAATGGGAAAGCTCCTCCTCAGCAGCCGATAGCGGAGCAAAACAGCCTCACTCTTTTTCATTTATAGCTCACACAACTCTGCGCGCGATGAAAGTTCCTGAATCCCTAAAAAGACCAAAACGATCTCCCCCCTTGAGGATGCGCACTCTCCAAAAAAACACAGGGCAACCCCCAAAAATTGCTGAAGAAGAAGTTCCTCGAAGGTGTTTCCCCTTTTTGTCCTGTTTGAACACCTTGCACAAAAACAAAAACCGAGAGAGAGCGAGAAAGGGCTCCTTCTTTCCCTTTTTCTCCTGCTTCTGCACCTTAGACTATTATGATGCCAATCCAAAATACAATCAATTTGAGCCCTCTTTTTGACAACGAAAAAGCTGCCAATAAAACGAGAACAAGTCAAGCACGCCAGTCATTGGTTACAAATATACATTTCTCTCCATAAGTGTAGCCTCCAAGGGGTAATACTAGAGGTGCTTCACATGCAGCATGGCACGGTAATATGAATCGGAACTGGTTATCACCAAAAGCTCCTCTTGTGTCACCAAAGGGTTCCCATGCCTCATGTTCTGCTTCAAAGCATCCAATTTTAATGTGACATTGCATGCCGAAAGCTCCTGCAAACTTGGCATCAATAACTCCATTCAAATGCACCGTAGGAGGGGCTCTGCACACTCCAAATACTTCTCATCAATCATCAAATCCACTCTTCAAGTTCCTGAAATCAAACATATTTTCCTGCCAAATAGAACCGCATTAGTGCATAAAAGCCAACCATTTTGTGAGCTAACATACTCCCCTCTTCTTATTTGCGAAGTCGTCCTCGACGAGCCACTCTCGCTGCAATATAATCAAAATAGCCATGAAAATGTCAGTGTACAAATAGTTTGCATACCTTTCCATCGAGCCATTACTCATCATTTTCACACTTGTCTGCATGCAACTTTGTGGTAGTCTCATTCATACAAGCAAATGAGAATTCCATGTCATCTCATAGGCTTTTTAAACCGTCAGCACTATCCACATTAGGTCTGGACATGTCCTTCCTAGAATTGTCAAATGATAAAAAAAAATAAAGCCCATATTGCTCCTCATTAGCCTTCACCACTTCTATCTCTTCAGTGAATTCATCACTCAACCTTTGAGATGGGGGTTCTTCAGTTTCAGCCTCCTCAAGCTCTTCAGCAAGCTGCGTATCAAATGTTAAAATAGGAGTTTCTTCCATTTCAACCTCTTCCTTTGATTCTTCATCACCGTTCTTAGCGAGCAAAGAAGAGGAATTTTCCAGATCCACAATGACCTCTTTATTTACTTCCTCATGTTTCCCATGGACTACAAACAAACGCTTCACAGGCTCGACCTCTGCTGATGCTTTTGGACTCTTTTCATTCCTGCAATTAGATAAGCATAGAGGATTCTCTTTCTGCATGGCATTTGAATTCTTCATTGTCAGTACTACTTCAGGAATTACAGCTGGCAGCTCTCTTCTAGACTGAGAAAACGATGGATCTACGTCCTTCTCTTCCGAAGTACGATCCACCTTTAAGCTCCTCTCACTTATAACTTGTGTAGCTCTGCCAAGATCATTCATAGCGATACTTTCTGCAAATCTAGGTACCATTGCAAAATGACGATGAATCCCTTGCTCAGTTAACCTGTGCAAAAAGGAAGTGAAGACTTTGGAGGCCTCAGTGACAGATACAGCAATGGAAGGCAGCTGATGTGATTGTTGTTTCTGTTTTGAGGGGAACAGTAGGTCATAAGAATGCTGACTATCTGTTCCTCGTATCTCTATCGATACAAAATCTTTTCCATCATGCACAGTGTATTCAGCCTCGTGCATTTGGCTGAGTGACTTTACATCGGTATACTCCAAATGCACTACATCTAGAGGTGCAGGAAGAGGTAAGACATTCTGTTGACCTTGATTAGTGCTCATTCGAGCCATTGCTATTAATTGTGGAGACTCTAAATCAATGCTTGCTGACTCCTCCCTCCTGCGAGCCAAATTGAAAGCTAAAAGTTGTTCATAACTATGCTTCGCATCTAAAAGAGTCCTCTCACAGAACTCCAATTCTTGAGCAAGTCTTTCGCTCCCCTTCATTTTCTGCCTTTTCTTGCGATCACCCAAAGGGATCCCTCTCATATATCTGCATATCTCCATAGCTCATGAAGCGGAAGAGAACTCCCCCCCCCCCCCCCCAAAGGGAGAGAGGAAAAAAAACCGTGCATCCCCTATCGAAATTGTAAGGAGGATTATATCTGATGCAGACTGCCACACCCTCCGACAAATGCCGGCTAGAGGGAGGAGTGGGGGGGCAAGATTGGAGGGCATCATTAATGATTTATTTTTCCCTTTTTTTTTCCTTTTCTTTTTAACCCAAGAACAAAAAAGACAATCCTTTATTAAGACATCTCGAAGCCACAAATACCTGATAATTGGGGTTCTCGGAGGGTGCAAATGGGCTACAATCAAACATTTAATACAAAATAAGTGCTCCATGAAATTATATTTGCACGACGTATCTGAGGGTAACATATGCCCCCACACTTGGCTCGTGAGCTCCTGCGAACCACAGTTATCAAGAACAAATAAATGCATGATGCTAATCTAGACCATTCTATGCTCTTTCCCCCACACTTATGTTCTTTTTCATCCTTTCTCCTACTCACCCTTCTCACTTCTTCTTTCTTCTACTCTACACTACAATTCCCACACCTTCATACACATTCTCCAAGGCTTTTTTGCCTTGTTCACCAAACCGCCACACACAACTCCTCAAGGCTCTTTGGCCCTCACCCATACTCACCTCACTTCTCCACTTAACCTTTCACCCCACCCATACACACACTACCCCTCTCTACCCATCCTCATTCACACTCACGATGGTCTAGCATAACCAATCATACACACAATGTTCTCGGATAAAAATGGATGCAAGAAACCCCCAATCAACTGTTTCTTTTAATGTTCCCCTCTACTACTGTAGCTGCAATTCACCCACTAACCTTTTACCCATATCTTCAACCTCGTGCTCCTCCATTTCTTCATCCTCGGTTTCAGCGTCTATGTCCATCTAGCTTCCATCTTCCTTAAGAGGTTTCTCCTCTTTTCTAGGCACATCATCCTCATCAGACACATGTTTTTTCCCAATGCCTTCCTCGGTCTTTGTAAAGACAACTGTAGTCTTTGTCCTTCTCCATTGCATCATCTCTAGCTCCATCCTGATTCTCTGTCTTACTTGCTTTAGAGAAAGAGATGCAACTTCTTTCTGGGCCTTCAGTTGGAACTCCATCCTCAAATCGCTTCTTCGATACCGCCTGCATTGCCCTCTGTAAAGACCTTTCTTACTCATCATCTTCATCTCCTCCAAATATAACTGAATCTTCAGCATTCACATCTGTTAGGTTGTCAATCCTTAGTTTGTGTGATGCATCCAAAGCCTTATTATATGCAACCATGTATGTTGACTTGCAGGATCCTTCAGCTCCCTTTTCTTTCTCTAACTTTCGTGGCTGTTTTGCACCTAATAACCTAATCTCATGATCATTACCTTTCAATCCATCAAACTTCTGATTTTCATCATAGCCCTTATCTTCTATCTCCTCTTCTTCATCTTCTGCTGAGTCCTTGCCATGACCTGTGCAAGCACTTCTAGCAATAGCTGCAACACCACCAAACATCCTCTTTTCTGTGATTCGATCGCAAGCTGTGCCACACTCTGGGGCACCAAGCGAGCCCACAACACTCCTTGATAGGATGTGATTAGCTTGCATCCCCAGTAGGATCGCCAAATGAAACAGTCCTGATGCCCAATGTAAAATGTATGCTTTACTTCCCATTTCATTGTTGTAATCACATCTTCATCAGGAAATAAAACCACACAAAGAATAAAACCAGACAAAGTGTTCAGAAATCCACATTCAAGCATTGAGGTGCATCTCATCAATGGAGAAAAACCCCCACTCTTGAAGATTCTCATGATTGCACTAAAGACAGTACTCAATGATACCAGGCGTCTGGCACATGTTCACAACGAGAAGCACATCCATACAGGAAAGAGACTGGTCAAAAGTTGAGCATATATAGATGGAAGAACTTACAACTTGCACATACAATGCTGAAATATAATGGGGTCCTCAACACCAGTCATGTGACCTTCTGGGTTTTCCACTAAGCACCAATAGTTTGATAAAACTGTTCAGAAATTACAACTAGATGATATCATAACACGGAGTAACCTCAGTCCTTCTGATTCATGACTGGGAGAACCAATAAAACTGTCACCCAATCTTCAAAGACACTCAGCATGACACTAAGTTTCTTGAAATGACCTTCTGAAAACCTCTCAACAAGCTTTCAGCTCTAATGCAACCCTTGCAACTTTAATCCACACAACACCCGCTTGCTCCTCATTGACAAAAGAAAATCAAGATAGTAATCTAGAGGTGAAATAGAGAGAAGCATCTCGTCCTGCACTCCTATCATCAGATGATTCTCGCATTTGTTTTAGAACAACCACAACCGACCATCTTTCCATTGCATATTCTGAGTTTTGATTCTCCGCTTCAATGGGTTCAGTAGCCCCCACATCGTCTTGTCCAACTCCCTCTATAGCAATCTTTTAAAGATCTTTTGGTGCTGCACTCCACTCAAGAGGAGTCGCAGGTAGAGGCTTTACCATCATAGGCTTGCAAAACCTATCCGGAGTCTCAGTCTTCTCTTTAACCTCTACACAAAGGAAAGCAAGATTTGTTGCCTTGGGTGATGTGGGTTTCTGCTCCTACTTTGCTTCCAGCCAAATTTTTGCCTTTTCACATTCTGAAATGAACTTCTCGTAATCACCAGCATCAATATGATCAAATTTAGAATTATTGGGATAAGCAGCATCGTGGAGGTCTCGGGTACAATGCCACACTCAATCCACATGAAATGCACGAGACTGTTCTTTCTTGAACCATTCCTCAATTGGATATCCTAGCTTCTTGAGTTCAGCTAATTTTGCTACATAGACCCCTTTTGTTTCATTTTCTCCTTCCTCATAGAACCAAACTTCAATATCCTGGAGCTTACAAGAGAAATCTTCCTTTTAAGCATCTGTTGCATATTCATTGTACTTTTTGTACAACTTATTTCTAATGTCTATGTGTAGACATATGCCTCCACAACATTCTTCTTATCTTCTCTCTTCCATCCATGACTCGATCCCGTAAAGCCCTTTCGTACTCTTTTTCAATAGCCTTCTGCAACTAACCTTGAATAATTCCCCTCATAACATGCTCACTAACCAGAACATCCTTTCGCTTTTTCGGCTCTCTTTCAGTTTTCATTGTAGGTTCTAAATCTTTCGATACAGTAGCTGGAACTTCAGTCTCCTCTTTTTCAATCATTGTTGCTGATTCCACTGACATAATCCCACGCAGATTCAAACGAATCTTTGCTTTCTCTATCTTGGATGACTGGAATGGGCCAATCGTATCTGGGTGAAGTTTCTGTGGAGTTCTAGGAGGCAGATCCTCCAAATCTGTGTATAGAACATCAATATTAAAGGTCGTTGCTCTGTAAAAAATCAGCATCCTCGTACTGGGAATAGAATTTCCTTTCAGAAAGACTACACTAGTAGTTAAAACTTCTGTAGTTACTTCTTCCTCTGTTTGGTGCTGAACCTTTCCATGCCAATGAAATAGAGGAAGGGAATGCATCGTGTACCTCGAAACCTCAGACCCTGGAAGTTGGAATCAGCATAGCACACTTGAGAATTGCTGAGGAACCCGCGAGCCGGGATCCAAATACTTGTACAGCGTATAGTTTATCAATATTGATTTTTGCTTCTTATAAAGCCTTCCTATAAAGATGACTTGCACGTTCTAAATTGAGTGTGAAAGATTTTCAAAACCCTCCCATTTGATATGGACTGTCACATCCTTTTCATCCATCAACCACTCAGTGTTAAGTGAAGCTGCTGAAGCTGACTGATTGCTAAATATTCACTCCCTTTTTCTCTAGATATAATTCGCTCTCCCATATTCTTGAATATATCAAATTCGAAGACTTCCCTCCCTGATGTTTTCTTGGGCTTTTTGCAGGAGTATTAACCCCTTTTGCAACAGATGAGCACATATTCATGTAGTTCTATAGCAAATTTTTTGTACATAAAGCATCCGAACTCATAAAATCTGGTTTTACAAGATGGTAAAGATTGTATAATTCATCAAAATTGTTTTGGAAAAGCGTGCCTGACACGAGCACACGCCGTTTAGTGCGAATCTGCGACAAGCTTTGTGTTATCTGTGTCTTCTTGTTTCTGGGAAAATGACCTTCATCTAATACAAGAATCCCAGGAGTTTCTAGAAGAAGCTGCTTGATCTCTCGAAAAGCTACAGCGTCTTTTTCACATGTCAAGGTAGAAAATTTGGAGTACCCTACCAGCATTATACTCTTTTCTGTTGACAATGATGCTTAAGCTGAGATCCAGATGCCTCATCATCACCATCTTTTGATTTAGCTTCATGAAGATTTAAAATAGGAGTCTCATCAACTTTCCACTTCTGAAATTCTCTTGCCCACACTGACAACATTCCTTTGGGTGCTACAATAAGGGGATTTTCATTTGGATACACAACCTGAAAACTCTGTAGAAATGCAATAATAGTAAAGCATTTGCCTATCCCTGGTGCATGTGCCAAAATGCAACCGCTTGGTTCATCTTTTACAAGATTATACTCAAGAAACCTGATACCCTCAACCTGATGAGCACGTAATCTTTCCTTGCATGATTGATGGAGCACCAGCTTTCCAATAGTCTGTTTCCAAGCAGGTGGGACTTCCAATTCACGAGAAGGCTCTTTTTGGATGCACGGCTGACTATGTTTCACAATCGATGCTTCAGTCCCTGCATGTTTTTTTTTTTTTGGACTTCTCTCCCCACACATAATCGAAGATGTGCTCAGCATCCAGACCAACAAGTCCACATTTACTGCACACCAATCCCATGTCAGACTTCCTATAGAAGTCATGAATGCACTCATCATTTTCACACTTGTCTGCATGCAACATTGTGGTAGTCTCATTCATACAAGCAAATGAGAATTCCATGTCATCTCATAGGCTTTTTAAACCGTCAGCACTATCTACATTAGGTCTGGACATGTCCTTCCTAGAATTGTCAAATGATTAAAAAAATAAAGCCCATATTGCTCCTCATTAGCCTGCACCACTTCTATCTCTTCAGTGACTTCATCACTCAACCTTGGAGATGGGGGGTTCTTCAGTTTCAGCCTCCTCAAGCTCTTCAGCAAGCTGCGTATCAAATGTTAAAATAGGAGTTTCTTCCATTTCAACCTCTTCCTTTGATTCTTCATCACCGTTCTTAGCGAGCAAAGAAGAGGAATTTTCCAGATCCACAATGACCTCTTTATTTACTTCATCATGTTTCCCATGGACTAGAAACAAAGGCTTCACAGGCTCGACCTCTACTGATGCTTTTGGACTCTTTTCATTCCTGCAATTAGCTAAGCATAGAGGATTCTCTCTCTGAATGGCATTTGAATTCTTCATTGTCAGTACTACTTCAGGAACTACAGCTGGCAGCTCTCTTCTAGACTGAGAAAACGGTGGATCTACGTCCTTCTCTTCCGAAGTACGATCCACCTTTAAGCTCCTCTCACTTATAACTTGTGTAGCTCTGCCAAGATCATTCATAGCGATACTTTCTGCAAATCTAGGTACCATTGCAAAATGACGATGAATCCCTTGCTCAGTTAACCTGTGCAAAAAGGAAGTGAAGACTTTGGAGGCCTCAGTGACAGATACAGCAATGGAAGGCAGCTGATGTGATTGTTGTTTCTGTTTTGAGGGGAACAGTAGGTCATAAGATTGCTGACTATCTGTTCTACGTATCTCTATAGATACAAAATCTTTTCCATCATGCACAGTGTATTCAGCCTCGTGCATTTGGCTGAGTGACTTTACATCGGTATACTCCAAATGCACTACATCTAGAGGTGCAGGAAGAGGTAAGACATTCTGTTGACCTTGATTAGTGCTCATTCGAGCCATTGCTATTAATTGTGGAGACTCTAAATCAATGCTTGCTGACTGCTCCCTCCTGCGAGCCAAATTGAAAGCTAAAAGTTGTTCATAACTATGCTTCACATCTAAAAGAGTCCTCTCATAGAACTCCAATTCTTGAGCAAGTCTTTCGCTCCCCTTCATTTTCTGCCTTTTCTTGCGATCACCCTGAGGGCTCCCTCTCATATATCTGCATATCTCCATAGCTCATGAAGCGGAAGAGAACTCCCCCCCCCCCCCAAACGGAGAGAGGAAAAAAGACCGTGCATCCCCTACCGAAATTGTAAGGAGGATTATATCTGATGCAGACTGCCACACCCTCCGACAAATGCCGGCTAGAGGGAGGAGTGGGGGGGCAAGATTGGAGGGCATCATGAATGATTTATTTTTCCGTTTTTTTTTTCTTTTCTTTTTAACCCAAGAACAAAAAACACAATCCTTTATTAAGACATCTCGAAGCCACAAATACCTGATGATTAGGTTCTCGGAGGGTGCAAATGGGCTACAATCAAACATTTAATACAAAATAAGTGCTCCATGATATTATTTTTGCACGACATATCTGAGGGTAACATATGCCCCCACACTTGGCTGGTGAGCTCCTGCGAACCACAATTATCAAGAACAAATAAATGCATGATGCTAATCTAGACCATTCTCTGCTCTTTCCCCCACACTTATGTTCTTTTTCATCCTTTCTCCTACTCACCCTTCTCACTTCTTCTTTCTTCTACTCTACACTACAATTCCACACCTTCATACACATTCTCCAAGGCTTTTTTGCCTTGTTCACCAAACCACCACACACAACTCCTCAAGGCTCTTTGGCCCTCACCCATACTCACCTCACTTCTCCACTTAACCTTTCACCCCACCCATACACACACTACCCCTCTCTACCCATCCTCATTCACACTCACCATGGTCTAGCATCAACAATCACACACACAATGTTCTCGGATAAAAATGGATGCAAGAAACCCCCAATCAACTGTTTCTTTAAATGTTCCCCTCTGCTACTGTAGCTTCAATTCACCCACTAACCTTTTACCCATATCTTCAACCTCGTGCTCCTCCATTTCTTCATCCTCGGTTTCAGCGTCTATGTCCATCTAGCTTCCATCTTCCTTAAGAGGTTTCTCCTCTTTTCTAGGCACATCATCCTCATCAAACACATGTTTTTTCCCAATGCCTTCCTCGATCTTTGTAAAGACAACTGTAGTCTTTGTCCTTCTCCATTGCATCATCTCCAGCTCCATCCTTATTCTCTGTCTTACTTGCTTTAGAAAAAGAGATGCAACTTCTTTCTGGGCCTGCAGTTGGAACTCCATCCTCAAATCGCTTCTTCGATACCGCCCGCATTGCCCTCTGTAAAGACCTTTCTTACTCGTCATCTTCATCTCCTCCAAATATAACTGAATCTTCACCATTCACATCTGTTAGGCTGTCAATCCTTAGTTTGTGTGATGCATCCAAAGCCTTATTATATGCAGCCATGTATGTTGACCTGCAGGATCCTTGAGCTCCCTTTTCTTTCTCTAACTTTTGTGGTTGTTTTGCACCTAATAACCTAATCTCATGATCATTACCTTTGAATCCATCAAACTTCTGATTTTCATCATAGCCCTTATCTTCTACCTCCTCTTCTTCATCTTCTGCTGAGTCCTTGCGATGACCTGTGCTAGCACTTCTAGCAATAGCTGCAACACCACCAAACATCCTCTTTTTTGTGATTCGATCGCAAGTTGTGCCACACTGTGGGGCACCAGGCGAGCCCACAACACTCCTTGATAGGATGTGCTGAGCTTGCATCCCCAGTAGGATCGCCAAATGAAACAGTCCTGATGCCCAATGTAAAATGTATGCTTTACTGCCCATTTCATTGTTGTAATCACATCTTCATCAGGAAATAAAACCAGACAAAGTGTTCAGAAATCCACATTCCAGCATTGAGGTGCATCTCATCAATGGAGAAAAACCCCCACTCTTGAAGAGTCTCATGATTGCACTAAAGATAGTACTCAATGATACCAGGCATCTGGCACATGTTCCCAACGAGAAGCACATCCATACAGGAAAGAAACTGCTCAAAAGTTGAGCATATATAGATTGAAGAACTTACAACTTGCACATACAATGCTGAAATATAATGGGGTCCTCAACACCAGTCATGTGACCTTCTTGGTTTTCCACTAAGCACCAATAGTTTGATAAAACTGTTCAAAAATTACAACTAGATGATCTCATAACACGGAGTAACCTCAGTCCTTCTGATTCATGACTGGGAGAACCAATAAAACTGTCACCCAATCTTCAAAGACACTCAGCGTGACACTAAGTTTCTTGAAATGACCTTCTGAAAACCTCTCAACAAGCTTTCAGCTCTAATGCAACCCTTGCAACTTTAATCCACACAACACCCGCTCGCTCCTCATTGACAAAAGAAAATCAAGACAGTAATCTAGAGGTGAAATAGAGAGTAGCATCTCATCTTGCACTCCTATCATCAGATGATTCTCACATTTGTTTTAGAACAACCACAACCGACCATCTTTCCATTGCATATTCTGAGTTTTGATTCTCCGCTTCAATGGGTTCAGCAGCCCCCACATCGTCTTGTCCAACTCCCTCTATAGCAATCTTTTAAAGATCTTTTGGTGCTGCACTCCACTCAAGAGGACTCGCAGGTAAGAGGCTTTACCATCATAGGCTTGCAAAACCTATCCGGAGTCTCAGTCTTCTCTTTAACCTCTACACAAAGGAAAGCAAGATTTGTTGCCTTGGGTGATGTGGGTTTCTGCTCCTACTTTGCTTCCAGCCAAATTTTTGCCTTTTCACATTCTGAAATGAACTTCTCGTAATCACCAGCATCAATATGATCAAATTTAGAATGATTGGAATAAGCAGCATCGTGGAGGTCTCGGGTACAATGCCACACTCAATCCACATGAAATGCACGAGACTGTTCTTTCTTGAACCATTCCTCTATTGGATATCCTAGCTTTCTTGAGTTCAGCTAATTTTGCTACATAGACCCCTTTTGTTTCATTTTCTCCTTCCTCATAGAACCAAACTTCAATATCCTGGATTTTACAAGAGAAATCTTCCTTTTAAGCATCTGTTGCATATTCATTGTACTTTTTGTACAACTTATTTCTTATGTCTATGTGTAGACATATGCCTCCACAACATTCTTCTTATCTTCTCTCTTCCATGACTCGATCCCGTAAAGCCCTTTCGTACTCTTTCTCAATAGCCTTCTGCAACTAACCTTGAATAATTCCCCTCATAACATGCTCACTAACAAGAACATCCTTTCGCTTTTTCGGCTCTCTTTCAGTTTTCATTGCAGGTTCTAAATCTTTCGATACAGTAGCTGGAACTTCAGTCTCCTCTTTTTCAATCATTGTTGCTGATTCCACTGACATAATCCCACGCAGATTCAAACGAATCTTTGCTTTCTCTATCTTGGATGACTGGAATGGGCCAATCGTATCTGGGTGAAGTTTTTGTGGAGTTCTAGGAGGCAGATCCTCCAAATCTGTTTATAGAACATTAATACTAAAGGTCGTTGCTCTGTAAAAAGTCAGCATCCTCGTACTGGGAATAGAATTTCCTTTCAGAAAGACTACACTAGTAGTTAAAACTTCTGTAGTTACTTCTTCCTCTGTTTGGTGCTGAACCTTTCCATGCCAATGAAATAGAGGAAGGGAATGCATCGTGTACCTTGAAACCTCAGACCCTGGAAGTTGGAATCAGCATAGCACACTTGAGAATTGCTGAGGAACCCGCAAGCCGGGATCCAAATACTTGTACAGCGTATAGTTTATCAATATTGATTTTTGCTTCTTATAAAGCCTTCTTATAAAGATGACTTGCACGTTCTAAATTGAGTGTGCAAGCTTTTCAAAACCCTCCCATTTGATATGGACTGTCATATCCTTTTCATCCATCAACCACTCAGTGTTAAGTGAAGCTGCTGAAGCTGACTGATTGCTAATTATTCACTCCCTTTTTCTCTAGATATAATTTGCTCTCCCGTATTCTTGAATATATCAAATTCGAAGACTTCCCTTCCTGATTTTTTCTTGGGCTTTTTGCAGGAGTATTAACCCCTTTTGCAACAGATGAGCACATATTCATGTAGTTCTATAGCAAATTTTCTGTACATAAAGCATCCGAACTCATAAAATCTGGCTTTACAAGATGGTAAAGATTGTATAATTCATCAAAATTGTTTTGGAAAAGCATGCCTGACACACGAGCACACGCCGTTTAGTGCGAATCTGCGACAAGCTTTGTGTTATCTGTGTCTTCTTGTTTCTGGGAAAATGACCTTCATCTAATACAAGAATCCCAGGAGTTTCTAGAAGAAGCAGCTTGATCTCTGGAAAAGCTACGTCTTTTTCACATGTCAAGGTAGAAAATGTGGAGTACCCTACCAGCATTATACTCTTTTCTGTTGACAATGATGCTTAAGCTGAGATCCAGATGCCTCATCATCACCATCTTTTGATTTAGCTTCGTGAAGATTTAAAATAGGAGTCTCATCAACTTTCCACTTCCGAAATTCTCTTGCCCACACAGACAACATTCCTTTGGGTGCTACAATAAGGGGATTTTCATTTGGATACACAACCTGAAAACTCTGTAGAAATGCAATAATAGTAAAGCATTTGCCTATCCCTGGTGCATGTGCCAAAATGCAACCGCTTGGTTCATCTTTTACAAGATTATACTCAAGAAAATACCCTCAACCTGATGAGCACGTAATCTTTCCTTGCATGATTGATGGAGCACCAGCTTTCCAATAGTCTGTTTCCAAGCAGGTGGGACTTCCAATTCACGCGAAGGCTCTTTTTGGATGCACGGCTGACTATGTTTCACAATCGATGCTTCAGTCCCTGCATGTTTTTTTTTTTTTGGACTTCTCTCCCCACACATAATCGAAGATGTGCTCAGCATCCAGACCAACAAGTCCACATTTACTGCACACCAATCCCATGTCAGACTTCCTATAGAAGTCATGAATGCACTCATCATTTTCACACTTGTCTGCATGCAACTTTGTGGTAGTCTCATTCATACAAGCAAATGAGAATTCCATGTCATCTCATAGGCTTTTTAAACCGTCAGCACTATCCACATTAGGTCTGGACATGTCCTTCCTAGAATTGTCAAATGATAAAAAAAATAAAGCCCATATTGCTCCTCATTAGCCTTCACCACTTCTATCTCTTCAGTGAATTCATCACTCAACCTTGGAGATGGGGGTTCTTCAGTTTCAGCCTCCTCAAGCTCTTCAGCAAGCTGCATATCAAATGTTAAAATAGGAGTTTCTTCCATTTCAACCTCTTCCTTTGATTCTTCATCACCGTTCTTAGCGAGCAAAGAAGAGGAATTTTCCAGATCCACAATGACCTCTTAATTTACTTCCTCATGTTTCCCATGGACTAGAAACAAAGGCTTCACAGGCTCGACCTCTACTGATGCTTTTGGACTCTTTTCATTCCTGCAATTAGCTAAGCATAGAGGATTCTCTCTCTGCATGGCATTTGAATTCTTCATTGTCAGTACTACTTCAGGAATTACAGCTGGCAGCTCTCTTCTAGACTGAGAAAACGGTGGATCTACGTCCTTCTCTTCTGAAGTACGATCCACCTTTAAGCTCCTCTCACTTATAACTTGTGTAGCTCTGCCAAGATCTGCAAAAAGGAAGTGAAGACTTTGGAGGCCTCAGTGACAGATACAGCAATGGAAGGCAGCTGATGTGATTGTTGTTTCTGTTTTGAGGGGAACAGTAGGTCATAAGATTGCTGACTATCTGTTCCACGTATCTCTATCGATACAAAATCTTTTCCATCATGCACAGTGTATTCAGCCTCGTGCATTTGGCTGAGTGACTTTACATCGGTATACTCCAAATGCACTACATCTAGAGGTGCAGGAAGAGGTAAGACATTCTGTTGACCTTGATTAGTTCTCATTCGAGCCATTGCTATTAATTGTGGAGACTCTAAATCAATGCTTGCTGACTCCTCCCTCCTGCGAGCCAAATTGAAAGCTAAAAGTTGTTCATAACTATGCTTCGCATCTAAAAGAGTCCTCTCACAGAACTCCAATTCTTGAGCAAGTCTTTCGCTCCCCTTCATTTTTTGCCTTTTCTTGCGATCACCCTGAGGGCTCCCTCTCATATATCTGCATATCTCCATAGCTCATGAAGCGGAAGAGAACTCCCCCCCCCCCCCAAAAAGGGAGAGAGGAAAAAAAACCGTGCATCCCCTCCCGAAATTGTAAAGAGGATTATATCTGATGCAGACTGCCACACCCTCCGACAAATGCCGGCTAGAGGGAGGAGTGGGGGGGCAAGATTGGAGGGCATCATTAATGATTTATTTTTCCCTTTTTTTTTTCTTCTCTTTTTAACCCAAGAACAAAAAAGACAATCCTTTATTAAGACATCTCGAAGCCACAAATACTTGATGATTGGGGTTCTCGGAGGGTGCAAATGGGCTACAATCAAACATTTAATACAAAATAAGTGCTCCATGATATTATTTTTGCACGACATATCTGAGGGTAACAAGTTGTAAGCAACTTGTTGGACTTGGACTTCCCTATGTTACTGATAGGTTCATTCTGAAGCTTGTAGTGGTGTGCGTGCGCCTTGAAAGTTCCTTGTTTGTGTCTCATCTCATCATGTGTGATCGGTTTTTTGGGATGTGTGTGCGAGGCTACATTTCAGGCAGCCTCGTTTTTGCTTATATATGTATGCGACGAGTATACAAGCTCTTGATAGAGATGTACAGATATATACGTTCCGTTGATTTTCTATTGTTATCTTTTTTGGACTGACCTTTTTGTTGACTTGCAAGTGAGGAGGACATGATGGAAGAAGAGGACCTTTCCAAGGTATTTCTCAGTGTGTACATGTTTTGTTGAGTTATGTCATATGTCCATATGTCCACGGGTTGCAGGATAATTTGGAGAGGCAAATTCATGATGAGATTGTGGGAGTCTGATTGGCCTCATGGTTTGTATTTATGTTTTGGATTAAGTGACACATGTGGATCATATGGTTGTTGTTGAGCTTTTTTGCAGTGTGATCTAGTGAGGAGCGGACGTGCGATGGACCTAATTTATTTTGATTTTATGATTGACATTATGGAAATGGTATGGATAATGTGTGGTTGTTGATGTTTTGTTGCAGAGAAGGTAGAAGGACTTGGGCATGAACCAGTATGAAAAGGTATGGCTGCCTTTGAGCCATGCTCTGGTGGAGGTGAGTATGTGAATGCATGGGTATATGTGATGATGCAGATGGTAGGACATAAGGCAAGAAGATCAGGTAGGAATAACAAGGTTGATACATGTGTGTGTGCGATTTGGCATGAGGACATGATTTGGATGATTGGATAATGGTGTGTTATGTGAGCTAACTACTTGGATGAGTGACAGATGAAAAGCAAGTTGACATCAGTGGTAGAATGACTGCTTGATTACGACTTCGCGAGCAGAAGGGGGGAGTATGTCCATAGTATAGGGTGTAAAACAGAATACGTGGCATTTTGTGATTTCATCCAAGAACTATGTGCAAGTAAATGACAAGGAGAAAAGTGAATGCATTGGAGAGCATATGTGTGTAAGGTCGTGGGTGTGCAGGAGTGTATGTGTAAGTGCATTAGTAGAAGAGTGTGTGAGAATAAGTGAGAGAGAGTGAGTGAAAAGACAAGAAAGAAGTGAGAGTGTAAGTGGGAGGGGGCAAGTGCAAGAGGGAAGAAGAGTGGAAGGGATAGGAAGAGAGCATGCAAGATCATGTGCTGAGGTGTGTGCGCAAACATGTGTGTGTGGGAATGCATGCGTGGGTGTGCGGAGGTGAGTGTGTGCGAGTGAGTAGTCGAAAAGGGGAGAACTTGGGAGTCAATGAGAAAGTGGGTAGGTGGATGTGTGTGTGGGTGAAAGGAAATGAGTGCGAAGGTCAGAGGGCGAGATTCAACTCTAGGAGCAAGTATCGGTGTACATATGTATTCGGGTCTTCCCTCCCCTCTCCTTTTCGGTTGCCTTTGAGTATGATTGTGGGCTAAGAGGAGTGCCAACAGGGCAAATCTGAGTGACTTAGGTAAATCAATAGCGTCTGCAGGCATCTTTTCCCTTGGGCATAGGGGCCCAACAGTAACAAATGTCTCCTTAGTACATGAAAGTAACCGTTGAATAGCATCTTCCACAAAAACAACATCATGATGAACTAGAATGCATTTTGTCTGTGGATGATACAGGCGATAGCCTTTGCTTTCAGAACTGTACCCAACAAAAATATGTTTTAGTGCTTTATCATCCAATTTTTTGTGATGTTGTTCAGGCACTAATGCATATGCTAAACAACCAAAAACATGCAGATGAGCAATAGATGGCTTGTGACTATGCCAAACCTCATATGGAGTGATAGACTACAGTGCTTTAGTGGGACACTTGTTAAGTACATATGCTGCACACATAACATCCTCAAGGCAAAAACTATGTGGTAAAGGCTGACTCTTGACCATACACCTTGCCATCTCCATGAGTGACATGTTCTTCTGGTCAACAATTCCATTCTGTTGATGTGTATATGGCACTCTACACTGATGTTTTATCCCACATTCAGCCAAAAATGCATTAAAATTAGAAGACATATATTCCCCCCTCGATCAGAATGGAGGGTGCCCATTTTACATGCTGCCAGACTTTGAGCCAAAACCAAAAACTGTTTGAAGCACATAAACACTTCGGACTTGTCTTTCAATGGATATATCCATGCATGCCTGCAAAAATCATCAATGAAATTCACAAAGTAAAGATAGATTCCAAAAGAGGGTGTTTGCATAGGACTGCAGAGATCACTACAAACCAGCTGTAATTTTTTAGCAGCTCAAACTGAACCATCTTTTGGAAAGGAGGAACACCGCATTTTGCCCAAAATATAGCCTTCACAAACATTTTTACTAGGTGCCTCAAGTTTGGGCAAAGAGGACCCCATATCAGATTTCTGCTCAATAGTAGGTAGCAAAATTACACTACAACTGAGATAGGGGGCCTAGGAATGATATACACATTCTTAAAAATTGGACATTGTTTGCTAGCAAATAAGTTCAAGTTTTTAGTTGACCATCAAGAACTTCTCTGTATTGTTAAAAAGCCTTGCGAAATAGGAATAATTGTTAAATGATTTCTCCTATTTATGGAATTCGATATCAAATTTTTTGTAAAGAAGGGTAATACACCTGTGCATGTAGACCATCTTTCTATGTTGACAAATGCAAAACATCCAATGGAATTTCTTATGACTTACTAGATGCCTATTTGTAAAAACTATAAATGGTACCTAAGTGGACAAAACTTATGTGCCTATACTTACATATGGTCGATTGCACCACTACCTTCCTACTAAAAGGAAATCCATGGAAGAATCAAGAGATATTCATATCATAGCTAGTAGCATCTATGATGAAATGAAAGAGGGATCTTATCATATTCCATGGATGATGATGAGAAGTGGGATCTAGACTACACTCTAATTCATAATTAGCTACATAAAAGAGGAGTGGAAAACTTGTTTCAGTTATATATCCATGGGAGCAAATAATTCCCTATAATAGAAATGGCCCACTCAAGAGTTTCAAGTGGACATTTCTCCCTTGAAAGAACTACCAAAAAAATCCTATTTGCTTTATTATGGTGTCCAAGTTTTCATATGGATGCAAGAATTTTTGTAGAGCAATGTGAAGTTTGCCAAAGGCCCAAAATATCCTATCAAGAAAAATTATCCACAACCCTCTCCACAACAAGGGAGATAGCAAAATCAATACCAACCATAACAATACTTTAGACCCCAACAACCATATCAACCTCCATATGAAGCTCAACAAAGACCTCAATTGATATTAGGCCAACAACCTCCAACCCCAACCAATGTGATCCCTATCAAGTATGCATCGGTTGAGGATAATCTAAGTAGAGCCTTAGTGCTCGCACCACCACTGATTTCAAAAAATGATCCAAATGCTCATATTTTTTACTCAATGCATGTGGATAGCCCACCAACTTACTAAATGGATTCATTAGAGCACACAAAGATTTACCTTTATGAAAACCCTAGTGAACCAAGCTAGGATCTAGAATATTTGAATGTGATGTACATGAATCCTAACCCTAGGGCCCAATCAAGAAAGTTGAGACCCCAAGCACCTAGAGGACCATGCTACAGGTGCCAAGGAGATCATTTCATTCAAGATTGTTTGATCCCTGCACTAGGACAACCCCAATCAATGACCATCCAAGGATTTTGTCTTGATTGTGGCAAGGAAAACCTCTTAAGGGACTGATCTAAGAACCTAGCCAATGTACCAAAGGTTACTCCTATCAATGTTATTGGATTGGTAGTGGATTCGAGGGGCAATGTGACTATAATAACCCTCATGCAAGTAGTCAGTAGATATCAGACATTACAACTCAACTAAGGCTGAGGACAGGAAAACAATTCTAAAGTTAGCGAGATCGAGAGTGTAACTAAGAAGAGGATAAGAGCTTGGAAGGATAGCCATGGGTAGATGAAAAGACAATGGACAAAGAAGATGAGTGAACTTGAAGAAAGCCTAAGGGAGACTAAAGCTAAACTTATAAAAATTGCATCTCAAACACACTCTCACACACCATTTCCATCACCATTACTTAACACCAATTAGCCCCATATAATCCCATCACTAGCTAGAGCACGATTAGTCTTAGCGGATCCTACTCCAAAAGATTTAGATATGATGTTCAAGGCATATCATACCACAATTCAAGAAGGGCCAAATGTGGCAGAGTTAGATAAGTGTTACCCCAAAGTTGACTTAGAAATTCAAAGAATCAAACTCTCTGCGAAAATGGTGGAGCTGGCTAAAACTATGTTTGAGGCCATCCACCTTTCTAGTTGCACTAACTCAGCCATTTCATAATTACACTTTGATGGGTTTCTAGAGAGATCAAAGAAGATAATAGCCAACTCCAAAAAGTCAGCTACATCAAAGGTAAGTACTGATAGAAGTAAAAGGATAAGCTTGTCTCCCAAGGAAGCTTATGTTCCTAATTCCACTAATCCAAAAATCTCTTCTTCTATGAATCAATACTCACAAGAGTTTTTATGAAAGATTTAAGAGGAGAAATGGACCAAGGAGAGTGAGAATCCTTTGCTCATTAAGATAGTGGATGATCTTCATGATCAGCTTCCACAAGACATTCCCTCTATTTATGGAGAATTGGAAGAGGCACATACTAGTGAGTGCTTAGACTTTGAGTCTAATTCCTTGCAGGAATCACCTCATTTCACTAGCTCATGGGAGTCTAAATCTATCAATGTGAGAGCATCCATGGTCATGGTAAGAAACAAAGACTCAGTCTTACCTAGAAATACAGATGTAGTGAAGAACACTAAAGTGCAATGCCATCTCACTTTAGAGGAGCTACTTAAAGTTAAGCCAAAATTCTAGAAACATATAGCTAATCAAGTGCTAGAAGTCACCAATATTGTAAGATTGCACAAGACACTACCAAAAATACCCTTGGATAAGATAGTGGGTGTGAGTGAAGAAGAAGAAGGAAACACCTATCTCCATGGTACTTATTAGGGCTCTAACTAAACTCCACATGCATAAATTTTCCTATATAGCCCATGCTTTATTCTTCCATGCCTCCTTAGCTTCCTTTGACTTGCTTTTTTTTAGTGATTCGGTGACTTTATGGTTACCTTCACTTTTTTGGGGTGGAAGAAAGTGTAAACTTCCTAGTAATAGATGGTAGCTTATCTTTTTTGATGTCGGGGAAAGATTAAATCCCGATACAAGGTACAACCATTTTTGATGACGGAGAACAGTCATTTAAAATCTGATACAAGTGATGTGAGGTGGACTAAGGATGTAGAAACATGCAGTAGCAAGAGCTAGGACTTCAAAAATTATGCTTTCGATACAGGATACATATGCATGTTTATATATGAAAGTCATGTTACCAAAATAAACCTCCAAATTTACATGTCCTATCTTTCCATAATCTTAGATTATAGTTGATTTCTTAGTAGTTACATTATTACTTAAGATACAATTTTACACAACAAGCAGAGAAATCATCATTTCCCCTTTTGACTCAACTTATGTGGATATGCAATGCAAAGGAAAGATTGAAAAGAAACATGCATGAAGTGAAATTGAAAACAAGCAAGAATTGGAAAAAAATTTTGGAATGAACTTGAAAAACAAAGCAACATGAACTTGAAAAAGAAATGATATTTTTATTTTTATTTTTATTTATTTTTATTTTTTAAAACTTTTATCATGGATAATCTTGTTTATGAATAGGCCTCGTTGTTGTCATCATCTTCAATTTCCTTGTCTAAAATGTACTTGTCATTATCACGTTTCTTGAATAGTTTTATTCTTTTACCTGCAATCAAAGTTTTTCATGCAAAACCATTTTAATTCACAAAGAGCATACATACCATTGTTCTTGACTTTTGATACAATGTATGGCCCAAACCACCGTTGAGTGAGTTTTTTGTGTGCATCATATTGAGAGTCAAATGTACTATCATAAATGAGCACGTAATCTCCTACTTTAGTTGGCTTAGGATGCAATCGATGAGTTTTGTCAAAATAAAGCTTGTTCTTCATTCTAGGTTCTCTTAACGTTTCAACTACATCATCAAGTTTTTATTTACCTTGTTCTAATTGTTTAATGCACAAACTCAAAAAATAATAAGTAGACATGTTTTCAAACCAAGGCAAATTTGACCATGTAAAAATATGAAATTGAATTGGAAACAATGATTTTTGACAATACATGAGTTCAGTAGGTATATACCCTGTGACACATGTGCACGTCATTCTATCTCCCAAAGTGCAAAAAGTAAGAATCTATGTGTTAGCCCAAAAAAATGATTGATTTTTATGTTCTAATGTGGTTTTATTTGGCAGGAAATTTGTTTGATTGCAGGCACTTGAAGAATGAATTTGATAATTGATGAGAAGTATGTGGAGATATTGATTGTAGGGACGGGGAGAAAAGGGCTTGCTATTGTATCGGCAATTATCTGAGTGGCCTTGTACCTCTTTCTATAAGGCGACTGGAGCACCTTTTTGAACTGAATTTAAGCAGGAATAAATTGTCAGGTGCAATCCCAGTGGAGTTTGGGAATTTAAGGGGACTTGTGAAGATGGATTTATCATTCAATGATCTTCATGGGGTCTCTCTCTCTCTCTGCCCCCGTGGGATTGTCCGCTCTCGTTTCGGAACAGTCTGTGCTAGATTGAGGAAATCAATCTAAACGGTTCGATCTAATACTGCTGAAGCATTGAGAGTGGCTGCTGGAAGAATCTCAGATGGGGGCTAGCCAGTCCAGGGATGATGAGCGTCTATACGACGAAGTGAAGGATGGAAACCATGATGCTGTAAAGGCACTCCGTCGAAAAGGGGCATCATTGGAGTGGATTGACAGAGAAGGGAGGACTCCTCTTATTCTAGCATGTGCTCGGGGAGAATTGTTAGACATGGCCATCACACTCTTGAATCTTGGCGCCAATATTGATGCATATCGACCAGGAATACATAGAGGGACGGCATTGCACCATGCAACAAAAAGAGGTCTTGATAAAACCGTGACTTTATTACTTCAAAGAGGAGCTAAGCCTATGGTGATCAACGATGCTGGTTTAACTCCACTTCAGATGGCAAGAAATAGAGGTCATGCTTCTGTAGTGTGTATTCTTGAGGAGCACTTATGCCTTTTCAGTGGAACATTACGTGAGATCTCAAGGCTTGGTTTTTTGGGGGCCCTAGCACCGAGTTTGGTGGCAAAGTTTTGTCTGAATGTGAGGGGGATAAAGCTCAATTGGATAGGCTCTATAAAGCATGCAAGAGAGTCCGAGAAACCAGTACTGCTACATCAAATAGCACTTCAAGCAATCCACTGCAGAATTCTCCAATTGGCAGACCAAATGGTACCGCCACATCTTTATCGAGCGGTTCTGGGGCATCTCCAAACCAGGCAGGTGTGGTGCATCCTGACGCCTTCAATGAGTGGGGTTCTGACGAAAAAAACCAGAAAAGAGGAGTGGGGTGTTCATTGCTCTGAGGATTCTGGGGGAGCCTCTGGCCTTTTGTCCTTCGTGTGGGCTGTGCAGCGGTGTGAAAAGAGGGTAGCCGTATGCTCATGTCTCATGTAATATCTGGATTTTGATTGTTGTCTAAGGCTGGAAAGCCAAACCATTGTGTATTAAACAACTATGGTGTTCTTCAGCTCTATGGGGTTAGGCTAGTCTGCCAAGATGGGTGTCGACGGTAGATTGTCTTTGGCTTGATCTTCTGTTGCTTACAGTTGCGCTATGATAAAAGGGATGGCTCCGTGGAGACCTTCTCTCCCTGTCTTCACTTTATTATGTCCCCTGATATTTTTTGTGAACACAAAAAGTTAAGTGTTGGCTCTGAAATCGCTACAAGTTAGTCATTCCCGGAGAAGGGAAAAGAATGGCTGTGCACACAAATGTTCGTGTGAATGGGTAAGCGAAAGGGTGGGAGGAGAGCAGGCAAGGAAATTATGTGCTCTATTACCTGCATTCCAGTACCCTTTATGATAATCTAAAGCTAGCAGCAGCCCATGTATGTGTAGCTAGGGAACTACATGATGGGTAGCGCCAAAATTTTACAACTTAAGGGAGGGGAACTCGGGAACTCACCCTATTACATGGATATATGCACCTTCATTATATTCTACAGTGGCACGTCCAATCTGTTTTACCCTTTGTCAAATCTGCTTATGATTGCCACTACGTGATGCAATGTGCGATTGGCATAAGCAATTTACCATTGATAAAAAACTTCCATTAGACGCAATGTGCAAATCCACTTCAGCAATCTAGGAACATTACCTATTTCAGTGTTATGCGGGAGCTAATTTTTACAGGTTTCCGAAGCTGTAATGCCAATCCATGGAGGAGCTCCTGTTCTTAGATGTCAAATGTGCCTTCGTACAGACACTTTACAATATATAGTAGAGAGATTGGCGTCGTCTGTGATATCACAACTTTGGCAAGAGACAATACATATGCACATATGCAGCTAGAGCATATGACTGTTGAGAGGGCTTTACCACTAGTGCATGATGGAAGCACCTTGATTGGAGGAGTCCCCTGTCTGCCTTTCCTTCAGCTCGTCACTCGAGTTGTGGACATCAACGACGGGTGAATGCTCGATACACATAGTCTCCCTTTTTTTATGCAGATTAGAGTCATTCTGTTTCTTCCTTTCTAAGAGTTCAAGGTACAACCGTGAATTAGAGCATGAATGAAATACATTATCTGGAATCGATTATGGCTTGGGGTTCATAAAAGAAATACTCTCTTCTTTTGTGGTTTGTAGGATGTTTTTTTCTTCAGGCTATTGAGAGAACATATAGGTACTCAAGGTTGGTGGCCATTACCTCTTCCTATTCGGTGGCACGACTGTACATCAAGGGAGGAAATAGAGGCATAGTATATGCTATATGTCTAGAGCAACACTATAGACCCCAAATACGCACTAGCTCTCATTGATCACATTTTCAATCGATAAGCCTTTTATTGAAGGGTTGTCTTCTTTGAACATATCGAAGGAATTTGGATAACGAACAAGGCTAGGGAGCCTTCCATTTCTAGTTTATCCCTATGTCTGTTTAGTTCAAAGGAGGGGGGAAGGGAATTGCTATTGAATGTGGATTAGAAGAGAGCGAGATTAGCAAACCAATCCTCCTTTCTTCGAAATTTCTCAAAACATTTTGGTGCGTTTGCCGGGAATTTACGCGCTAGTGCATAGGAAGAATCCATTGTGCGATAATTGTGGGCTCTGGGTAATCCAAGTAGACCGATTCCGAGGGATTTAAACAGAATAAAGTCTCGTAAAACCACTTTTTCCTGCGGCATCAAGACCCTTTCATTTTGGTGCGTCTGTCGGGAATTTATGCGCTAGTGCATAGGAAGAATCCATTGTGCGATAATTGTGGGCTCTGGGTAATCCAAGTAGACCGATTCCGAGGGATTTAAACCACTTTTTCCTGCGGCATCAAGACTCTTTCACTATGCCATTGTTTAATGTCATCGTTACATGCTTTAGATATGGCCACAATAGGTGGATACCCTCTCTCTATTTTACCATTGGCCTTTGGATTATATACAGTAGTGAGAGACAAACAAATACCATGATGTTCAAAGAATTCTTTAGCTTCTCTCGCATCTAACTCTCCACGATGAGCAACTACTTTCTCTATGTACCCAAAGTGACTTATGACATCTTCAAGCAAGGATTTGCAAACATTGTAAGTGGTCTTAGATCATAGTGCACATCCTTCTACATTATTACTTAAGTCCTCTCTTGCAAGTACAATGTAACACATTTTGTCAATACCTTTAAGCATAGTTACAAGATCTACTATCGACTTGTAGTGAATACAAGGTGGATAAGTAGGATGCAAAGATCTCTATGTTTGATTGACAAATGAAGTTGAGAAGTAGAACATGTAGAAACATAACTACTAATGTCAACATGCATCCTACGCCAATTATAGGTACTTCTAATTTTTTCATATATTCGAAAAAATCCTTTATGGCCTACCCATAATGTCTCATGCATTTCCTTCATTACTTGCAACTAAAGACCTCGTTTTCCTAGGAATCATTGTGGATTCTTAACCTTACCCTTAGCATTATGTAGGAAAAAATTATAAGCTCATTTCCTAATGTTACGGAATCTCCTCTTAATCTAGCTAGGTAATGGTTGCAGTGTACTTAGATACTTTCCTATATCTCTCCATTCATCTTTGGACTCAGACTCATGAAATTGCTCATACTCGTATATATATGGAACATATTCAACTAAGGTCCCATTAATATTTACTGGATCACTTTCAAGATCATCACCGAATCTAGCTCTTGATAACATATCAACAACTAAATTTGACTTGCCTAAAACATGAACTAACTCAGAATTTATGAACTTAATATATGAGATCCTTCTAAGCATAGCTATATCAGGAGACGAACAATTGGCTATCATTCCAATGAGAGGCAAACAATCAGTATCAACTTTGATTGTTGCACCTATGAAATATTCTTTGTCTATTTTCAAAGCTGTTACCATACCCCATAGTTCTCGTTTGATCTGTGGATACTTTTGTTGTGTTTCATGTGAAATTTTAGCCCCAAAACTAATTGCATATCTATTCTCTTCACTATCATCTTGACTTATGACCCACTCTATACCAATAGGACTAGTATCAACAGTCAATATAATGGGTTTGTTAACAGAATAGTCTACATGATTAAGGATGGAAGCTTCAAGCAACAATTTTTTCAATTTACACATAGCTTGTGTGTGTTTGTTCAATTCGTGTCAACCACTCATTTGGACATCAGTATATGTGCTCTTACGTGCTTCGATATTGTCACTTCGATTGTTTGCTGCCTCTTTGCATGATTGATGTGGGTATCTTGGGGTGTTGTTTAATTCAGAAATATGTCAGCAAACGGATGATCATGCTTTCATTTTCTATATGTGATGAGAAAATGTCTTATTATGGCTGGTCCTCTTTGGTCTCTCTCATCACCCACGAAATGCATTTTTGTTTCCTTGGCAATTGTTTGGGTGTACAACTTAGATTATTGTGACAAAATGTACAAAAGATGCTTTATTCGTTATGTTGGGGGGGAGAAACAATAAGCATTTGGCCTCTTGTTCGGCCACCCATCTCTGCTCCTCATGGAGGTGGAGGTTAGTTCTCCATCACTCATCTCTGCTCCCAGAATTGGTTGTGTCTTTTCCTTGTGGTTGTTCATAGGTTACATATAATGCTCATGGTCTAACTGTTGGTGATGACCCATGCACCCAGATTCTGGCCCAATCCCCTTATCACCACTAGTGTCTAAAAAACTAGCGTTTTTCATGTGATGCCATGGATTCATCATGTTGCAGAAGTCCCGGTCCACCATGGCATCAGCATATCACCTGAAGAACTCTCTGCATAGTAGTTTGTTATGTGAAACTTTACTCCAATGATGAGAGCCGAACACACTCATAGATTATAACCCAAAAAGGGAAATCTACTAGGGAAAGCAAACTCCATTCGATGCTTGTCCAATGCTTGATAAAATTACCTATTCAAGAGATACCACTGCTTCATTTCTTGTAGACACTAGGAGTCCAGTCATCTCTAAGATGGTAGGGTTGCAAGGGGATGAAAGTTGCCGATAATACATATGCTCTTGAATTTTCTTTTTGCCTTCATGATCTAATTGGGAAGGACCTTTTGAATATATTTTTCATGATTCCTCCATGTGGCAATTATAGTGTTCTTTACAAATAGTATGTGTTTTGAGAACTGATCGAATCGCTATTTTGAGAATCAATTATAGGTGATGTTATGTTTGATCGGTTATTGTTTGTGCTAATCAATTGTTCTCAGCATCATATCTTTTCCATGAGTTGCAAAAAAAATTTAAAGTTGTATCTCTCCTGAATGGTGCTCTGCCTGGCCACTCATGCTCACTTGCACTTGTTGGATGTCTACCCCTCCATGGAAAAGCCCTGTGCTTTTTCCATCTTCATATATGTATTATAGCCATTACAAACATGAAGTTTTCATGCATATTTAACGATCATACACAAGCCCCCATCACTCTACATCCTAGACATAAAAAATATCCCCCTAGTCCCAATAACCAAAATAGATGACCTCTATTTTGTAAAGCATGAATGTCTTGATTATTTTTGTCGAGCAATTATTAAAACTTCATAGCTCTAAATAAATTCATTCAGTGACTCACGATTGGCCAGTTAAAGGATAGATGGTTTCGTAAAGATGTGTAGCATATTGAAGATCTCAAGACTTCGAGCTGCTTTTGGGCTATGGACTTCTTAAGAACTTTAGGGCTAAGATTTCTTGAGAGCTTTTGATTTTGTTTGGATGGATTTGATTATTCTTATCATGATCCTAGGGCCAGGTTTTGTAGATGGACAACATGGAAGTATGGCTTGGTTTGGGTTTGTATGACTGATGTAGGGATGGTGCCCACATTCCCTTCCCTAAAGAAAATAAAAAACTTGATTGGTTGAAACTTGGATTATTCTTTGATGTGTAATAATTGTTTGTTGACACATCTGAGCCCAGTGTCAAAAGATGACTAGCTCTTTCTGTTGCTATTTATAAATCAGAGGTCCATTACATCTTCCTAAGGAACCTAGTGCTCACTCTGGTGTGGTGTCTTTTTGGCTACCCTCCAGGGTTGTGCCTAAGTTTTGTGGATTTTGGACAGCTCTTTGCATTAGGTCCCTTGTTGTCATAGGTTTGTGTTTCCTAAAAACAACTTGAGGTTTGGTACCCTAAAACCAAGCCATTATGTTCATGATGTGCTTGATGCCAAATGTCTGCTGCATGGTTGTGATTGCCCATGCACATGGGAGTGTGAATCAAGCCCCATTCATCACGCTTTCATAACTTGGGACTAATCAGGATAGTTACTTATGACCATGTTCTTCTTCCTTGGGCTAGTAAAAGTTAATATGTGATGAATGCTCACTTTTCAGATTATGTAACTTTAAGTTTTTCCTGACCTTGCTGCAAGTTCAGGGTCCCTCTTGTCTGTCATCTTTTTATAAAAGTTGAATGAACTAGTTTCTATACTCTCTCATGTTCATATTAAGCCATGATTTATCCCTTGCATTTCCTGTTGCCTTAACAAGTCCAATGCTGCTGTAAGGAAAGAGGGTGATCACAGTGATGTGTTGTCCTGATGATGGTGGGTAACTCTTGTGGCTATTTTCTTTCAATATGACTAATCTTTGTGTACTACAGGCTTGAAGAAAGGATGATGGTGGCTCCTTGTCTTTGGGGTGTTCTGCTGATCTCTATGTAGGAAGCTACTACTATTGGAAGAAAATAACTTACTCACTTTCTTCATAGGTTTTTATGTGGTTGCATGTGTTCACTTGGACACGAAGATAGTGGTATGATATGATTGAAGTGTGAGATTGCTCTAGCTAGGGTTTTTCCTTGTGTCCACATATCTACATCTTTGTGCATATTCTAAGATCAGAAAATGGAACCACACATGCATACAACAACCCTATGATTAATGTCTAGATTCACCATTTCCTTGGTGGATCGCTGGCTAGTACTCATGTTGCCCTAATATGTTGCTAATAATTGCTCACTCAAGTGCAATCTCTTGCACTGTTGGGTGCAACATAATAGATGTTGTGTTTTATCAATAGTTGCAGAGCTTCGCTATTCTGTTTTCATGTGCTATACATGATGTAGAGATGTGGTACGTGAATCATTCTAAGATCATTTCCTTGATGCATCATCACACTGGAGAGAGCCTTTTGGGATCTTGGTTTTCTTCTTATAACTTCATAAATGCAGAAGGGATCTTCATTTGCTTAGAAAGTGCTCAAATTTGTTTTATCTCTGTGTGCTATAGGCCAAAGAGTGGGATGGCTGTGGCCCCTGATTTTCAAGGCTAACTATTGATCCATTTTTTGCTAGCTACTTCCATGATTCACGAGATGAGTATGAGCGTTACAGGGATTGACACTAGTTAGAAACTGAACGCGTGCCCCAGGATTGTGGCCATCATTTCCACTCGCTTAGATTTGTGGGATTCGATGTGTCCTTAGTTAAAGTTCAGGTTTTGTGACTGCCTCTGACAAGAATAGGAAGCTCTTTATGGGGACTTCTCTCTAGAGGAGCAAGTCTTGAAGGACTTGATGCTCCCTGAAGTGGAAACTAAAATTAGACTAAATGTTATTGTCTACTTCTTTTAAAAAATAGTCTACTTGTTGTGTATGTTTAATTTTAGGTTTGGGAGCTCCCTGGGAAGGCTCTATCAGTGGGATGTATGCTCGGCTGACTACCCCCCAAGGGGATTGTGTCGCCCAGCTCGGAAGACTGAAGAATTGTAGATTGAAGTAAAGACTGAAGCCTTGTAGCTTGGAAGATTCTTAGTGCTACAGATTTGAAGATCATTGAAGACCTCAAGACTTGCAGCCTGAAGCCTTGTAGACTAAAGAATTGCATATTTTGAAGACCTGAAGATTTCCAAACTTGAAGATGCCAACTTAGAATAGTTCAGCGTTGAATGTTCCTCTTTCCTAGCTTTTTCAAGGGTGACAAAGTCTAGGGGGGGGGGGGGGGGAGAGTGTTGGGTTGTAGGTTATGCACACATCCTCAATTGTGCATGGGAGCCCTCCCTAGACCATGAGAATAACCTTCTTTGTATATACTTGAGTGTCACATGTCAACACTCTCCTAAAGCACTTTTTAATATTTCCTTATACCATAGTATAGGAGACTCTTGAATATCTCACCTTTTGGCTCTTCTAGGGAAATCCCACATAAAAATCCCATGCATGCCCTTCATTGGGATTTGTTTGTTACAAGATTGATCTTGGAATCTCCTAGAAGATATGTTAGTTAGAGAGATATTCCCTTTTTGACTTTTCAAAGAAGCACATGGGGAAAGGTGCTTAGCTTATATATAAAGGCTCATTTTTGTAAAGAGGGGAGCTTTTGGTCGACATGCTCTCATGTAATATCTCTTATGAATGGAAGAATGCTCTCTTTTACTACAAGACTATTTACATTTATGTAGTGTGTCTTTGTGAGTGTGTGAGAGTGAGGTGTGTGTGCCTATGCATGTCTCTCCTTTGTGTGAGTAGAGTAGTTGCATTGCGTGTATTTTACACATGGACTAGGATCCTTGACTCCCTATTCTCCATGTTTTCAAGCATGTGGCATAGCATGGGGCTGATGGCCAATGGCTTGAACATGTTGGAGGTAGGGGTGGATGAGAGGAGAGTCAATCTTGAGCCTTCCTTCTTGCTTCCATGCAAGGTGGTGAGGGTTTTGGTTTTCTACTACTACAACTTCAACAATCAACCTCAATGAATCATTTCCATTTGGATACCCAAGTGGTCAATGAAGGTTGAACCCAATGTCCAACAAATCTAGATGCCTAAGACCTGCTCACAATCATAATTAGTCACACATAAGCTCACAATCTTGCACCAATACTCATAGGCACTCATGCCACACACTTCACTAGGGGAGCCTATTATCAGTTCCATAACACATCTAGACACACCTAAGATTATTAGGAAATGGGTACCTAAAAAGCCCCCGAGCCAGATAGAATTATCTCAAAAAACTTTAAAGATCATCAATAACAAACATTTGTAACCACATAAGGGAAGAATGGCAAGACAAACCTTGTACTAAACCCCCTAACCCACCCATGTAGACTCCTTTACACTAGAATAGATGCATTTCGAGTGCATTTTATATCATGATTATGCATGTAGAAATGTCTATTAACTCTCTATAACCACTCACTTTTGCATGATGCACCTCTGTGACTAACCATCACTACCATGCAAATCATATTGGTATTGCAAGGAGAATATGGTCACACCTCTTCTCTAATGCAATAATAACAGGACTTTATTCTTCTAGTAGATACATAATTCATTATTATTACTACTAATGGTGGAGATAGCTAGCATGAGCTCTCAGGTAGGGACCAATGAGTAGACTGTCAACATAGAAAGCTTGCTCATTCTACCTAAACTGATAGAGCGACCAGAGAATATGTAGGCAGTGCAAATTATTCCTATACAGAATCCACCCATGGGCCACACAATGAGATTTACTAAGAACACACATTGGTTCAGTTAGATTGCAAGATTTCCAGGAGAAGGTGTGTACATGTCCATGGGCCACACAATGAGAGTTACTAAGAACTCACATTGGTTCAGTGAGATTATAAGATGTATAGGAGAAGGTGCATACATGTCAGAAGGGGAGATTGAGTACAACAACATGTGGGGAAAATACCATTTCTTTACTAGACAATTTGAGAAGCTACAAGACTCAATGGACTTAAGGCCTCTATGGCAAAAAGTAGGATTCCAGAAGATTACCAAAATCACATTGCATGCAATGTTTCTATCAACTCACTAACTCCGCACTAGGACCCCAGAGCTTCAAGCACATTTGGGTCTCCATCATTAACACATGGGAATGAGTTAAAAAATTCCATCTGACCAATAATCTAGTTTGAGAGGCCCTAGATATGAGAGGCATGCACATCCCCATGGAAAAGGAAAGTTTAGTCCCTGATGGTATCAATAATCAAAACCTAACAGAGCTCAAAGACATGGTGGCCATGGCACCTAGTATAAATGTGCATCTTTGGATGTGCATGCAACATTTTGCATTCCACATTCACAATGCCACACAAAAAAGTTTGGTTCATCTTGTATTTAGTTGACACACAAAACTTGATCAATCTTCCACATTGGATTATTGATCTGCTGAATGGCACACAAGAGGTTGCCATGTAAGCCAATTTTACATGGATGTTGTGCTCTCACAAGAATCATCTATCAATTCATTGCATATGATGTTCCTTTTCAAAGGGCGCTTTTGTGGAATAGAGTGTAGCAATTTAAGAGCAATAAATCTTCAGCCCCACCATCCAAGAGAATGAGGGGATTGATACCTTGTGCCCAACCTAGATATATCTCCTGCACCACAAAGGGTAGTTAGATCATTCACACTCACATTACCGAGGCAAAGTACGAATGGATCCAATGTCATCTTCCCCCCAATGCCATCTGATCTAGAGTTCCTTGGAGGAGTTCTCTTAGAAGAGCTCAGTAATGCTGATTTTGAATGAATCCTTCATGATGTAAATCTCGAGTCGGGAGAAGATCGAGAAGGTGAGCAGTGACAACAACACAAATAAGGACAACATGAGCAGGCTAGGGAAGTTGAATAAGAATACGAAGATGAGGAAGATGCAAGAGATGAAGAAGACAAGGAAGAATGGCATGATGAACAACAAGGAGAAGTTATAGGAACCCCTACCTACACTGCATAGTTACAAAGACTCTATGACACAATTGTGAGTGTGCAAGAACAACATGGTCTCTCCTTCAGTACAGACAAAGCATTGATTGAGCAGATTCTAATTGAGGAAGAAGTGGACCCACACTTCATGGAGACCCTCCAACTTTTGACAAAGACTTTAGGAGTGATCGAGGTTGTCCATACAATGTTACAAAAACTGACACCTCTCTATGATCAAAGGTGCATCGAGACATGAGCACGCACTCATATGAACATAAAAATACTCGTGATGGAAGAGGAAGCAACTACAGGTCAAGAGTCCACTTCAATAGAAAGCATTGATCTCATTGCTGAAAATTTTGTACAAACCTTGCCAGTCTCACCTTAGCACCCTCCATTCCCCCTCGTGAATTGACACCGAGGTACAAGTAACCATGGAAACCACTACAACTCCTCACCCCACCGAACCTATCTACGAGATCCCTCCCCCTCACTACCTTGTACTTTCCCAATCATAACCACTACACATATCATTACATCCACACCTTCCTACAACATCCGTGAACCAATCTCCCAAGCCATCCTCTTTTCTTCCATCACTAACCCTTTCTTCACCTACCATACCTGTTTGTTATGGTAGAACACACTATATCGCAAAGGCTCTCACAATCGGGTAGATCAACTCCAATTGTCAATGTTTCCTAGATATAGGACATGCAGGGTGCTTCTAGTGACCTCAAAGGTGACTAGAGCCTCATTTTATGGAAACTCAAGAAAGATTGATTAGATCAATTGCTAAAAATTTTCTATTGTCAAGAGCTATCCTAACAATTTCTCCACTGAAATCATATCACTCCTGGTATTTGAAAAACACATCAACATGATTAGATTCATCGAGTATAAAACCAGTTTGTTTTTGTGTCAATTCCAAAGCACGTTTTAGTCTATAAATTCATCATGCGAGCTCCTTATGTTTTGTTTCTGGGAACCATATAGAAGGCGCACAAAATACTTTATATCAGTCGTTTGCACTCATGTCGATTCACACAATACATTCACACATTCACATTTATAGGCACTTGCAATAACACACCGAGACACATGGAGATAGACATGCGCTCACGCTTTTAATCACACATGATTTCGAACACACACATTCATGCATGCATATACACACAAAAAAGCGCACACACCATTGCTAATGCATACTCACCACAATCTTCTGCAAATGCATGAATGAAAACCAAATTAAAAAAATAAAAATAAAAATTTAGGGATTTATGGTAAGAAAGTACGAAAGAGTTAATGACATGCACATAGAAGCACATCTTCTGAAAATGCATGAATGCAAACCAAATAAATAAATAAATAAATAAAAATTTAGGGATTTATGGTAAGAAAGTACGAAAGAGTTAATGACATGCACATAGAAGCACTATGACTTTCAACAAAAGATCTCACAACTACTAAGAGATAATTTCTAAGAAGTAATGCAACTTTCAACAAAGAAATTGAGACAAATCAATAGAAATGCACGTTAACAACAGATACAACATTCCTATGAGTGGACTTGAGTTATATATAGATGTTGTTCCTCCATGATCAATTGCTTGAATCTCATGCAATCTCAATCATGCATATCTTTGCTTCAACTCCTCCCCTTTTGTTTTGAGATGTTTGTGTGTTCCCCACCATTGATTCCTTTTGTCATTTTAAGCTTTGATAGAAATTGTGAGATTGTGAGTAGAGATGAATATCTCTATGACACTCACCCCCTCCAAACTTGCACATTGCCCTTGATGGGTCAATCCTAAAAATAAACACCAAAGAAGTATCAAAAACTTCTTTTTGATCAAAATTGAAACTCAAATGTTTTATCAATGTATGTTCAATGACTGGAAATGATTTTTGTTTTTATTTAGCATATGATACCAAAAAATCAAAGTTCCAACTAGTAGCTATTGGAAACAATGCTCACATTTGGTCCAAAAAATCCCAGAATTTCTAGCATATGATCCATATTTTATGGGTCACTTCAAAGAACACACGTGGGCACATTGGATAAAGTTTCACCTTTGAAGAGGGTGACATGGGTTCAAATCCCATGCGCTACAATGGTGGAAAAAGCACTCTGATTTTGGTGAAGGGTTTTAGCAAAAGTAATTATGAACGAACGACGATGAATTTCATGAAAAGTTCTTTTTTAGGATGTGTTAGCAATCACATGCATTGTGCTTTTAGATAGCTTTTGTGTTTTCTTTTCACATAGCTCTAAGGCTATATAAAGAAGCATAGTTTCATTCTTGAGCATCAACTCAAGGAGCAATCACTCAATCTTCTCAAGTGCTCGTATAGAAAGAGGATGGTGTAGATCCCTTACAAAGGCTATTGTAAAATCCAAAGTCAACAAGACCCCACTAAAATCTATGCATCATCTTAGTCCATGCCCATCGATTGATATTATAGTTCACAAAAAAGAAAATATTACAATTTTATCATAAGATTTGGCAGCTTTAGAGAATGAGTAATTTTTAAAATCACCAGCAAGGAAAGTTGATTGAGAAGAATGAAAAAGGACCTCTCTGGCACATGTTAACCTCCAGATTTGCACATAGAATGTTATTCTAGAACTCAGATTGGATGCAATCACCTTTTGTTGGACCCTACTTTGGCCATGCATTACTTCCCTGATGAGGGATTCTGGATGTTGTATCTGGACTTATAGTCATGAGTCTCTTTGCCCTTCCAGATGGATGTAACGTTCCCTTGTGTGCCCTTTACCCCAGACCTTTGGGCACCCAACATAAAGTCCAACGCTTTTTGTTCTAAAGGAAAAAAGAGAGAAGAAAAAACAAAGAAAACTCAATGCTTCGTGCTGAATCCCCACTCTTTCCTCTATCAGCATGTGTCAAGGGCGTTATGGGGTATTTGCTACCTTGCATGTGCCTTGGCATTTTTTCTTCGCAGTTGGGGGGCTTTTTTTTGGAGAGAGCTTTGTCTCCCTTCCCTCTCGACTTAGCTCACTGTGTGAGCTATGGTGCGAGGTGAAGAAGGAGAGGGGGGTTTCGGCCATTGCTGTGCCAAAGAGTATGGCAAGCCCTCAGAGATCTTCAATGAATGTGTGCCATGATTCCCATGATGCTACGCACGATGAAGTAAAGAAGAAGAAGGAAAGTATGGCAGGCTCTGAAATGTCTTCAATATCCGTATGCAATGACTTTGATGATGGTATGTTTGATGGACTGAAGAAGAGGAAGAAGAATAAAGAGGAGAAAGAGAAGAAGGATTACAGGCCTTCCGTTAATGACCAAGTTACAGAATCACTCGAACCGCTGGTTCCTGATAGCAAGAAGAAGGTGAAAGAGAAGAAAAGGAAGAAGGAGAAATGTAATGAGGAGGTAGGTTCTGTCCCTTTGATCTCCCTAGAACATGCCGAGAACGGTATCATGCTGAAGAAGAGCAAGAAAAGGAAGGCTACCAAGTCTCTGGATGCTCATGATTTGGGAACGAAAGTTCCTAGACACGATCAAAGTGAAAGTGAGGAGGCGAGTGAGGTAACGATCTGGTTGGACGTGCTCGAACTAGACAGGGGAAAACACTTGCGTTTGTGCTCCCTATCTTGGAGTCCCTAAGCTTGAATGAGGACTTCAAGCAAGTGCGTGGACGTTTTGGAAACGCACCGAGTGTTATTGTGCTTGCTCTGACAAGGGAACTTGCCAAACAAGTACATGCCGACTTTGAATTTTATGGGAATGCTTTGGGCCTTCGTACTGTGTGTGTCTATGGTGGAGCATCATACGGTCCAGAGCAGAATGCAATGCACAGGGGTGTAGATGTTGATGTAGGAACTCTTGGTCGTGTGAAGGATCATCTGGAAAGAGGGACTTTGAATTTGAAGATGTTGAGATTTCGAGTACTTGATGAGGCTGATGAGATGCTAAACATGGGTTTTGTGGACGATGTGGAGCTCATTCTTGGTCATGTAGAGGATGCATCAATAGTTCAAACTCTATTATTCAGTGCAACAATGCCGGATTGGGTTCAACAGATTGCATCCAGATTCCTCAAAAAGGATAAAGAAGTAGTGGATCTGGTTGGGGAGGAGAAAATGAAGGCCAGTTCTAGTGTTAGGCATCTATTGCTTCCATGCAATAGATCTGCACGATCACAAACCATTCCGGATGTCATATCATGCTATAGCAGTGGTCGTCGCACTATTATCTTTACAGAAACCAAGAATAATGCATCTGAGCTTGCAAGTTCTTTGCCTGCTTTTCATGTCCTCCATGGAGATATTGCCCAAGCACAGCGTGAGGTGATGCTTGCTAGCTTTCAGTCTGGAAAGTTCCCAGTGCTTGTGGCAACTGATGTTGCTGCCCGGGGTCTTGATATAAATGATGTTCAGCTTATCATTCACTGTGAACCTCCTAGAGACGTTGAAACTTACATACATCACTCTGGTCAGACAGGAAGAGCAAGCATATCTATGTTGTTCAATGACCGCTTGAAAGAATATATGATAACAAATATTGAACGCAAAGCTGGATTTAAATTTGAAAGGATTCATGCTCCTGATTCTTCTGAACTAGCAAAATCTGGATCTGCAATTGCTTCGGATAGAATTATCGAGGTTCAGATAGTGTGCTCCCCATATTCAGGCCTCGTGTGAAGGAGCTCTTACAGAACTGCAATTTTTTTGCTGAAGATCTTCTTGTGAAGGCACCAGGATATCTAGCTATACGAATGTAAAAAAGAGATCATTATTATCAAGTGAAGCTGGTTTGATAACTCTTAAGCTGCATTCTGGAAGACCTTTTTACACATGGAGCTATGCTTTTACTACCTTGAAACGACATCTGCCTGAGGACACTGTTGAAGATATGGTTGTTCAACCTGATGAGGCTCAGGATTTGCACTCTGATGCAGTTTCTGAGACTTACTCAGATAAAGAAGTAGATGAGATTTCTGATCTTTCTGAAGCCCAAGAAAGTTCTGAAGATCTAGAGTGCCAGAAGCCAATTGATCTTGAGGTGTCTTAGGGACCCGAGAGCCTAGATACCACTGTGTCTCTTGATGAATCAGCAACAGAAATGCTTGATTTGGAAGGAAATATGGATCAAAAGGTGGAGGGAGACCTCAGAGCAGCTGACTTAAAGGTGGATTTATGAAGGAGGATAGAGGCATGAATTGAATGTCTCAGTTTACCCAATGCATGTTCCTGTGCTATTCAGTGCCACATATCACATGACCTATAAGAGATTGAGTGGGAAACTGATATATCCCGAGTTGATTAGAGGAGAAATCTTCACTCCTTCGTTTATGTAGAAACCTCTTTCCTTTTATGAATGTGCTTCTCATGTTGAACATGTGCTAAAATTCAATGTGTCACTGAGTGATGACTTGAGTGCAATGATATGAATCTACGAGAGTTAGAGGTTTCCTCCATTCATGAAGTGTGCCTCAAAGTATAGAGAACCATCTGTGGGTTGTCAGTTAATTTGTATCTGTTTTTTTAGACTATGGTCTCTAAAGTGCCTTGAAGTGATTACCTTTGGGTGGCTTCCTGATTATATATCACGATGAATAAGGAAAAACAACAATAAAATTAGCAGTCAAGCAAACATTTTCCTTGGGCATACAGGACTCTTCATTTGGCGATCCTACTGGGGATGCAAGCTCAGCACATCCTATCAAGGAGTGTTGTGGGCTCGCCAAGTGCCCCACAGTGTGGCACAGCTTGCGATCGAATCACAGAAAAGAAGATGATTTGGTGGTGCTGAAGCTATTCTTGAAGTCTTGACACGGGTCATGGCAAAGATTCAGAAGAAGATGAAGAAGAGAGAGCAGAGGATAAGGGCGATGATGAAAATTAGAAGGTTGATGAATTCCAAGGTACTAATTATGGGAGCGGGTTGTCAGGTGCAAAACAGGGACAAAAGCTAGAGAAAGAAAAGGCACCTGAAGAATCATGCAAGTGAGCATACTAGGTGGTTGCATACAACAAAGCTCTAGATCCACCATAAAAACTAAGGATTGACAGCCTAACAGATGTGAATGCTGAAGATTCAATTATATCTGGAGGAGCTGAAGATGATGGGTAAGAAAGGTCTTTACATTGGGCAATGCAGGCAGTATTAAAGAAGCGAATTGAGGATGGAGTTCCAAGTGAAGGCCCACAAAGAAGTTGCATCTCTTTTTCTAAAGCAAGTAAGACAGAGAATCAGGATGGAGCTGGAGATGATGCAATGGAGAAGGACAAAGACTACAGTTGTCTTTACAAAGACCGAGGAAGGCGTTGGGAAAAAACATGTTTTTGATGAGGATGATGTGCTTAGAAAAGAGGAGAAACCCCTTACGGAAGATGGAAGCTAGATGGACGTAGACGCTGAAACCGAGGATGAAGAAATGGAGGAGCACCAGGTTGAAGATATGGGTAAAAGATTAGTGGGTGAACTGCAGCTACAATAGAAGAGGGGAACGTTAAAAGAAACAATTGATTGGGGGGTTTCTTGCATCCATTTTTATCCGAGAACATTATGTGTGCAATTGTTGATGCTAGTCCATGGTGAGTGTCAATGAGGATGGGTAGAGAGGAGTAGTGTGTGTATGGGTGGGGTGAAAGGTTAAGTGGAGAAGTGAGGTGAGTATGGTTGAGGGCCAAAGAGCCTTGAGGAGTTGTGTGTGGTGATAAAAGTTAGGGTTAGTGAGTAGTGAGAGTAGACGAGTGGTGAAAATGTGTGTGGGGGGTTGGTGAACAAGGCAGAAAAGCCTTGGAGAATGTGTATGAGGGTGTGTGAATTGTAGTGTAGAGTAGAAGAAAGAAGAAGTGAGAAGGGTAATAGAAGAGAGGTAAGAAAGAACTTAAGTGTGGGGGAAAGAGCAGAGAATGGTCTGGATCAGCATCATGCATTTATTTGTTCTTGATAACTGTGGTTCGCAGGAACTCACCAGCTAAGTGTGGGGGGATATGTTAACCTCCAGATTTGCACATAGAATGTTATTCTAGAACTCAGATTGGATGCAATCACCTTTTGTTGGACCCTACTTTGGCCATGCATTACTTCCCTGATAAGGGATTCTGGATGTTGTATATGGACTTATAGTCATGAGTCTCTTTGCCCTTCCAGATGGATGTAATGTTCCCTTGTGTGCCCTTTACCCCAGACCTTTGGGCACCCAACATAAAGTCCAGCGCTTTTTGTTCTAAAGGAAAAAAGAGAGAAGAAAAAAAAAAGAAAACTCAATGCTTCGTGTTGAATCCCCACTCTTTCCTCTGTCAGCATGTGTCAGGGGCGTTATGGGGTATTTACTACCTTGCATGTGCCTTGGCATTTTTTCTTTGCAGTTGGGGGGCTTTTTTTTGGAGAGATCTTTGTCTCCCTTCCCTCTCGCCTTAGCTCGCTGTGTGAGCTATGGTGCGAGGTGAAGAAGGAGAGGGGGGTTTTGGCCATTGCTGTGTCAGAGAGTACGGCAGGCCCTCAGAGATCTTCAATGAATGTGTGCCATGATTCCCATGATGCTACGCATGATGAAGTAAAGAAGAAGAAGAAAAGTATGGCAGGCTCTGAAATGTCTTCAATGTCCGTATGCAATGACTTTGATGATGGTATGTTTGATGAACCGAAGAAGAAGAAGAAGAAGAAGAATAAAGAGGAGAAAGAGAAGAAGGATTACAGGTGTTCCGTTAATGACCAAGTTACAGAATCACTCGAACCGTTGGTTCCTGATAGCAAGAAGAAGGTGAAAGAGAAGAAAAGGAAGAAGGAGAAACGTAATGAGGAGGTAGGTTTTATCCCTTTGATCTCTCCAGAACATGCCGAGAACGGTATCATGCTGAAGAAGAGCAAGAAAAGGAAGGCTATCGAGTCTCTGCATGCTGATGATTTGGGAACGAAAGTTCCTAGACACGATCAAAGTGAAAGTGAGGAGGAGAGTGAGGTAACGATTTGGTTGGACATGCTCGAACTGGACAAGGGAAAACACTTGCGTTTGTGCTCCCTATCTTGGAGTCGCTGAGCTTGAATGAGGACTTCAAGCAAGTGCGTGGACGTTTTGGAAGGGCACCGAGTGTTATTGTGCTTGCTCCGACCAAACAAGTACATGCCGACTTTGAATTTTATGGGAATGCTTTGGGCCTTCGTACTGTGTGTGTCTATGCTGGAGCATCATACGGTCCACAGCAGAATGCAATGCACAGGGGTGTAGATCTTGCTGTAGGAACTCCAGGTCGTGTGAAGGATCATCTGGAAAGAGGGATTTTGAATTTGAAGATGTTGAGATTTCGGGTAGTTGATGAGGCTGATGAGATGCTAAACATGGGTTTTGTTGATGATGTGGAGCTCATTCTTGGTCATGTAGAGGATGCATCAACAGTTCAAACTCTATTATTCAGTGCAACGATGCCAGATTGGGTTCAACAGATTGCATCTAGATTCCTCAAAAAGGATAAAGAAGTAGTGGATCTGGTTGGGGAGGAGAAAATGAAGGCCAATTCTAGTGTTAGGCATCTATTGCTTCCATGCAATAGATCTGCACGATCACAAATCATTCCGGATGTCATATCATGCTATAGCAGTGGTGGTCGCACTATTATCTATACAGAAACCAAGAATAATGCATCTGAGCTTGCAAGTTCTTTGCTTGCTTTTCGTGTCCTCCATGGAGACATTGCCCAAGCAAAGCGTGAGGTGACGCTTGCTGGCTTTCGGTCTGGAAAGTTCCCAGTGCTTGTGGCAACTGATGTTGCTGCCCTGGGTCTTGATATAAATGTTCAGCTTATCATTCACTGTAAACCTCCTAGAGACGTTGAAACTTACATACATCGCTCTGGTTGGACAGGAAGAGCAGGCATATTTGTGTTGTTCAATGACCGCTTGAAAGAATATATGATAACAAATATTGAACGCAAAGCTGGATTTAAATTTGAAAGGATATATGCTCCTGATTCTTCTGAACTAGCAAAATCTGGATCTGCAATTGCTTCGGATAGAATTATCTAGGTTCAGATAGTGTGCTCCCCATAATCAGGCCTCGTGTGAAGGAGCTCTTACAGAATTGCAATCTTTCTGCTGAAGATCTTCTTGCGAAGGCACTTGCCAGGATATCTAGCTATACGGATGTAAAAAAGAGATCATTATTATCAAGTGAATTTGGTTTGATAACTCTTAAGCTGCATTCTGGAATACCTTTTTACACACTGACCTATGCTTTTACTACCTTGAAACGGCATCTGCGTGAGGACACTGTTGAAGATATGGTTGTTCAACCTGATGAGGCTCAGGATTTGCACTCTGATGCAGTTTCTGAGACTTACTTAGATAGAGAAGTAGATGAGATTTCTGATCTTTCTAAAGCCCAAGAAAGTTCTGAAGATCTAGAGTGCCAGAAGCCAATTGATCTTGAGGTGTCTCAAGGACCTGAGAGCCTGGATACCACTGTGTCTCTTGATGAATCAGCAACAGAAATGCTTGATTTGGAAGGAAAGATGGATCAAAAGGTGGAGGGAGACCTCATAGCAGCTGACTTAAAGGTGGATTTTGGAAGGAGGATAGAGGCATGAATTGAATGTCTTAGTTTACCCAATGCATGTTCCTGTGCTATTCAGTGCCACATATCACATGACCTATAAGAGATTGAGTGGGAAACTAATATATCCCGAGTTGATTCGAGGAGAAATCTTCACTCCTTCGTTTATGTAGAAACCTCTTTTCTTTTATGAATGTGCTTCTCATGTTGAACATGTGCTAAAATTCAATGTGTCATTGAGTAATGACGAGTGCAATGATATGAATCTACGAGAGTTAGAGGTTTCCTCCATTCATGAAGTGTGCCTCAAAGTATGGAGAACCATCTGTTGGTTGTCAGTTAATTTGTATCTCTTTTTTTAGAGTATGGTCTCTAAAGTGCCTTGAAGTGATTACCTTTGGGTGGCTTCTTGATTATATATCACGATGAATAAGGAAAAACAACAATAAAATTAGCAGTGAAGCAAACATTTTCCTCTGCAGGACCGTATCAGCACACACAAGTAGGAAGACCACCAACCAAACTATCATTGGAATAGAGAAGGGAAGAGGAAGATGAATTAACAAAATCATCACCATGGAGAAGAATAGAGATAACTTTTTCATATCATCTTTATCACTGGAAAAACCTTTTTCCAGTGAATCTTCCTGCACGCCACCTACATATCTTTAAAGTTATCATTGCACATCTTGGCTACATTGCATAATTTAACACACCATTCAAGAGAAAAATTTTGAGCATATCTCGCTACATATCCTCAGAGGTACTATTGTTACACCTCTTCATAAACTTCACGAAAAAGTATTTAGACCTTCAAAAGATACACCTTCCCCTTAAATAAGAGAAAGGCACACATGGAACAAAGCTTTGCCTATCACTTTTACAATGAGTTCAATGAATCACTATAGAGGAGAATGTTGAACTTATATTTTTTCTTGTCCTTCTTCTTCTTTTTATTAGGAAAAAAAACTCAGAGGAGATCTAAAAAGAAAGAAGTGAATTATGTCCTTGTTGGGAAAGATGGATGGATGCTCCAAGAGATTGAGTAGGTACTGCCAAACGTGCTTTGTACAAGCCCCCTAATGCTTCACACTTGATACATAGACCTCCTTAGCTTTCCAATGACACCATAAAATGGCCTATGTACTTTGGAAGTGATGTGTGTAATGATTGAATCAAAACAGATAACTTTGAAACTCACAATCTCAAGAAAACCTTCTATTTATGTCTTGACACCTATTGGATCTTTTGCTCAATATGACCAGCACAGTAGGAATTGGAAAAATTCCTTTTAGGGGTATTTAATTAGCTTAGCAAGCTAACTATTCCAAGTGGAATGATGTAAAAAAATAAACTATGCTAAGAGAAATCAATTTAGCAAGTAAAGTTATACCCCCGATTTTTTAGGACTGTAGTAGACATTGACCAGTGATCACCTCGACGCGACTTTCTCTGAATTGGCTGAATGGAATCTCCTCAAATTTTGACAGCACGTAGATAACTTCAAGTTGAATCCAACAAGTTTTAGATCATTGAATGTGGTGAAGATTTGACTGAGATATGCACTTCACAAGTTGACAGACTTTCAAGGAGTATAACAGAGAACTCAGAAATGAACAATGTGAATGTATGTATTAATGAACACTTGTATACAGATCCATTGGCATGAAAATCATTGCCTAATGGTGTAGATAGGTGTGGGCTAGAGTGTAGGCATCACACACACTCAGAATCAGTAATGAGAAGCTCGGGAGTGATGAGTTCTAATCGGGACTTTTTCATAACCTCTTTTATAGAGAGTGAGTAAAAATTTGAATTCAAATTCAAACTTTTGGCTCCGTATGATTAAGCTCCTATATCCTAGGAGATATTCCTTCAATCAAAGAGCTAACTTTTTCCATGAATCCTTTTGGTAGGTGTTTACAAATATTCCAAGTCAATTTGACTTTTACAAAGAGATAAAGTGGTAATTAACCACTAGCACTAGTTCCTATGCTTCTCCATATGTGTATGGACTTCAATGTATCTATCAAGTCAAATGTGTACGCTTGTGAATTACACCAACAGCTCCCCCTCAAGCCAAACATTTTGGCTTGGTCTTCATCTTCAGACTTCATGTATATCTTGCAATCCAATCATTGCTTTGAACCTCCAAAGTTTGGTTCCATCCAAAGCTTTAGTCAACAAATCTGCACATTGAATGTTGGTTGATACATAGGTTAGTTGAATGTCTTTGCGTAGCAACTTCTCTCTCACATAATGGTAATGGACCGCTATATGTTTGGTCCTAGCATGATAGATAGGATTAGCTGCAAGGTGAAGTGAACTTATATTATCTCCAAAGATTATTGGTACCCTAGTATACAAACCCAATTTTGTATACAAAAGCTTAACCCAAATGGCTTCTTGTGTGGCATTAGCCAGCCCTCTATACTCTGCTTCTGTGGAAGACAAAGCAACAGTAGGTTGCTTCTTTGAAGACCATGATATTGGCTTATCACCTCCAAAAGAAATGTATTCAGAAGTGCTCCTCCTATCATCCTTGCATCCTGCCCAATCTTCATCTGAATAGATCTTGATATCAATGTCTGAAGTGTAAGGAAAATACAAAACATGATGTTGTGTACCCTTGAGATACTTCAAGATTCTCTTGGCAGCCTCTAAGTGAGGTATTCTTGGCTTGTGCATAAACTAACTTAGCACACTAACTCCATATGCAATATCTATCCTTGTTAAGGTAGCATAGTTCAAGCTACCCACCATACTTTGATAACCTGTAATGTCATTAACTTCATCACCTTCATGGGCACTTAGTTTTATATTTACCTCCATTGGAGTACTTGCTACTTTTGCATCCTGCAAATGAAACTTCTTCAACATGTCCTGTATGTATTTTTTCTGAGTAATGTATATTCCAGAGTTAGTATAGACTAACTCAAGCCCAAGAAAATATTTTAGTAGACCAAGATCATTGATCTTGAACTCCTTCATCATCTAGCTCTTGATTTATCTGATTCCATTGACATCATTATCTGTAAGTATGATATCATCAACATAAACACAAAGGTATATTACCTCTGAATTACTTCTCTTGATAAATAGAGAAGTATCTGCCTTGCTCATGACAAAACCTTGGTCTTGAAGGTATGTAGTTAACCTGTAATTCCATGCCCTAAGTGCCTGCTTCAATCCATATAAAGCTTTTTTCAATTTACAAACATATGTTACCTTCTTAGGGTCCTCATAGCCAGGAGGTTGTGACATATATACCTCCTCTAAAATCCATCCATTCAAGAAATCATTCTTGACATCCAATTGGTACATGTTCCAATTTTTTGATGCAGCCACACTTACCAATACTATGATAGTTGGCATCTTGGCCACAGGAGAGAATGTCTCTTCATAGTCAATGCCTTGGGTTTGTGCAAAACCCTTGGCTACCAATCTGGCTTTGTACCTATTGATTGACCCATCTGAATTTCTTTTAAGTTTATAGATCCATCTGGATCCTATTACCTTCATGGATTCCTTCTTGGGTACTAACTCCCATGTATCACTCTCCTTGAGTGCTTCAATCTCCTCATCCATAGCTTCTTTCCATTCTGTCTTGGTTATGGCTTCTTCATATGATCCTGGTTCTTCAATTGACAAATCTTTGGCAAGATAAACAGAGTGTTTAGTAACAAGAGATGTATCATACCCATATCTGATAGGTTTCTTGCTTTCTCTTTGTGATCTTCTAATTGACTTATTTGAAGATTCAGGTATGTCTTCAAGTTTCTTCATCTTCATTTTGCCCTTAGACTTCCATGCCTTGAACTCTTCAAGGTTGATAGTGTCTTCATCATCTGAACTTGAGTCTTCATTCTGAGTAGGTTCCTCCTTTGCAAGACTTGGAAATTCTTCTTCCAAATCATAGGGTAGTTTAACCTTCCTGCATTCATTCTCATACCAAGAATCATTTTCATCAAATACAACATCTCTACTCACCATGAATCCCTTATTGGAAGGGTTATAAAACCTGTACCCTTTTCGATTTGGATCATATCCAATAAAGATGTTGTTCTCAGCTTTTGGGTCTAGCTTACCTCTTATCTGAGAAGGTATGTGTACATTTGCTATACATCCAAATATCCTGCAATGGTCAAGTGAGGGTCTCTTGCCATGCCATGCTTCATAGGGAATCATCCCATCAAGGGACTTAGATGGTAACCTATTTATGAGGTAAGTGGCAGTAGAAACACTCTCCGCCCATAGATAGTTAGGTAACCTTTTTTCATTCAACATAGACCTAGCTGTCTCAACAATCAACCTATTTCTTCTCTCAGCTACCCCATTCTGTTCAGGAGAATACCTTGTGGTGATTTCTCTTTTGATGCCTCTGTCTTGCAAGAATTTTTCAAACTCATTGGAGAAGTACTCACCTCCTCCATCTGACCTTAGCCTCTTCAAATTTTTTCATGTCTGATTTTCAACAAGTGCAAGATATTTTTTAAAGCAATTAAACACCTCATCCTTGTGCTTCATGAAGTACAATACAATCCACCTGCTATAATCATCAATAAAAGATACATAGTACCATGATCCTGAGACTGAGGGGTCTTTGCTTGGTCCCCATACATCTGTGTGGACAAGCTCTAGGTAGTCTTCATGCATGTAACCTTTCCTTGAGAAGGGTAACCTGTGAGACTTCCCAAATTGACAAGCCCCACACTTATAAATCATATGTTGCTTGGATACATTAGGTATTCCAAGCACACATCGGTCCCTGCATATTTTCTTCAAGGTTCTTTCTCCTATATGCCCTAATCTTTTGTGCCAAATTTCAAGCTCTGAAAGTGTTTGATCTTTGTAACTGTATAGTGAAATATTCTTTGTGTCTTCTAACTCAAAAGTGAAAAGTCTACCTGATTTTTCTCCTTTATAAATCCTCTTGAACCCATGCCTTGGATCCTCCACAAATGCTCCATACAGGTTGAATCTAACCTACAAACCTTTCTCCACAATCTGTCCAACACTCATCAGATTTTTGGTAATGGTTTGGTACATAGAGTACCCTACTCAACAAGTTCTGATTTCCATCACAAGTCTTAACATTTCCAACTTTAACTACTGAGTGCTTGGTGTCATCACCTGTTTGTACTTGGTGCTTACCTTTTGGTTCCTCAAGGTCAGAGAGTTGTGCTACATTGCAAACCACATGATTTGAGCACCCTGAGTCAATGTAGAATAGGTGGTCATCATTTGTACTTGGTTTTGAAGTCATGTTCATGATTAGAAGAGAATCATCTTGCTCTTCTGTATAGTTGTTGTAGTCCTTTCTGGATTTGAAACCTCTTTGGTAGTTGCCATTCTAGTTGTTGTTGTTGTTGTAATTGTTGTTGTAATTGTTGTTGTAACTTTGGTGATGGTTGAATCTACCTCTTGACTGTGAGTATCCACCTATTTGGTATCCTCTTCCTCTCTGATTTTTGTAATTCCTGAAACACTATCTGTAGTATGATTTGATAAACCACAAATGCTTCATGGTGAGGAGTTATAGGATCCCCCTACCTTGCTTACCTCCTCTGCCCCTTCCTCTTGATGACCTACCTCTCCCTACATAGTTGGCTTGGGAGGTAGAGCCTTCATCTTCCACCTTCTTGGTCTTGCCTTTATCTTTAGACTTTTTATCTGTATATAGGGCAGAAGAGTTATTACCTTTGGATGTATCTCCATTCTTGTTGAGCTTTGCTTCATGAGTGAACCATTGTCCCATGAGAGTTATAAGATCTGGAATTTGCATGTCCATGTAAAGGTCCATGGCAGTGGTGAAGCTTTCCCATTTGTCATCAGCCTTGATCCCATTGATCACTTGCCTTACAATCTGCTCTTCTTCAATCTCTTCTCCTATGCTTGCTAACTAATCTGCTACATCTTTAATCTTGGTCACAAATTCTGAAACAGCTTGCTTAGGTTGCTTCCTTAATGTTGTGAATTCAATCCACAACTGATTTTTTCTAGCTCTTGTGTTGGAGGAAAATAAGATGACAAGGTTTCCCAAGTCTCTTGGGATGTCTTACAGTTCCTAATATGTGGCAAAAGAAAATCAGAGATGGAGTTGAGTAAATAAGACCTTGCCAATGCATCCTTAGCACACCATGTGTTGAGCTTGTCATGTTCCTCCTTTGTTGGTAATCCTCTTGTTTTGAATGAGGGCAATTCCTCATCTCCTGAGATGTATCCAAAGAGACTCCTTCCTTGTAGGTAGGTCTTCATCCTTAGAGACCATGTCTAATAGTTGTTCCTGTCTAATTTATCAATAAATGAAGGAAAACCATCTCCCATTTTACCTTAGTTTGCTTTGATACCACTGTTGGGAAAGATGGATGGATGCTCCAAGAGATTGAGTAGGTACTGCCAAACCTGCTTTGTACCAGCCCCCTAATGCTTCAGACTTGATAAGTAGACCTCCTTAGCTTTCCAATGACACCATAAAATGGCCTATGTACTTTGGAAGTGATGTGTGTAATGATTGGATCAAAACAGATAACTTTGAAACTCACAATCTCAAGAAAACCTTCTATTTATGTCTTGCCACCTACTAGAACTTTTGCTCAGTATGACCAGCACAGTAGGAATTGGAAAAATTCCTTTTAGGGGTATTTAATTAGCTTAGCAAGCTAACTATTCCAAGTGGAATGATGTAAAAAGATAAACTATGCTAAGAGAAATCAATTTAGCAAGTAAAGCTATACCCCCGATTTTTTAGGACTGTAGTAGACATTGACCAGTGATCACCTCGATGCGACTTTCTCTGAATTGGCTGAATAGAATCTCCTCAAATTTTGACAGAATGTAGATAACTTCAAGCTGAGTCCAAAAAGCCTTAGATCATTGAATTTGGTGAAGATTTAACCGAGATATGCCATTCACAAGTTGACAGACTTTCAAGGAGTATAACAGAGAACTCAGAAATGAACAATGTGAATGTATGTATAAATGAACACTTGTATACAGATCCATTGGCATGAAAATCATTTCCTAATGGTGTAGATAGGTGTGGGCTAGAGTGTAGGCCTCACACACACTCAGAATCAGTAATGAGAAGCTCGGGAGTGATGAGTTCTAACTACGACTTTTTCATAACCTCTTTTATAGAGAGTGAGTAAAAATTTGAATTCAAATTCAAACTTTTGGCTCCCTATGATTAAGCTCCTATATCCTAGGAGATATTCCTTCAATCAAAGAGCTAACTTTTTCCACGAATCCTTTTGGTAGGTGTTTACAAAGATTCCAAGTCAATTTGACTTTTACAAAGAGATAAAGTGGTAGTTAACCACTAGCACTAGTTCCTATGCTTCTCCATATGTGTATGGACTTCAATGTATCTATCAAGCCAAATGTGTAGGCTTGTGAATTACACCAACAGTCCTCAAATCTTTGTGTTGCCACCTAATGCAAGAGATTAGGTTCGGTTTATAACCTTTATTTGAGTAAGACTTCTAGTGAGACAAAACGCATTCAAGGGCAAATTGATAGGGAGACATTGATCTAGACAAGGATGATGAATTAGAAAAAGATGGTGATCTGAACAAAATAAAATCATAGATGGGATTAGGCATTTTGATTATGCATGAGTATGATTTGTATAAGGATGCCATACTAGTGTACTAGCAGATTCAACAAGTTTGAAGAAAAACATATTCATGATCAAAGTAAAACCAATGATACAAACAATGGTGACGCAAGTTGAAAGTGATCATGCAAACAAATTATCATCCTTTTTAGTTGTCTCTTCTTCTTTTTCATCTTCAACATTCAAGATGAAGCATGCAAGAGTTAAGTTTGCACTATCTCCACTTGAATTATCTTGCATAGTTGGTTCCAATCCATATTGATCCATCCAATTGAGTTGATCATTCTCCTCATTATCAAAATAATACTTGGAGGTTGCACCTACCTCAGTTTGTCCTATCTTGTACCTCAATTTGTCCTACCTTGAAGCAATCTAAACCTTCTATTATTCATTTTAGTAGAGATTGACCTTCTTTAAGGTGTTCTTGCTCTTTGGATTGCAAGTTATAGCTTTGAGAAAGGGCTTCATTAGCACATTGTTCTGTTAAGTGAAGCTTGATTTAATTTTTGGATGGCATGGAAACCCATAATGAGTTTTGACCCCAATCTTGCATTGCACATGTTTGACTTAACCATGGTCTCCAAGCAGTAAAGAGGACAATCCATCTGCTTGTGGTAGTGACTAGTACAAATTTCATCCAAAATGTGCATCCTTGTATATCCATATTTACATTATTTTGATGTGTATTGGTTCAACTCTATGTTGATCTACTAATGTAATGGTGAATGGAGCCGATCTAGTGATGCTAGTTTTAGTTGTTCCATAGTATAACTATGCATCAAGTTAATTTTAGATCGCATGGTAGCCAATAGAACGTACCTAGTGGATAACGAATTTTCCTTCCTTCAAATAAACATGGGCTCAATTTAGGAGAAGCTTTGTCTACATTTAAACCTAGAATTTTATGGTATCCAAAGTTATGATCCATACCAAATGAGATGAAAGGGGTGAAGACATCACATCATGATATAGGATTCTCGATGATCATGAGAGCAAGATTCACAGTCAAGATTCATGAGAATACAAGCTAGAAGATGAAGGTGATAATTGGGAATAACTCCCTTCACTTTGAAGATCTTAAATGGCTCAACAACAATAGTCTTGATAAATTGTGAGATTCAAGAAGAATGTGGACTTTCCTGTCATGCTTAATACGAGATGATGTTTGGATTGGTTGAGTTTAAGGTGGTATTTTAAGTTCCATATTATAGACATACGTTGTTCATGAGAAGATGGATCATAATTGGAAACAATAGTGAATGCCCATTCTTCATTTTGCATAAGATTTGCAGACTCTCTTTTGGGTGTAGAGGCCTCTACAACAACCTCTCCAGCCTCTTTCTTCTTTGCCTCTTTTGCAATCAGCTTTGCAAAATTCTTAATGACATGATCATTTGCTTTATAGTACTTGCAAAACAATTTCTGCTTTTATGTTTTCTTTCCATCTCTATCGTCCTTCTGTGATTGTGCAAAATTAGAAGATTCTGTACCTAAGTTGTGAAGCCTTAGGCACTTGTGTCAATGAGACTAAATCTCAATCGCCCCACAAGTGCATATAGTGGTGGACTGATACACGTTTAATTATCAATCCAAAGAACCACATGAACCAAGTGTATGAGGACGCGTGCACACATGATAGAAAGTGAAGTGGCTTAGTTACAATGCACGTGAAAAGACTTAACTACCTCTCCTACTCACTAACTCTTTGAATATGTATGCCATGATACCACTTATAGTAGTAAGCACAAATTTGAACTTCTCTCAATATTTGAGGCTTGCACGTAGTAATTCTTCCACAGTCAACGGACATTGTATGTTGGTCTTCTTGAGTTCTCTTAGATTGTGAGAGGTCTTGTCTGAAGACTCATTTTCCTTTCCTCATACAGTGGGAGCATAGAAGATTATGGATTCTTTCTCATATTCTCCCATGTAGTTTGGTAGGGTAGAAATGTTGTGTGCTTCCTCCCTATTTCAGTCTAGCATGGAAACCTCTTCATATATTTCTTTCAAATTTCGAGTTGGCTGATCGTATTCCTCAAAGTGTGGTATTAAAATTCCATTCTTTTTTCATCGATCTTCCTGAATCCTGGCCCACAACTCTCCTGGCCAATCAGCTTCTAATTTAGGGACTATGGATATTGATTTGTCCTGAGTGTTAAGTAATTCTTCCTTATTATCTTTCTCTTTTGGTTTCTGGTCCTTCTTTTTAAAACAATCATTGTATTGAGTCTCAGATATTCTCGTCTCTGGGAGGACAAGGATAGTCTTTCTACATATCACAAGTCTCTCCTTTTCTAACTCCCCTTGTGGATAGAGTTTCTCGTGTTGCTCTAAGTTTGGTCCAGTCATGATTCTGGATTGATAAGCTTTCAGCCACATATCCAAATCGTCCGGTCTTGGGTTTGCTAAGATTGATTCTGGCTTGTTTAGTTCTTGTGTCTACTGTGTAAATGGGTTTCCTTCTCGTGTTTCAGGTTCCTTAGGTTGCTTACCATCTCTGGTGTTCTTCTTGTCTTCCTTACAGTTGTTTTTCATCCATTTGTCTCTAAGTTTTTCCCTTCTATCCTTCCAACTTTGGGTTTTCTTTGTTCGCGTACTCTCATGTGGGTCTTCAGAGTCTTCCAATACCTATATTTTGGGTTCTAGGCTTTTATTCTTTTCTTGTTCAGAGTCTATTTTTTTTCTCTCTTGTCCTTTGGCTTGTGCTCGTGTGATAGCTTTTAATGGTACTGTGTACTCTTTATCACTTTCTAATGATTCAATTACTTCAATCACATTGATTTGTGTGGTGTCATGAATCTTATTCGGATTCTTTGGGTAGTCTATAAATAGATGTTCCTTTCTACAATCATTGGAGTACCCTTCCCAAGTCCTCGGGGGTGGTGGGTTATATGGCCGAGTGCACTCTCTTATGAAGTGGTCTCCTCCACATCTATAGCATGGTCCTTTTGGCACAAATGGTCTAATGGGTGGTCTCATGGGTGTTGGTGCCTTGGGTGCAGTGTACATTAGGGTTGCAAACTCTTGTCCGTAGGTGTTGTCATATCCCTCATAACCATAGTATTGTTGGTCATAGATTTGGTCATACTCCATCAAACTGGTGTCATAGGGATAGTCCTTGGGTTTGCTCGTATACTTGATTCATTGATTCTTTACTAGCTAATGGTGTAGCTGGTACTATGGCTCTCTTCATGTTTTCCTCTGGTTGAGTATATTTAACTGGCACTACGTTCTGTGGAAGGGATGGTTGTTGTCTTAGCACTGGCTGAGGTCGTTCATATTGCACTTGTTCATATGGTCTAGGTGCTCCATGTGGTCTTGGATAAGGGTTATATCTGGGAATCTCCCTTCTTGGCTCTCTAGGGGGTATCCAAAAGGCCTATAATGAGGTTGATTTAAGGCCTTGACTGCCTATTGAATGGGCAATTCTTAGTAGTGTGATTAGTGTATTTCTGTTCTATATGGAAGTACAGTGTGAGTCCTTGATGTGGTTGCCTATTGTACGAATAAGCTTGAGACATGCCTATTCCTCCTCTTGCACACATGTGAGATGGATGATATCCACCACATAAGTTTCATCATCGTAACATGGGTATTCTCATTGATGGATGCTAGTAATTCCTCTTTCTGTGGACTCCTAACTTCTTGGCTACCAGTCCTGCTAATTCCTCTACATTGTTGGAGTTAGATGTTACTATACTTCTAGTGTCTTCTGATTTCGTAGGGCTTGGTGTACTCTTGAGATCGTCAACTAGGTTGTCCTCTAAGTCAATACATTCTTGAAGATACTTGCTCAATGTCTAGAGCCATTTCACATAGACTAAGGTTCTCAAAGTCTCGTTTATAAATCCGTCCAAGAATAGTGATATCATTTTTTGATGAGAAGGTCTTTCTGTTGCTGGGCATTTATCGACATATTGATTGAATCTCTGGGCAGCTGTTTTCACAGTTTCATTCAGATTTTGTTTGAAGCTATGGATTAAGGATGAAGAATTGTGTTTAATCCCTCTCTTGGTGAATTCCCCAATGAACTCTTGGAAAAATTACTCAATATTTCTAAATTGATTGGGATCCAATGGTTGGAACCAATTCAAAGCCGTCCCTGTGAGGGTAAGTCCAAAGGATTCATACTGCACAAAGAAATCATCCACTTGTTCGGCCCGTAAAACTTGTTTAAATTCAAATATGTGATCATAGGGTTCTCCCATTCCGTCATAATGATTTCTCATACATTTGGCCACTTGAATTGGTCTTAGTCTTCTTATTGGTTCTAGTGGTCTAGGCATCACATGAATTGTTGGTCTAATTGGAGGTATTCCAGGCTGCACTCCTGGTTGTGGCCTTGACCTAACTCGCCGATGCAGGTTACCCATTCCTGAGTAGGTTTGGTTGTGTGATTGCACTCCTGGCATTGTAAATTGCACATGAGTTTGGTTAGGAACACTTATTTGGCTCATTTGTCCTGACATTGTATTTTTTGGCTCTTGATGCATTCCAAAAGGGTTATGGGAAGTAGTTGCCTGCGCTCGAGGACGGAATACAGGAAACCCCATATACTTCAATTGAGCTCTATCAACTTCATCTACTGGCCAATATCTTCTTTGGTTCTGGTCTAGGTATGTGACTCTAGACTCATCTTTGCGATCCTTTAACTCATAGAAAGTCATTGGACTTTCTTCCTATCCTCATGTGGGTGAGTCGATTTGTAACAGTAGGTCTGACCTGTGGATTAAGTAGACGTCTAACAGGTAATCATCTTGAGGTATCAAATCCCCTCTCAAGACTCGAGTCACCACTGACTTTCCTCTTGGTGTAGTTCCTAACTCTTCAGGATCCGGTCTCCCTGAGACTCCTTGTCTGTCCAATCCTCCTCTCTCGTTGATCCGATCTCGGTTTTCTATCACCACATAGATGCAACCTAATTTATCCATGTACACTCCTCCTTCATACTTGACTGCAGGCTTGGGCACTATTGCTCATTTAGTAGAGTTCACCATCCTTGCTACAGACCTATTTAAGCCATCCAGGTAAATAGGGATCCCTTGGAAATTAGTGGACACATATTGCACAGAGGTGCGATATTCCCCCTCTACCATTGACATAAAGTTCTCCCTAGGGACAGAACCCTGCATGTCTTCTGAGGCCATAGGTATCTCCTCCTTTGAATCACTAGAGGTGTCTGTGTAGATAGAGTGATGACTTGCATGGGTTGCACTTCCTACCAATGAAATGAAACTCCTCCGGCTACTTAGCACCCAACCTGATCTCAAGTTCATTCACCCTTATGGGCTTATGTTGTCTTCCTACTTCCCCACAATTAGCTCTTCAACTACCTCCAGTTTGCCCTAAAATGGCTTGCTAGGTTCTGGACGATACCACTCTTGGCGATACCAAACATACGATACGATACCACTTTCAGCAGGATACAATACCAGAAACCTCCGGCGATATGATACCACTACATGAGGTGATATGATACCAGAATTGACACAATACGATACCTCTGCATTCGATGATACGATACTAAATTAGTGGACGATACGATACCTGACCACTAGACGATATAATACTGGATTCCTCACGACACGATACCAGACTCGTCGGATGATACGATACCAATTCTTCACACGATACAATATTGGTGCAAGTGATGATACCAAAACAAAGGACGATACGATACTCTATTATGCACGATACGATATTATGTTGGCGATATGATACTAAATAGTGCACACGATATGATACCGCTCAGTCGATGATATGATACCATGACCGACACAACACGATGCTGAGTGGACCGTGATACGATACCACCGGATGGTCGCGATCGCAATACCAGCACTTGATGATATGATACCAGTTTGGTATCATGATACCTCAAGTGGGTATGTGATGATACAATACTAGGCGAGTATTGCGATACTACGGAATTTTGGTATCGCGATACCAAAACTTAACCGACCGTGATACCTCAGCCAAATTTCATCTAAACTCAAAATTTTTTAGTGCAATGTGTTTATTTACCTCACCTCTTCTCTATTGGCCCTCTGTCTCACTCAAAAGTCCTCAAAAAACTCTCTATACCTTCCCACGATACCGAAAATGATTCAAATCACGTGTGGTGGCATTTTTGAAGTAATTTTGATATCAAAGACTTGTTGTAGCTTACCTTGAAGGATGTCTTGCCTAAGATTTGAGCTCTCAAGGTTGGTTTTTAGCTCGCTAGGCACGATAGCACTCAGGTGATACCGATTGCTGCTCTACTCATGATACCTTCTCTCACACTTGTGTCAAATGAACTGATTTTTTTGGTTTTTATAGTTTTGTGATACCTGAGACCTACTTTACACTAATTTTGAGAATTTTTGGATTTTTCTTGATGTTTCGTACTCTACTCCTCTCTCTAACATAACCCTAACTCTTCCCTTTCTTCCTCACTCCTAACCATAAACTTAAAAACTCATTACACACACCTCAAGGATGTGAAGTAACAAGTGTTGAAGTGCTTGACTACTTGCCACTGGACGAATTCATCTCCTCCAAGTACGATTCCTTCACTCCAAAGCTATAACCATCACGAAAGCAGCTTAGTTAAGTTTTCTCCCTGGCAACGGTGCCAAAAACGTGCGTACCTAAGTCGTAAGCCTTAGGAACTTGTGTCGATGAGACTAAATCTCAATCGCCCCACAAGTGCATATAGTGGTGGACCGATACACGTTTAATTATCACATGAACCAAGTGTATGAGGATGCGTGCACACATGATGGAAAGTGAAGTGGCTAAGCTACAATGCACGTGAAAAGACTTAACTACCTCTCCTACTCACTAACTCTTTGAATATGTATGCCGCGATACCACTTACAATAGTAATCACAAATTCAAAGTTTTCTCTCAGCTCCGAACTCCGAATATGGGCAATACTGCATTCATTTTGAAGCTCTCAATGACACGCATCTATTGGTGCTACTTTCACTCAAATCTAACAAATGCTCTTCAAGTTATGCACAAAATAGTGAATGGTGGGAAACACCAACACTCGCTCCGCACCTCGTGGTGGCTCACAAACACACTACAGTAGTTCGAAAATGGCGGGAAGGGATAGCTAACAGTCCTACATACACATTTCAAACATCACACACACACACACAAAAGATCATGGAGAATGTGAAAATAAGCATAAAAGAAGCAAATTCAAATTTCTACCTTCTTCTTCTTCACAATGGCAAAAAGTCTTTACAAAGAGTCACAATGTGACTTATATACTTGTGCCCTAAAAAATGGTACTTTCACACAAGATACTGACACTTTATTGACTAATCTCTAATTTCCTACTATTTTATAAGAGTTATGTTACAAGGATTTGGGGCTTATGCCTCCAGAGGACTCCTCTAGTGCATTTACATAGTTTCAAGGGAATTTCCTAAGATTTTGAAGAAGAAAATTTGTGTCCATTAATTTGAAAATTTTAGGGCTCCTCTTTTGTGCCTCTTTTCTCTACAACAAAGATTTTTTCTTACTAGTAGATGAGCTCCATTTACCTTTGCCCTTTCGGCCAGCAAGAAAAGTTTGATCTACAACATGCATAATGGACTTGTTTTGCCTAAATGATCTTCCTACAACATAACAGAGACTAACTCTTCAAATATTAAGGCATTTGGATTGCCTTTCATCATGAAACAAAAGTAGAAGCAAAAATCTAATATGAATTTGGAAGACCATTCAGAACAATCTGCACAAGTGAGCTTCCAGGTAAGACCATCAACAGAAATCAAGTGCTCCTTCAAGTCTTTGATATTTGTCCAAAAATTTTCCATGGAATCTCCTTCATTCATGTGCTCAGTCGCCAACTATTTTTGGAGGTAAGCAACAAGAGCCTCATTTCTTGCCTGGTCCAAGCATCCTTTGTTATTTTGAAGGAGAAAATATGGGGAATAATAGCATGTTTGACATACAAGGTATCGATACATGTGCATGAGAATCTCTGCCATCCCAACAAAGCTGCTCTATAATTGGCGTAATAGGAATCACAACACGAATAGGAGCCTGAAGAATATCACCATCTTCGATGCCTTTTGCTTCACCTTCAGTAACTATATTTGCACGTGTAATGGGATGTTTTTCAACACCCTACACACTATTCCATGGTCCTTTTGCAACCAATACATGAAGCATCATATAAGCCCATAATGGGTAATTGGTACCATCCAACTCATCCTCAATAGCCACATATGGAATACATCACTACTTTCAGCCCTAGCCATTGACTAAAAACCTTGATGCAAAAAGGTGACTGTATCTCAAAAAGTTGAAAAGAAATACCTTGAGGAGTTCTATTAATCCTCTAGTAGACTTCGAGCCGCTTATATTGGTGAACCAAAACTTGTATATATCTTTGGCACAAAAAGATTAAACTGCCTGCACAGGCACTACAATAGTGCATTGGAAGGCCAAAATGAGCCCAGATCGTGATTTTGGCACCACAAATCAAAGTTATTTTGAACTCCTAATCACCTTGAGTATGGAAACCAATATTTGTGCGATTCTTAGATTGTGACCAGAGGGGTGTCAATGATGCCCTAGATGAAGTGGCGACCTACTCAAATACCAATTGTTGGAGTTTAAAGTCTGCAAAAGTACACGAAAAGCACAAGGAAGAAGAAGAAGCCTAGAGCACAAAACACAATACTGAATGTATTACCATGAGAATCTACAAAGATAAGTGACATGTTAGGGTTATAGGCGTATATACAAGATGAGTTTAAAAAAAAACTCCTAAAGAGGGAAAAAAGTGCCCCAGTGGTCGAGTTGGAGTTTGATGTCTACAAGAACACGTGAACAACACAAGGAAGAAGAAGAAGCTTGGAGCACAACACACAATATGAAATGTATTACCAAGAGAATGTACAAAGATATGTGACCCATTAGGGTTATCCGATATGATCTAATTTGCTATCTTAGAAAGTTTGCACTAGCCATTTTGGCATAGTTTTTTCCTAACTTGTATATATCTTTGGCACAAAAAGACAAAATTTCCTACATAGGCAATGCAATAATGCGTTTGAAGGCCGAAACGAGCTCAGATCGTGATTTGGACACCACAAAATGAAGTGGTTTAGAATGCCTAATCAGCTTGAGTATGCTCACCAAATTTCATGCAATTTTGAGACTATGACTAGAGGGGTGTCGAGGACACCCTAGATGAAGAAGCCACCTGCTCTGATACCAATTGTTGGAGTTTGAGGTCTGCAATAGCATACAAACACCACAAGGAAGAAGAAGAAGTTTGGAGCACAACACACAATACTGAATGTATTACCAAGAGAATGTACAAAGATATGTGACCCATGAGGGTTATAGCCATATACACAAGCCGGGGAAAAAAACCTCCTAAAGAGGAAAAAAGTGTCGTGGCGGCCCTAGTGTGTTCACACACATCGCTACCTAAATATATCAATAGGTTCTAGTGTGTTCACATAAGTACGGAAATATATCAATAGGTGAGAACCTCAGGAAGATATGAAAAGAGAGGTGTGTCACTAACTTTGGTAGCCCTCCTAAAGAATGGTCAATCAAGAAATCTCTTTTCCTTTTAGGCAAAAGAATTTCCAATTGTAAGAAGCCCTGACCTTTTAGAAATCATAGAGTTTTTTTTCTTGAGAGCAAAAAAATTAAAAGCAAGTGGGCCCTCAGGAAAGAGACGAAAAGGTTATCAATCTTCTTTGTAATGTTTTATAACAAGTTTAAGAAATTGTTTCCACTATAGAAGCAGAGTATGTTGTAGTAAGTAAGGCATGTAAGGAAGCATTGTGGATTTCTCATCTTGCTTGTGATATGGATCTACCTCAACATGTACCTTGGTTTCTAAGTGGTAGTCAGAGTGCCATTTTTTTGGTTTTTTGGCTAAGAATCTGGTCTATCATGCAAAGAACAAGGACATTGAGATTAGGTATCACTTCATTAAAGACTACTTATCCATTGAGCATATTATTCTTGAGAAGTTTTATACTCAAGATAATGTTGCAAATGCTTTCACTAAATCTCTACCATAGGATAGCTTTCAACACTATTATCACTTGATGGGGGTTACTTGATTCCTGATCTTGCACTGTTACTTTTACACTATGTAAAAGTGGGAGGCATAGTTTGCATACTTAGACAGGTATTCTTTTTCATTCTTTATTTTTACTCCACTAGTTGCTTTGGCCATATTGGCCTTAAGTGGGAGATTGTTACCATTGGTGTGCATGTGAAAGGCCAAATCGACATCAGACACTTTTATATATATGTTTTCTAATAAAAAATATAGTGGTATGGTCAACCATAGACAAGAAGTTTGATCACATTTGTAAAACATAGGAAATATGTATTCATGCTTTGTGTGTACTATGTGGTTTCTATGTATTCTAGATCCCACGCAAGGTATTATGTGCAACATCTAGAGTCAATTTTGTACTGCAAGGGCTTCGTTGCAAAACTCTCCAAAAGGAGAATACACCATAGTGCATCACCATCGTATAACTTCAAAAACTTGATTAGAATTACCCAAGTCATTTTTTATTCAAATTCACTTCTAAACACGATCCTCAAAGGTGGTGGCAAACAATAAATAGTCTATAATTCTCAACTAAGAACTATGCAAGCCATAGAGAAAATGACAAATTAATGTGGATGCAATTGGAAGGTTATCTAATGTGCATTGAGCTACATATTATTTGTAGCAACTAGCAATAAATCTTAAATCCTCATATGATTCTTGTTTGAAGCTCATTATTATAGCATGTTTCATGTATGACTTGTGTCTTAGCAAATTCAACTATGAAAGCTCTTAGGAGTTCATCGATGTTTTCAAAGTTTTATATGCTTAGTGGTTGGAACCAGGCTAAACTTGTTCATTTCGAGGTAACTCCAGATGCTTTTTCATACTGAGTGAAGAAATCATGGACCTGCTTTGCATGCAATAATTTCTTGAATTCAGACTCATGTGCACATAGATCACCTTGTACTCCATAAAAGTCTTGCAAATATTTAGACGCTTTGGAAGGTCAAAGCCTCCTACCAAAGTCGAAGTCTTGGAACTTGATGTTGCAAAATTTGTGATTGTGCCATGCCTTGAGAAACTTGATTTGCTTGTGGTACTATTCATACTTCTTGTCCTAAAAGGAAGGTTGGATATGGCATATATGGTGGCCATGTGGGCATTACAAGTGGTATCATAGGCAATGGTGGCATATCTAGCATTGGCATTGTAGTTGACATTGTTTCAAATGAGATTGTATGCACATGTTGCCATTTTGTACTCATGGGTACAAATTTGACATTGGATACAAGTGTCGAGACTGATGTATTCTGAGTCATTGTGATAGGATTGATTTGAAAAATGATAGATCTAGTTCTAGATGAAACACTTTGAGTTTGTGTTGTAGTTGTAGTCACAAGATTTCTTAGAACTATCGAGACAAGAGATGTTGGATTTCAAGGATCCCAAGCTGGAGTGAACATTTTCTTAGGAATGCCAATTACAAATAGATTTAGGCCATGATGATTGAAATGTTGTTTGTCATTTACTTCTAGCATATAGTAATGTTCATTTCATCTTCATAGATGGGTAGTATTATTGGATCTTATACTTAAATTCATGAATTTCCAAATCCACAACCATCACTCTAGATGAAACATCCTAATGCATTTTTGTGAAAATCTCAGTTTAATTTGATACTCTCCTTTCCCATGTGATAGCCCTCCCTAAGTGGAGAACCAATCCGATTAGTGTGATGGTCTTTTTTATATCTTCAATTGACTACAAAGTTTTAGAACTATACCTAAATTTTGCAATTAGAAATTCAATGCTTACTTTGTTCTTTTGAAGTCTTTATTTTCACGAATCAATGAAGGTGTCAACGTGCAATATAACAAATGACCAACTTGTATACACCTTTAGAAGAATTTGAATGGAAGGACTCATATTGAATATAATGTTCTCTAGGGTGGAAAAATGAAAAAATCCCCCCACCCTAATTTATATACGCCTTGAAATGGAAGGATTCATATTTGTTCCTTTTCTTAGGTCCCTTGTGTGGCTATATATACTCTATATGTGATAATAGGCTATCTCAATGGCATCCTTTAACACATCTTAGATTTGGAAGTTTTTAGTCTGAGAAGTGTTGGGTTAGCTTTGCCCCTCAATTTTACTTTTTAGCTAGAACACTCTATGCTAGTTCCCCTTTGAAGAATAAGACAAGAACTAAGAACTTCAATCTAGAAGGCATGCTTTTCTAGGGATCCAATACACTAAGTGATCCTAGGAAGCCATTGCATCAATGGAGCTACTCAATGTGATCCATATGTCCCTTGATCCTATGATTGGCTCTTATACGGAGACCTATAGTGTGGCACTTCTAAAATAGCAAATTTCACCCCAATCAACTCCTAAGGTTGCATGTGATTCTAGAGAAGTTTTTGGGCAATTAATGTGCACAATTCCATCAAATGTGTGATATTCCTCTATTTTCACCTCAAATAAAGTTCACTCTTGGGAATTCACCATAATTAAATGGATCCCTTTTTGGTTGAGTGACTTTCCTAGCACAAGGAAGTCGTTCAATTATGAAAAAGGATGGAGCACTTCCTCGCCTTTCCTTGGCTAGTGTCTTCTTGATGACCTCTCAAATTTTGCTCTTTGCAAAGGTCAGTGAATGCTTCAATTTGGGTCCAAAATCACCAAGAGAGCTTGTTGGATAATCTTACTCCTAATTTTGGTTCAAATAACCTCAAAATTCCTTGGCTAACCTTTTTCTAGTGAACTTATATGCATTCCCTTCTTTAATAGTGTTCTTCCAATTTCCTCAATAGATGTAGGGCAATTTCCCTATATTAGGGACATGATTCCTCCCATTCTTGAATGTTGTGTTAGTTTTTAGAACCACAATAGGTATAGAAACAAAGAGAAAATAGACACAATATGAAGAGAAGATTGCACATAAGAGAGATTTAAGGAGCCATGCCCCAAATATATTCAATACATTGCATAATAGAAGTTACAAAATAGCATAGGAATATGCCTTGATATACAAGCCATCCAATAACTTCTCAAATCTCCAAGCGGTGTAGTGTATGCTCCTCCAAAATAAATAAGCTTCTTCAAGCGAGTACATTGAAAATACTCACAATGATGAAGTTGTTAGCTATTGCACATCTTGAAGTTGATGAAGAAAAAAACACCTCCACCTCGTCCAGCTCCAAGATTAGTTCATGAGAAGGAGAATCTCTCCAACAATATCTTTTTGTAGCCATAATAAATCACCTAATTGTAGGTATATATCTCTTCTAAAGCTGATTTTTCGTCTTTACTGTTTCACAAGTTTTAGATACAACCATGTGTGGGCATTTTGTCTACCCCTTATCTTTTTCTTAAATAAAGGAAGTTCGGCCTTAGCCTACTCTCCCAGACTTGTATTAGTTAAAAGAAAAGTACAAGTGAAGGGGACTAGTGCCTACGAGATCCCTCGAATCCCACAAAGCAAGGGAAGCTTTTACAGAGTTTAGATGGCATTACAAAGAAGGTTAATCACCCTCTCACGTTCTTGTTTCTGAAGATCAGCTTAGCCCACGAGGCCTCCCTGTTGCACCACACCTTAATCATCCATTTTGCTACAAGTTTGTTAGCCATGCACCCAATGTCTAGAATGCCAAGGCCCCCACTATCTCTTTGGCTGGAGCATATGCACCACTTGATTTTAGGCACCCCCCTCTGTTGTGGTCGCCCATCCAAAGGAAGTTTTTGCAAATACTTTCCAGTTTGAATAGCTCGTGTTCTTTCGGTCTCCAACAAGAGAGGAAGTAAATGGTCGACGAGATGAGGAACGTGTTGATAACCATTGCACGACCAGCGAGATTGATTTGCATACCTCTCCAATAGTTTAACTTGCTTTTAAGTCTGGCCAGGACCTAGTTCCACTACTGCTCCATCAAGATACCAAATCCCAAGGGAATCCCAAGAAGCCGGAAAGTTTGGCCGTGAAGAATGATTTGGCAGCCATGATCAAAGAGAAGGTCAGGTTGGAGCCCGACAATACCTCTGAAAGCAGTCTTACAGTGGTTGATTTTGGATTCAAAGGCTTCACAGAAAGTGTCCAGGAACCTCCAAAACGTCTCCAGGATGGTACTAACGTTGTGGAAAAATGCATTCATATAATCGGCAAAAAGTCTCATGGTGATTTGGTTGTGGTCACCAGGAAATCAGAGGCCTTTGATATTACTAGCTTCCACCTATTGTTCCACCAGTCGGCTAAGCCCTTCTGTGGCAATGGCAAAGAGAAGGGGAGCCAATGGGCACCCTTTTCTAATGGATCTTCTTAGTTTGATCACCTTTGAGAGTTGGCCATTAACATTAATTTTTGGCCGACGCGTTTCCCAAAAGGGTCGATATCATCTTGGTGAATTTGTGACTACATCCGAGATATTTAAGTGACTGTAGAATGTAGTCCCATTCTAGCCTGTCTTAAACTTTGGCAAAGTCGATTTTGAGGAAAACCACATCTTGTCTTGACTCATTTGCGAAGCCGAGACCTTCCCAAATATCTATAATGGCTTCCAATATTGACCTGTCTTTGATGAAACCTTTTTGGTCCTCGCTTAACCACGCTCTTAGATGGCTGGAAATTCTATTGGCTATGACTTTGGCAATGATCTTATGTCCCGTTTGGAGCATCGTAATCAAATGCCAGTTCTCAATTTTGTTCTTTTCCCCTTTTTGTGTATTGATGATGCCATTGTTGAGACAAGTCAGAAGAGCACCAAACTCGAGTGCCTCTTGCCAAACTAGACGAAGAGGGGTGGCCATCATGAACTTGAAAGACTTAAAGAACTCATTAGTGAACCCATCCGGCCCCGGGCTTTTACCACTAGGGAGGGCATCAATGACTTCAATGATTTCCTCTTCCGAGACAGGGGCATCAAGCAGGGAACGAAGGTTGTGTGGGATACTGTGAGAGGATACCCTAGAAATGGATGCCATGCAATCCCGTCTATGGTGGGAGAGGGGGGTCGAGATCCCCCGGAGTCTCAAGAAGTGCCCTTCAATGATCCCGAAATTTTCTTCTTCCATATTGCATACATCACCATTTCAGTCTAGCGGACTCTAGATGGTGATTAGACAAGGGCTATAAATAGGCTGGGAGGTGAGTCCCAAGCATGTAATTCTCCACTTCTCTCACAAGTGTTATAATTAATAGCTCTCATAGGATTCTATATTTTATAAAAAAATTGACCATCTTGTTGACCATTTCCCAAAAATGGAACCATGGCCATATATGTGAGCTAAATTTATCTCCTTTGCAAACTTTCATGTAGGGTGCCCAATGGACTTTTCACCTATTTGACATGTTTTCTAACAATCCCCTCGTAACTTGATACTAGGGGAATATGCTAGGTAGGTATATTTGTTATTTGTTGTGGTTATTTATTTTAGGTATCTATATTATTTTCATGAATCACGCAATGCATCCACCAGCACACACGAGAACCTTTGACATGAAAAGCACTTCAATAACACACATCACAAAGAGAACTCACACATCTTCCACTCTTCTCAAATAGGTAATACTTAAAAGGATAGAGACAGCTATAGGATTTTATATAAAATTAGATAGGATACAAACTAAAACATACTCTCATGATTATCAAGATTGTCCAATCCTTTTCAAATCAAGGTTATTATGCTCTCATCTACACCTATTACATACACATACACACATACAAGAAGGTGCTACATTTACCACATGTTGATCTTGTATAATTTTCTTCATGTAGAGAAAAAACCCCACCTTGCTCATGCGAGTCTTCCTCCATGACCACCAAGACATGTTTGCGACCTCGCATATATGATTGAGTGCTTCAAGGAGCATAAGTAGGTTGACTAGTGATTGAACAACACTTCATAAGGAGTTATCCAAGAAGCAATGCTATACAAGTTGTTTTTTATTGTGTTTCCTACCAATCCAACAAATAACATAAAATTCCAACAATAAACTAGAATTCCTCCATGTATATAGTGCCCACACTTTTGATGCTAGTATAATAGTTGTAATCTGCTTTGTTCCTCTTCTTTGAGCTTGACCTGTACCTTCCATGGTCAAATTCTCTATGTAATCTTTATTTTACTTTGATACCAGTGGTTGGTTTTTAGGCCCACAATAGATATAGAGACAAAGAGAAAATAGAGACAATGAAGAAAAGAACACACATCAGAGAGATGTAAGGATACATGCTTCGAATAGATTCAATACATTACATAATACAAGTTACAAGATAGCATAGGAATATGCCTTGATGTAAAAACTATCTAATTACTTCTCTAATCTCCAAGGGCAATAGTGTATGCTCCCCTAAAATATAAAAGCTTCTTCAAGAAAGTAGATGGAAAACACTCACAACAATGAAGTTGCTAACTACTGCATACCTTGAAGTTGATGAAGAAAAAAATGCCTCACCCGCTAAGTTAAAGGAACGTCAACTCCAAGTGTAGCTCATGAGAAAAGCTCCAAGAAGTGATACAAAAAGACTTTCCAAGAACCTTTTTATAGCCACAGTAAATAATGAAAAGTTAGATGTAGTATTATGATCATTAGAACTTCTTTTTATGATTTCAATAGGATGATCACATGTGTCAGTCAATTTGCTTTTTACGTAAAAGGTGCTTTTCATGCTTAATTTAAGAACTATCGTTTAGTTTTTTACCATGATTTTGGTGCCAGGCATACACATGTTATGGTTGGATAGACCTCATGGATATTTACGAGGATATTTAATAAGAAATTTTTACCATCTTGTTGACCGTTCCCCAAAAATGGAACCATTTTTTTTTACAATATTTGTGACCTAAATTTACCTTCTTGTATTTTCACCCTACGCGTTCTTTGGGCATGAGCTATTACCTTTGGACCCTTTTCTTGGCTCCCATGCTTTCTAAACTAGCCAAAAATGTCATGCGACTTCTCTAGCAATGGGAGTGTGACAAAGTCATTGATGAATCTCAATCGTTTTTAGAACCTTATGCTTGATAGTTTCAATGCCCTTGATGCCTTTGAGATGGGTTAATTGATGAGCACTATTGATTTGATCAATTAAAGCTATTGGTTGCCCATTTTTTCTACATGATTTCCCTATTTTAGAGAATTCATTTGCTAATGATTACCTAATTTCCATAGCTCCAAAGTTGCTTTGAGTGCTTCTTTTCTATGATGATTGGTCTATATGATCTTTTTCAAAACTATAGGAAGTCTTGGGTATGCTTACACTGCTTTAATCCCCAATAGAATGAGTGACTTCCTTCGAGATCGGAGTGTAGGGAAATCATAGGTATTTTTATGGCTCTTGGAGTGCAAGGGTCAGTGGTTCATATGATCCCAAAATTTAATTTCGTATCTTGTCTTCAACACTTACATTCATTGCACTTTAATGCCCCCAATATGGTCTTTGAACCCTAACTTAGAAGTCCACTACCTAAGCAATTTCTCTTCTTGCACTTATGCAAGGAAATCATGGGGCTTTTTGATCCCCTTTGGTTAGATGTTAACTCATTATCCTTGGTATTTTGACATGATTTGATATGTGGCCCTTACACGAGCTTTTTGGATCTTTACTTCCCAACTTGGTTTTTTTATGGAGTTCACTTATGGGGAAGCCTTCACTAGCTGATTTCCCTACTCATATACCAGTAGGGAAATCATTTGCGCTTGGTGATGCCTTGTGTAGAGCCATTTGAGGTGCTTCTTCTAGTTCTTGAACTTGATGCAATCTCTAGACTTCACACACATGTTTTGCAAATATTCAATGCCCCACTTGAAATATTTGAGTCCAATTATGTATGCCAAAGAATTGGGTGATTTCCCTAGCCATGCATATGTAGGGAAATCACGAAGTTTTGACTTGGACCCCTTGTCTAGAATTTGATAAAATTTCCTTGCTTTTCTTGACGAGTTACTCAAAGTGTGGGCCTTCTTGAGTTTCCCACTTCTAGTTGAATTCAGTTTTTCTCAACCTCTCATACACACACATGGAGAAATTTACCTATTCTAGAATGATTTCCCAAGATGCTCACCCACCTTCTCTACATGTATTTTTCAAGGGAGGCCATGGTTTGAAGCTTTCTCTCTCCATGGTTGTTGAAGTCACCTAAAGCCACTTGGAGGTTATTCCATAGGGCATGCACTTCTACTCGAGGTATATTCTTGACTCAAAGCTCCCACAGAGGGTCATAGAGATGAGACAACAATGTGTATGAGACTTAATAAGTGCTTTCAAAGGCACAATATCAATTATGCATAAAAATGGTGGGATTGACATAACTTAATCGGTACTTTAAATTTAATGATCATCTCCCAAGTTGAGCACCACATTCTTATCATCCTTCGTTGAACCTTTAAGTGTGAGATTTCAAGGGATGAAGGCCTCGAGGGCCATCCATTTGTAGAGTCCCCCCTCCCCCTTCACAAAAAGAAAGATAGAGAGAGATAGCTCTATATAAGAGCTTTGCAAAGATTATTCTATTTGATTTTTTGCCAATTTACGAGGTGCCTATAGGCTCTTATTTACTTTGTGGATGTATGATATGTTCAGACATGTCTAAGGGCTCAAACCACATCACTAATGCAAAACTTTCCCAATCAATTAAGAAGAGGATGACTCAACTTTTATGTGTATCTTATTCCATGCTTCTTTTTCTTACATCCAAGTTTCTAGGCAATCATTGAAGTTGTTATGGTCAACTTCTTAAAGCTCTCAGTCTCGCCTTTCCTTGATCGCATGTATTGAATTGTATAACCTCCTTAAGGCATGCATTGCAATAGAAATAGGAATTTTCTCCATGTATTTCATCAAATCACATTTGAGAACTCTAAGAGTAACATCACTAATAGATGGAGGATATGTAGCATATAAATTTTTTGGCAGATAATAAATCAAAATTCCCAATGCAAAAAAACACTATGGACGTAGAAAAAGAATAACAATGATCTCACTACTTAGTGTTGTGAGAAGCCATGAAGTCTAAATGGCGATAGTCTTCAAAGATGGGGGATGATACTGGTACTCTACAATGTTGCATAAAGTACCAGCTATCTAGTACTACCTGTTGTTGTGTGGTCATGAAGTCTAGATGGAAATACTCTTCAAAGATGGGGTCAATTCTATATAAGCCCCTCTTGATATCTTAAGACTCTTTTGTGCTGATTATGGAATTCTTTCCTTGCAGATATATAAAAGGTATTGATTCCATAAGATCACTTTGTGAGTATAGTTGCAGCATTTCTTTAAGAGGATATCCTAAAACTTTTAGTATCAAGGACAAGCTCTCTAGTCTAATGCGTGACTGAGGTTGAAATCAGTCACAAAGGGACACGTCCTCAAGCCCTAGGGCCATCGAGATGCCCTCCCCTAAAGCATATATGTGGGGAGGCCCAACCAAGATGGCAAGCATCCCCCTTCAACCATCTCGTATAAACATCCATCCCTAAGATGCAGTCCCCGAGACACCTCCATGTGATGATGCCCTAACCAAGGTGACTAAATGATAGATGCTAGAGCCCCATTTTTCTTTACCGAGTTCTATCTCCATTTCCAAGGAGGCATCTTCATCAGCAATGACACAACTCGACCTCATCCCCATTCCACACCCAAAGATATGACATCCGCAAGCTCCACACCATATGAACATCTACATCGTGAAAAAACCCTTGATGATAAATGAAATCCCAAATTGAAGGAAGAAGTTGCCAAGGTGATAGAAAAATAATTCAAAAACCTAATAGATATTATAGCATGGTGGGAGAATATTAACTCCATAGTGGATATTTTGCAACCACTTGTGGACTGTTATCGACCGCAGGATTGGAAGTTGTATAATTGAATCTTTCTTTTCGCACGCACGAAAGGTTGTTACGCATACACCTTGTAATCTTTATATAAAGCAATGAAAAAGAGACGCAGAAGGACGTTCGTGGGATTCACGAGACTGTGTGTCTGGGTGATTGAGTGAACGTTACTGTGTTGTTTGTTGAGCAATCCTGAGTATATTGTTCTTGTTTCTGTTTTGTTATCTGTCGATATCTGTCTGTCGTGAGTTTCCTCGACATCCAGAGCGCCGGACTGTTGTCTGAGTGAGTTGTTTGCGAGTCTCTATTGCGATAGTTGTGTTAATTACTCGTATCGTGGTGTTACTCTTTCTTGGAATGTTTTGCCAGTTGTTTGGTAAAGTCTGTGTAGTTGTGGTAGTGATTCTGGTATTCAGATCTGTATTGTGTTGTCTGCAGTGTTTAGGTCTATCTTCATACGGCAAAGATTAAAATTACAGTAAGGGTTTTCCTAAGTTGCGTACTGAATCTTCAGCACTGTGTGTCTGGAACTGTTGAGTCCTTCTGTGTCTTCGGTTTGTTTGATTGTGAGCACTATTCGGTGAAGGTTGAACTACTGTTATTGTTCCGAATGTTATAGTAGTGTGTATTCGGAAAAAGGTTCTGAGGTAACTCGGTATCACTATACTAATAGTCGGGTATAGTGTGTTCGGTAGACTTTGGAAAAGTTAGAATGACGAACTATAAGATTGAGAAGGGTATACCAATTCTTGATAGAAGTCTTGAATGATTGGTATATTGTGGTGTGAAGTCATTTTGGGAAACAAGCATAGGGCCGGAGTCCTTACAGCCCCCTTCCACTCCCAAGAACCCAATTAGGTGGTTAAACGCGTTTTGACTGTTAGTCTCGCGTTTAAGTGTTTAACACTGGCGCCATCTGTGGGAAGGTGGCAACAAATCAGATTATTGCAAATCGATTGTGGTAACGCGACTATAGATTGTAAATCGACAGTAATAGTACGCGAGTAGTACAAAAGATGATACATGCCGGTTACTCGATCCAGTGAAACGTATCCGAAGGACCAACAACCCTGGGTACCTAATTTGCTAAGAACGCCTCCAGGAGGTAGAAAGTGCAGAAAGGTCTTACCCAGTTGTCAAGAAAGTGAAGAACGTCAGTAGTGATTCCGGTCATATTCCGGTGGAACGTACTAAATCTCTGGCAGATTCCGGTGCGATTTTGGCACAGTCTGTCGAAGATATAGTAACTCCAGAATCTACCGGGACGAAGCATGAAGTTAATTTAACACCATTAGGTAAATATTCGAATTTGTTTACAAAAAGAAACGTCTTGGCCAAAGAAACCAGTGAAGGAGAAGGAGCACTTTGTTTTGGTGAAAAATCGACACCTTCCGGTGTTATTTCGGTACAAGTTACTGAGAATTCACAGTGTTCCGGTGACGGTTTACCATTTCTTGGTGAGTCTTCAATCCAGTCACCGCTATTTGGAGTAAGCTTTCCTACATTTGATATCAAGAAGGAAGGTAGCATGTTCGAAGCTGAGATCCGAAATATACTGAACAATATTATCGAGCCGAAGAGTGCACAGGCTGAAGATACAGATTCCGACGGTTCAGATATTCAGCCTCGGGATACAGCAGATTGTCCCAATACCACCGTCAGCACGATGAGTGGGCAACAACAACAACAACAGCAGTAGAAGCAGCAACAGTTATTTCCACCCCGGCCGACTCCCACAGGAGTAACGTACACTAAATTCGGTGGATTTCTATGAGATGACCCAGATGCTCATGTGCGCACGTTTGAGATAAGTTATGCAGTGCTCAATCATCCACCTGATCTGGCGTATAAAGCTATTGCCTTCCAGTCTACATTGGTTAATGAAGTAGCCAGATGGCTTACAGAATATGATATTAACCACTTCGGCACCTATGAAGCAGTAAGGGATGCATTTTTGCAAAGATTCAGGCTAAAGAAGAATCCAGCCGAAATTTTCGACTACCTACAAAACAATAGACAGAAGATAAATCAAACAGTGAAGGAGTATGCCACTCTATTCAGAACTCATTTGAGGCAATTACCACCAGCACATGCTAACCTGCCGGATGATGTTATCACGCAATGGTTTATCAATGGATTGACTCCGCAACTTAAACAGATAATGATCATACGCTGTGTAGGAGCTATGACACTAGATGCAGTTATCGCAATGGCTTTGCAGCTTGAGAACAAGGTTGGAGGATTTACAGAAGACCTGGAGTGGTTAAAAGCAAATAAAAATGTTACAGAAGATCCGACCAGACAGATGTTCTGCACACATGCAAGAATTCAGGGCACACTAGTGCCACTTGTGCACTTAATCAATTGTTTTGCGCTATCTGCAACACGACCGGGCATACCACCGAAAACTGTGCATACAACGCCAAAGTGCAGGGAACCAAAACAGTGAATGCAATTATACAGGAACCAGGACAGCAAGCCAATCACTATGTACCTCCGCAAATGAGAAACAACCAACAACAAAGTTATCGAAATTACAGAGGACAGAGAAATAATAACTACAATGCAAACCGCTAGCAGGCCGGACCAACACAGGAAAATCCCAATTTGCCACCACCGCGCTGTCATTTTTGTGGTGAATTTGGTCACATTAGAAGATTTTGTAAGGATGCAGCTGAGTATGATCAGAGGAAGAAAGAACGTCAAAACCCAATGACTAATATGGTACAAATCACACCAGTAGAAACGCAAGCTGCATTAGTTCAGACCTGATCCGGTAAGCAACTGCAACCAGCAGCAGAAGTATTTGAACCAAGCATACGTGAACAACAAAGGATGTATGATAAGGCCAGTCAATGGACCACCGCCGAACCTCCAGTGTTTCCAGATCCTATTCCAGTGACCCACGCTCCGCTAACCAAGGAAGGAACACAAAAACAAGATTCTAATTCAGTAGCAAGCACATCATCTTCAGCAGATACATCATCTTCAGTCGGTGCATAATCTTCAAAATCTGTGGAAAACACAATTCAATCACATAAGGCCTGGGAAATTTTATCTAAAGCGTCCATTACTCTTCCTCTTGGCCAATTACTTGCACTAGTACAAGGAGTTTGGAAGCAATTCCAACAACAGTTCAGTCCTGTATCTTCTTGCATTCCAGCCACAGCGACAGTGCAACCGGAACCTGATTCTACGGTCGATCATTCGGTTCCTTTAATTACGGTATGATATAAAAATCATAAAATTACATAGGTACTAATTGATGGAGGATCTGGTGTCAACATTGCTACTGCTTCCCTATGTAAGAAGTTAGGATGGACCGAAATCGAACCAGTCCAGTTCTTTGTCAGAATAGCTGACCAGTCAAGAGTCCATCCAGTAGGACTTGTCCGAAATGTACCAATAACTTTGCAGGGTACCACATTTAAGATGACCTTTGTCGTCCTAGAATTACAGAATCCACCCTTGATTATAATCTTCTTTTTGGCCGTCCTTGGCTGAAGCAAGCTAAGGTTATACAAGATTGGTCTGCACAAGAACTCACTTTTAAAGACAATAATCGTAAATATGTTGTAAAATTAGATGCTATACAACCCTGCGAATTACATGCTAGACTGTATTTTGCAGAACAAGTTCATATGTTAGATGGTCTGTCAGATGATGAAGAAGAAGAGTTTTTGAAGAATAACATTGACTTGATCTCCCTAGGAATTGTTGATCTACAATCTGTTGTAGATAATTGGAATCCCGCAGTTTGTACGGTGATGCCTGTAACGGAAGAAGAAAAGAAGGAAGATACTACTGCTGTAGATGACGCTGATCTGCAACCACTTTTTAAGCCAGTTGATGATATAGAGAAGCCCCGACAATTTTATGTTCCAGAGGATCAGTTGATTACCTACAATTTAGGGGATGAAGAAAATCCACGTCCTGTCAAGATAAAGGAAAGCTTACCGGAAGTATTTCAAGCAGACTTAATCCAGTTACTCAGAGAGTTCTCTGACGTCTTTGCATTGGATTACAAAGATATGAAAGGTCTGGACTCGCGCATCTATCAACACAGGGTCATGCTGAAGCCGGAAGCAAAACCAATCAAGCAACCCAGCTACCGGATGAATACGAACTATGCATCAGAGGTAAAGGAAGAACTTGATAGGCTACTCAAAGTCGGATTCATTGTACTAGTAGAGCATGCTGAATGGATCTCACCAATTGTTATTGTCCCTAAAAAGAATAAGCAACTGTGAATTTGTGTGGACTACCAAAAACTGAACGCAGCGACGGTGCCTGATCCATTTTCGCTACCTTTTCTTGATACGATGCTTGATAGAGTAGCAGGACATGAAATGTATTCATTCTTAGATGGATACAATGGGTATAATCAAGTTAGAATGGCTTAACAGGATATACCAAAGACCGCTTTCATTACCAATTGGGGTGTTTTTGCTTGTACTGTTATGTGGTTTGGATTAAGAAATGCCCCCAGTACGTTCCAAAGGTGTATGCAGGAAATATTTTCTCCTTACCTTACCTCTTTTATGCAAGTATATCTTGATGATTTTTTGATTTTCGGTAAGATGATAGCACACTTGTTCCATTTACGGTGCTTCTTTGAGAAGTGCAGAGAATACAGACTCTGTTTGAACCCAAACAAATCTGTGTTTGCAGTTTCATGTGGAAAGCTACTTGGCCACATTGTATCTACATAGGGTATACAGGTGGATCCATATAAAATCACAGCTTTGTTAGAAGCACCTATACCAAGTACACCTAATGAAGTAATGCGCTTCATGGGCCAAGTAAGATGGCATGGCTGACACTTACGGTGGCTTGCTCATTTGGCAATACCACTGAACCGATTGATAACCAAGACTCCTCGACAATTTGAGTGGACTCAGGAATGTCAAATTGCTTTTGATCGTCTAAAGGGATTACTAACACAGGTTCCAATCTTACAGCCTCCTGACTGGGATCGCCCATTTCATGTATTTGTTGATGCTTCAGATATAGCAATTGGGAGCGTTCTAATGCAACAAACCAATAAGTGATTCAGGCCAGTATACTATGCAAGTCGAAGGCTTGCCCCTGCTGAGAAGAATTACTCTATAACTGAAAGGGAATGTCTGGGTTTAGTATACTCTATCAAGAAATTTAGGCATTATTTACTTGACCGCAAATTTACTTTTCATGTAGATCATGCTGCACTTGTTTATTTGGTTTGGCAACAGCATTTAGGTGGCCGATTAGCACGTTGGGTTCTTCTTTTACAAGAATTTGATTACGAAGTTATTCATCGGCCAGGCAGTTCACATGCCTTAGCAGATTTCCTTTCTCACCTAGATTCCGGTGAAGCTCCGGTCGGTGTAGATGACACAATACCAACGATTTATGTTTCTGAACCAACTAATGATGAAATTGCAGACCCACCTATGCCATCTACATATTATGATCAGATATTGACTTTTCTTACTGATGGATGCCTTCCTTCTACAACATCTCCTGCAATGTGTAGGAAGATTGCAGTATACAGTCGCAAATTTTGGTTGATTGCAGGGGAATTATACTATATGGATCACACTGGGATTTTACTTTGTTGTATTCCTCCACACAAAGTTAATTCGGTCATTATGTTTGCTCATTCAATTCCACCCGGCGGACATTTTGCTCCAGATTTAACACACCGGAAAATTCTGCAGAGTGGGCTTTGGTGGCCTACTATGTACATGGATGTTTTGCAGTTTGTCAAAAAATGTGATAATTGTCAGAGATCTGGATAGCCCCTACAATGTCATTTTTTCCCTCTACAACCTATTTTGCCATTGGAACCTTTTCAGAAGTGGGGTCTAGATTTCATTGGACCTATTACACCTCCGGCAATCCTCAGTAATATTTGTTATATTCTGACCTGTACAGACTATGCAACCAAATGGGCAGAAGCTTGGGCTTTAAAGTCTGCCACAACTGTTTCGGTGGCAAAGTGTCTAATGAAAGATGTCTTTCCACGTTTCGGCTTACCTCTAGAGCTTGTTACAGATCAAGGCACTCATTTTGTCAACAATTTAATGAAAGTACTTACACATTCTTTTCAGATCACACATAAATTCAGTTCACCATATTATCCTCGTGCAAATGGTTTGGCTGAGAGTACGAACAAGACACTGTTGAATATGCTTCGAAAACTCATTCTGAAAGCACCGGAAAGATGGGACCAACTGTTACCTGCAGTCTTGTGGGCATACCGAACTACCTATAAGGTAGGAACAGGATTAACACCTTTCAAACTAGCTTATGGGTTGGAAGCAATAGCACCAATGGAGATCATTGTCCCAAGTTTACGTGTAGCCATCACTCAAAAATTGTTACCTGAAGAATCTCTGTCCTTTCGGTTAGATACACTCAGAGAACTAGATGAGCACCAATGGCAAAGTTTTCTGACTATTCAGGAAGTACAGATAAGACAAGCTCAAACACATGATCGATATCTAAAGACTCCAGTTTTTACGGTGGGCCAACTAGTACTCTTCTACAACACAAAGTCGAATCGCTCTGCTAGCAAATTCAAGTTACGATGGTTTGGTCCCTATCGGATTTCTGAAAAGATAGGCCCAGGCACTTTTCGGTTGATTACTTTGACCGAAATTCCTCTTCCAAAGGTGATAAATGGATCAAAGCTGCGGCCGTATCAACAAGCATCCGATCCACAGTGAACGTCCCGCGGATTGGCCGCGCATTTTTGCGTTTCCTTTTCTTTCCTTTTATTTTCTTTTAATTTTGCGTGCTTAATAAAATAATATAAATCTGTAAATATCCGCGTTTTGATACCTAATTATGTCAACAGCCGTCCTTCCCTTTCCAGCTACTCATACATGCACACCGAAGTTAAGAAGTTATCATCTGAACGTTGCACGATGATTAGTGATTTTGATGGCTCTCCACTGCAGCGCATCTACTTAACCTTCTCCGTTTCGTCAAAAATCGCTATTGTGTTTGCGTGATTTGTGTGACTGGGTAAACCCTGTGCCTTGTGTCTTGTGCTTGCGTTTTCAGTGTGCGCCATGGAAGCTCTGGCAAACCATGCCGCTTTCCGTGACGGACTCCCTGCCGATGTAGGAGAGTTCCTGCGCATACGTGGGTTGGCCAATTTCGCTGAACTGCCATGGCATTCAGTGGAATCCCACCCGTTCTTTGCCCAGATAATCGCCGCTATCGCTAACACACCTGCCACCGAGCAAAGTTGGGCGATCACATCCCTACCCTCACAAACCGTTATCACCTTCCAAGCTTTTGCTGAGACGTTTAGACTCCCTCAACAAGGTCGGGAAAGTGGCCCGAATCTGCCAATAGCCACCATGAACCAACTATTCCCTAGGAGTTCCTCTAACGAATATGCCATTCTCTGCCGTCCTGAACCTGAGAGATCCGCGCTACAATTCTTAGTAGCCATTCTCAATCTCCAAAAGCGCACATATGGAATATCTAGTCCCTTCTACTCCGCCATAGACTTAGCTACCCGAGAACCGATAAATTTTGCATCGTACTTCTTCCACCGCATTCACAAAGAATGCGTTTCAATCATCAAACAGGTAAACAAGGGAGGAATGCGAAGGTCCAGACTTCCGCACATTATATCTTTCCTTTTTCCGGCCATTCTTGCAGCACAACCACCACCCAGAGGCCCGGTCCTGCACCATGAAGAGTCGGCCCAATTATTGGAAGATGATGAAGAAGACGAAGAGGAACTCAATCAACTCTTCCGCCGAAAAAGAATTAGAATCAGTTCCTCTGAAAGTGAAGCACAGGATTCAGACGAAGGAAATAAAGAAGATGACAAAGAAGGAGAAAAACAGGATGAGGAAACCTTCCATGATACCGCAACATCTATGAAGCATGAATCATCAGCACAGTCTTCGTCAGAAGGGCAACAAGAACAGAAGGATCACACCGACTCTAACACAAGCTCGTCACAAGATGCATCTCAACAGCAATCTTCAATCTGATCAGGAACAGCAAGGAGGTCAGGAACAAATCGTTAAAGAAGTTTTCGAAGAGCTACTGAAAGAAGTCGAGTCCACAGCTGCCGACACTGCACAACAGACCATAGATAAGGTAACACAGTCTAACTCGGTTCTTCCCACTCCCCCACAAGAGCTTCCATTCAACCCCATTCTCCCTACCCAACCCATTCGTCCCGAAGAACCCACTACTTCTTCTTCCTCATCCCCAAACTACTCTCCACCGAACTCCCAGTAGCTACTCACCTCATCTTCATCCCAACCTCGTCATCATCTTCCACTCCCCTCCATGCCCGTATTTTCTGAGTTAGCATCAATGGGCCAACTGCTGATCAATTTATCACAACAACTGCCGCAACAAATGAAGCAAGTCACAGACACTGTTCGCGATGACTTTCAACACAAATTGGAGGTAATGGAGGCAGATATCACTCCCCTCCAGGAGGAATTACAGGCAGTGAAGGCTGAAAATCATGCGCTAAATGAACAAGTTAAGCAATTACAAGCAAGACTTCAAGAGCAGGAAGTAATTACAACTCAACGAGATGAGGCCCTTGCAGCAGCACAAGAGAAGGAGGAATTGCTGAATGTTGCAGATGCAGAGATAATTAACCTGAAGCAATTACTCAAGGATAAAGAAGATGCAAGAATCGCCTTAGGGAGTCTACTGGAAGAAACAAGACAGATGTTAGATGAAGTGGTACAACGAGGCCAAGAACAGCACGATCTGGCTATGAAAACAGCTAAAGAACTCCAGAAATGCAAAATAGATTTTGTAGACGTAAACAACATTCTAAAACGAAAATTGACCGAAGAAGCTCAACGACTAAAGGTAATAGAAGATCTTCGCAGAGAAAGAGATGCTTACTCAAGAACAATTCAATTCCAAAATCAGCAGATCGACAGAAAAGACAACCAGCTCGATAATCAGAAGGAAAGAATGATCAAGATGGAAAAACAGGTGCAAGAAATGAAAGTATCCAGAGATGCGGCCTTATCGAACGATTTCTACCTACAAGAGGCTTTTCTACAAACACAAGCAGAAATTTTGCTGACCGAAGCTATTGCATTAAGTTCTGTAAGAGTAGATGCACAATTAGTAGAACCGGATACTCTCAAACAGATGTTAGAAGCTCTGAAAAAGAAAATCGTCCGAACCTTTAGATTAGCCAGAAACATGTATTTAGATGGCATTATAGAAGAACAGTAATTTTGTAAAACCTGCGGGTTCGAGTCCACCGTGCGTGCCAGTGTTATCGGCCGCCAGATTGGAATTTGTATAACTGAATCTTTTTTTTCGCACGCGCGAAAGGTTGTTACGCAGACACCTTGTAATCTTTATATAAAGCAATGAAAAAGAGACGCAGAAGGACGTTCGTGGGATTCACCAGACTGTCTGTCTGGGTGATTGAGTGAACGTTACTGTGTTGTTTGTTGAGCAATCCTAAGTATATTGTTCTTGTTTCTGTTTTGTTATCTGTCGATATCTGTCTGTCGTGAGTTTCCTCGACATCCAGCAGAGTGCCGGACTGTTGTCTGAGTGAGTCGTTTGCGAGTCTCTATTGCGATTGTTGTGTTAATTACTCGTATCATGGTGTTACTCTTTCTTGGAATGTTCTTCCAGTTGTTTGGTAAAGTCTGTGTAGTTGTGGTAGTGATTCTGGTATTCGGATCTGTATTGTGTTGTCTGCAGTGTTGAGGTCTATCTTCATACGGCAAAGATTAAAATTACAGTAAGGGTTTTCTTAAGTTGCGTACTGAATCTTCAGCACTGTGTGTGTGTCTGGAACTGTTGAGTCCTTCTGTGTCTTCGGTTTGTTTGATTGTGAGCACTATTCGGTGAAGGTTGAACTACTGTTATTGTTCCGAATGTTATAGTAGTGTGTATTCGGAAAAAGGTTCTGAGGTAACTCGGTATCACTATACTAATAGTTGGGTACAGTGTGTTCGGTAGACTTTGGAAAAGTTAGAATGACGAACTGTAAGATTGAGAAGGGTATACCAATTCTTGATAGAAGTCTTGAATGATTGGTATATTGTGGTGTGAAGTCATTTTGGGAAACAAGCATAGGGCCGCTGTCCTTCCAGCCCCCTTCCACTCCCAAGAACCCAATTAGGTGGTTAAACGCGTTCTGACTGTTAGTCTCGCGTTTAAGTGTTTAACAGGACTTACTTTCATGGGAGTAGTAGATTATCCCCTCTCACTAGAGGAAAAATAATACAAGAATATAGAGCTATTACAAGAAGTCCCATAACCTGAGATTGATAGATATGGATAACTAGACTAGACAGAATATAGATCTCACAACCTAGGATCGTAGATATGAAGCATGATATCTGAGTTATAAAAACTCCCTTGAGGGAGATGAACTAAATACAAGAAATACATTGACAAAATCTCATAATACAAGATTACAAAAGGACAAGGCGAGATGTTCAAGAACTAAACTATTCAGGACTAAACAAGGAAGAGGAAAAGAAATGGAACTGGAACTTTGGAAGTACTTACTTGGTGATCACGATTCCTTGAGCTCCCAAGACTAGCATTGGCAAGATTGAGGATATGAGTGGCCATGCCCTCCTTATATAGGTGTTCAAAGGCAATTACCAAGGGTAGTTACAAATTGATGATGTCAACAATCCGAAATGGGACGTCCAAATGTCAGAATTCAGCAAGTATCCAATCGATCTTAGGATTTTGGCACGTTTCGAAAGCATTTCGTTCTCCAAATTCTGAACCAATCATGTTGTGCTGGATTCCAAGATAAGAAGCAATATGCAAATCTAGGTGTGGTAAATGGATGGAGAATGATATTGGAGTGGCGTGTCCCAGATAATGCATCCAAGAGTCTTATTAGAGATCATCTAAGAAAATATAGAACTATGAAACATGCTCCATTTTCATGTGCAGATGCACAAGAAGACAAGTTTCATATCGATGCTACTCTCTGGTGGGAAGATTCTGGTTTTAATGGTCTAGAGTTGCAACAATTGGCTACATACATACCTAGACAAGCATGCACCACGAGTTTCCTTGAGCAACTATGGAGTGTATATGGACATGTAGCTTCTAAGAAGAACAAACTTGGTGTGCAATGTGCGAGTGATCTTGTCTTTGTGAGCGCAAACTTAAAGATGCTTCGCAAGACTCAAAGCATGGTTTTAAATCCGTTTACAGAATGGGAGATGGAGGACAACAAAATGCAAGGTGAAGAACATGAAAAAGGGACACATCATGTTGAATACATTGAGCAAGTGGAGATTTTGAATGCACCATGTTCTACGACCTCCACTAGTGTAGCACTGTCTCCCCACTTGGATTCTCCTTGATAATTTAGTTATCTATCATTTATGCCATATGAGCCATGGCTACACTTTTTGGTTTTATTCACGATATGTACTCTTTTTTATATGTAATGCTAATCAAGATGATACAATGATTGATAATTGATCATCCTACTTCGATGTAATCCTTTTTTATGGAATCATGATAATATAGATGTGCTTTGGCCCATAAATATCTTCTATGATGTATGTTCATTGATGTGGTTGTTCAATGTTGTCTTCCATATAAGTAAGAGTTTGATTAGTGATAACCTTAGAGTCATTGTTCAATGTTTACTGTAGTGTAATAGGTTGTGACATAGTGCACGCCACATGTTTCCATATATTTTACTTAAAAAGACTTGTTTTACTATTTTCTTGCTTATTCGTATTCTTATAGACTAACAAAATTCTTATAGACTAACAAAACAGTTGTGAATGGTCTTTATTTAAAATCAGCATATATTGAATGTCGTCCCAAATTGGCATCCCCGGGATGGTCCAATCCCCGACCCCAGGACGTCACCATTCCCTGGACACATCACCGACCCTTGTGATTATGGTTCAAATAGTTTGATTGGACTTCTGTGAAGCTTGTAGAGAAGTTTCCCTGTATGATTCCTTAGCTCCTGCATTATGCTGTGCATATAACTGAAAGGAAGTAGGCAATAAACTCCAATACAGATCTTAAAATGGAGTCAATCGAGCCAATTCAGAACCTTGGACTGAAATGCATTAGCGATTCCCTTCTTAAGTCCTTAAAGATTGTAGGTATACTCTTTTTCGTCAAACCCTGAACATTTGTCAAAACCTTCATGTTGTTGGGCTGTCAAATGCACCCATGCATATATTCCTTGGCCGTTTTGGGAAAGAAAGCAAATAGAGCCTCTTGCATACCACAAAAACTCCACTTACAGAGAACTGGCACCTCTGTGAATCGTTGATCTCTTGATAGTGGATCTTGGTGGGTTTGCTGAAAGTGATTCGTTGATGGGAACAGATTTTGGTTCAAGTCGACAGATGCTTCATTAAAGAGCTCCATCCTCACACCATCATCTGAGCAGCCATGTGTTACTCCTTGTCATCCCCAAAGTGAAGGTCCTATGCTCCTTGTTCATCATATGCATTTAGCTTGTCTATCTCTTTCCCACAAGGAAGTCTCTTCATCAAAAACAACTACTCTACCCTCTTTCAGAATCGCTGCCAGGAGTCTGCTTCAGCTCTTGCATACAACACAGTATGGCCTTTGTTTTTGGTGATGATGCGATATGACCAAATAGTCAGCAACCATTGCTGCGACACCAATTCCTTCATGTTTTAGCAACCCATCCTCCAAAGCTTCCTTTGATTTTTCACCCAGCTTCTAACTTGTCACATGGAAAGGTCACCCATCAATACAACCATGAAGTCTTTCAAGTATTGAAGATGGACTTCATCTTTGCACCTCCAGCCTTTTGCATAAAACTGAGAAAGCACTTAGGTGCTTTGTGACAGGGCTATCTCTATTATTCCCAACAGCTTTACAGTGACTAATTGTACACAGCCCAGGGAAAGGGAAAAGAGTTCTATAGAAATGAATCGAGCAACACATATGAGACTTAACAAAGGGTAACATCTGAAAATGGATCAATAGGAATAACCATATTCAACGTGCGAAGTCACTGGAAGATCAAATTACAACTTATCAGCAGTGAAGGTTTATGCAGCAATCTTTGAGTACAGGTGATACCTCCGAGTCTTCTATTGCAATGCTGAGGTGGTAAGCACATGTTCCAAATCACGGCAGCATCCTCTCCTTTTTATTGTTGCAGCAATCTCTTCGCTGAACTGCTGAGGAATGCCCCCGATCTCTCTCTCTCTTCTCCCCTTTGACTACTGCAAATCCTGGTTTTAAGCTCTTCACGGCTATAAACCTCTCTCCCCCTCTTTAATTCCCCAAGGCGATTCTTCAATGAAGCCCATCTAGATTGTCCCAGCTCATCAATCATTGCAAGCCTTCTCTTTAATGAGAGATCACACGGGAGAAGATTTGATATTTGCTTTGTGGACTTCTGCAAAGTTTTTGACACAGTTATCAGAGCTAGGCTCATGCAGATATTGGAGATTATATGGGTACGGTGTACCCATAAAGCTCATATGGAGGATCATGGCATTATAGATCAGTGGCTGGGCAGATATTGGAGTCAAGCAAGGATGTCCATTTTCTTTTACATTATTAGGCATATATGTGGATGAGTCCTGATTATGTTGAGACTAGGAGACAGCGAAATGGGCCTAGACGGGACATGGATCCTGCTTCTATTACATGCCAATGACATTATATTGATCTATGATTTCCCAGAAGGGCATGCAGGGTCCTTTGAATGCTTAACATGGAAGTGCATAGGAACCTTGGAAGTGCTTAACATGGAAGTGCATACGAAACGACACTGTAGTGGGTCAGAAGATCAGCCCCTTCTTTTACTTATGGGCAGAATACAACAGAGTACACAGACGTATATATACTTGGCAGTAGTCTTCCACAAACCAGTGTTTTCACAGGAGAGCAGCAGAGACTAGATTGGCCAGAGGATATGCAACTCTGGTTAACTTGGAGCAGATGTGTTCACAAGTTCAGTTTCAGGAACCTCAAACGAAACGCTCGCTTTTTGATGCCTTGGTGACAATCGCTCTGTGTATGGAGTGTAGATTCGAGGACCCTCAGTTGGTGGCCACATCAGACTGGATTACACACATGGATGGAGGAGGATGGAAAGGCCTTTGGTTTCTATGATCATTTGTATGATTAAAGCCAAAGCTTCAGTACAACATGAGATCATTAGAGCCATATTACCCCCCCCCCCCCAAAAAAAAAAAAAGGGGCTGTGATTGAGGCACTTTTCAGATGACTTTCCTTCATACATAGCTTATGGAAGCTTCCCGATGCCCAGTTGGCCCCCTTGATAACTGGCACTACAGTGGGATAGAGATTGTTGGTATGCACAGTTATCATCATCCTGGTCACAGAAACATGGCTTTTTCATGGACAAATTGCTCCCATTTTCAATATCTTTGGAGGTTCCCTCTCTTACTCTGACATGGGACAGAGATTACTAGACTGATCTGCCAGGACTTGATTCAGCTGAATAGGACTTAGACAGAGCCTACTCAGGAGCTGGGCATGAGGATGGCTTCCCACAGAGAAATAAGCCTTTGTTTCAGAAATCCCAGATGTGGCACAATAAGTGATAAACACATCTGTGCATCATCCATAACATCTCCTTGTCATCATTTTTCAAAATCCAGGAAAGTACGTCTTGTTTTTGTTGGCCTTTCTGTCCAAATGGGGAACAGGAAAAATGCATTCCAAGTTCTCTTCACTGACATACAGCACCGAAAAGCATGTTTCATATTCTCCCATGGTGGCATACATCGAGAACATCTACCAGTAATACTATGTCTATAATATAAACACACACACAGACATGTATCCCCTTTGATGAAGTAAAAAGAACTTATAACGCTTTGATGTTTCCCTCCAGACCTGTCCTTTGGGTCATAAATGTGGAATTTTGAAATGTAGTCATTTTGAATAGGGAAAACATCTGGCAAGGTAAGCGTATAAGATCCCCAATCAGATACACATTTATCTTGCTCTCAAGATTTTGCATTTCCGTTGTCCTGATTCTGCTATCATGTATGCAAAATTTCCTGTGGAAAGTGAGACCATGAGTGCTAGTCCATGTACCCTTCAATGATACTTCCTTATACTACAGAAGTGTTCAAGTCATATGAATTTCTCCTCGATAGCCATTGAACAAGAAAGAATGTCAGAAGACAAATGAAATGTTTCAACGATCCATACGACAATGACTGATGTCTACGAATCTGTCTATTTGAAGATATATCATAAGGGCTCAATGAAATACTATGTTCAGAGCTGAGTGTATCGGGGCTTCCAAACAAAATTTCTTTGAATGATTTAGGTGGACTATTCGTACCATCTGTCTTATGATGCCATATGATCACCAAGTTAACAAGGATGAATATAACATATGATGGAAATAGTATGCCCTTGACTCTGTTACATGTCAATAGTTTATTTGCCTGGTCCTTTATACCTTCCAAGTGTGAGCTAACACAGGGCGAACTTAAGCCCACTGGGTGAAGAAACATAAATATTGGGCATGGCATAATGCCTATAGCATGAACCAGTAAGCCACAAATAAAATAACGAGTACTTTTCTTCATTATAACAAGCATATGTGTCGAGCCTAGTATTCTCATCATGTAAGCAAGAGCTACTGATCGTGCTGCATTTGCCCATATATTTCTTTTATCATGTTGATAGTGCCTCTGTATGATGAAGCAAGCGAAGACCCAAGCTACAAGAAATTGATTGACTAACAAAAGTGAGAAAGGGAGTGTGAACATTGAATTTGTACTATGTTGCCATATTGTCGCAGCACAAACCGATTGTTGTATCAATGCAACCAATGTCTCCAATCCTGAAAATTATGTACATAAAGTGCAAAGAATATTAAAGATATATAAGTTATGCAGAAGCAAGTCAGATATAGTCCTTGTATGAAAAGAGCACCAACCAAACAAAAGCGACATGCAAACCCTCTTCAAGCACGGTACATGATCGCCCATAAGATAGTACATTGATGCACTTGAGTTGTAGCAAGCAGAGGCCAAGGATGCCATTATGGAAACAATCAGAAATTTTGGTATTGGCTGCGCTTGCGATGCTAAGTCACTTGAACCCTTGACATATCTCTCGAGATTGAAGACTACAAAGCTTTGTAAAATGACTTGAGGTGTTGTTTCAAAGGCTACCCCGAGAACATTGTAGAGACTGCTTCGTGCCCTTGCCTTCCCATTGAATTCGCGGAGTCTGAAACAATTGGAGTAACAGCTTAAAGGAATGACAAAACCACCATTTAAAATACAAAAAATTTTAAAATTTAAAAAAAAAAAAAAAAAATATATATATATATATATATATATATATATATATATATATATATATATATATATATATATATATATATATATATATATATATATATATGCGTGTGTATGTGTGTGTATATACACTCACACTGTGTGTGTGTTTGTGTGTATATATATACACACGCACAGACACATACATATATATATATATATATATATATATATATATATATATATGCGTGTGTATGCGTGTGTATATACACTCACACTGTGTGTGTGTTTGTGTGTATATATATACACACGCACAGACACATACATACACACACGCACACGCACGCACGCACACACACACACACACACACACACACACACACACACACACACACACACACACATATATATATATATATATATATATATATATATATATATATATATATATATATATATATATGCGCTCAAGCCACAAGTTGAAGAAGGCAGCTTTTCTCAAACAAAACATTCATGAAAATATTTCAAAGATAGCCAAAGCCCACAAGTTGTTTAACGCCCCTCCATGGCGCAACAGATTTCATATATAAGAGGAGAACAACTTTTACACGTGTCCAAAGAGTAAAGAAGTTTAACACTCTATGAAAAAGATCCATAATCTGTGTGCAAAGCCTACCAAGTCCCAACAATAAGCTATTCTAGATGTGACAAGGAGCCATTTTGACCCTCTAGAATGCTATCAAAGATGCGTTGTGGAAGATATAGAAGGGGAGATGTATGATCAATTTTGAAATCTCTCACAAGAACTTTTCCATTGAGAGATATCTCACATCGATAGACAAAAGAATAAAAAATTATAAAAGTATTCCCCCTAATAGACATTAGATCATTTTTTTAATCCAAAAAATAGGTTGAAAAACAAATGGTCTCCCGGCAAAAAAACAAATTCATTATTATGCTTTATATCTATAAAAATTATAACATTTTTGGAAACAAAAATGAGAGGAGCATAAGGACTCGTAACATACACCACAAGGACATACATTGTTAACGATTGCAAAACAACTTTCACTCTCATCCTTCGAAACACTTGACGAATTCATCTGCTTTGGCCATTTCTTGTCGGTTTCATGGGACCGTGAATATCCTAACAGCGAAGTCGCACTCTTTCTTGACACCTAGTGGATAACTTGTTTGGATGTCACCCAAAGTCAGTGGACAAGTTGAAATTTGTATACAATCGATGCGAAGGAATAAGAGGCTTCATTCAAAGACCGAGATGTACTTGGAAAATTTCAAAAATTCACTCCGCTTCAAAGGATGCGAACGTTTACAATCCATGCGAAGGAATAGGAGGCTTCGAATGCTCTCTCTCTCTCTCTCTCTCTCTCTCTCTCTCTCTCTCTCTCTCTCTCTCTCTCTCTCTCTCTCTCTCTCTCTCTCTCATAAGGAGAAATGTCTTACCGTTTGATACTAAAGGAATAAAGAAGAAGATAGATCAGGTGATAGAGTTGAATTAGAGGCAAGAAGTAGCCCACTCGGAGAATCTGACGGTGGTAAAACCTGAGGGAGAAGCAGTAAAAGAGGATGGCATGACTGATGTGGGCAACGGCCAGCCAGACGCAGCATAACCAAAAGATGTTACCAAAGTTATGAACGGAGGGGTAGAAACGGATAGCACGGCAAATACGATCTCGGCGGAGAAGCGCAGAGTCGGGCGGAGCTTGGGGACATAGATACTCGTAACGATAATAAGTTACGAGAGTCAGGACAGTGGTGAAGAAATCTGTGAGATAAACCGCCGCCGAAAGTAGCGTGCTGCTGGCGCCTGCCCAAGCACTTGCCAAATCCACCATTCTCCTACCCCTTCGCCTCAGGCTATCCATCGACTGCACCAGTTCGCTTGACAGTTTATCGCTTATTTGTGCAGCTTTGGACCCGGAGGTAGCCCCTGACTGCTTGGCCTCTCCTCAAATGCTACGCAAGCAAGCGTTCATTGAAGCACTTGCGCCACAAAGCTGTGGACAGAGCCTAAGACGAGCCGAAGTCAAATTCGCCATGAACTTTGTTGGTGATGTGAGGTTGTGAAAACAGAATTTTGACAACTTTATCAACGGGCCCTCTTTTAAACTGATGAAAGTCAAGAGAGTGAACCACAGTGTTCGATCGGTTCAACGTGAATCTTTGAAAATTAGGGATAGAAGAGATTTTTTGAGGAAAAATAGGTCAAATGTCTAACCAGTTTTATAAAAAAAAAAACTTGAAAACAAATAAACATTAGCAAATCAATATCAAATCTCTAAAAAAAGCTTGAGAGCAAATCAAGATTAGCAAGCAATCAAGAGATACATAGAGTTTATAAAAGAAAGTGATCTCTAGAAAAATTTAAATAATATAGAAAAGGTAACAAGAAAAATACAAAACCGTCACATTGATATAATAAGCTTTGAAGGTGTAATTTTGAAATATAGACATAAATTTGAGCTTTTCAACTCCATGGTGATATATATATATATATATATATATATATATATATATATATATATATATATATATATATATATATATATTGTGTGTGTGTGTGTGTGTTTGTGTTAGTATACTTTGGTAAGGATGTGTGAATAAGCCTAGGGTGCACTTTGGTGCACTTTTTTCCCCTTTTTCAAGAGATTTTTGTCCAACTTGTATATGCACTTGGAATTCAAAGGGGTACTTATCTTTGTACATTATGCACTTAGAAAATCATTTTGTGATGTTGTTCCATAAAATTTTCCTTCTTCTTCTTTATGTTAATTTGTGCACATTCTCACTCCTCCAAACTATAAGAATGTGGTTTCTTGAGGTGTGTTGTCGACAATATGTACTCACCTTCTTAGTTTAATGTGAAATTGGTGAGCATTGACACGATGATAGATGTTATAAGTGATCTCAAGAGCTAGTTGTCCTTGAAAATTCCATTCAAGCTCATTTCATCCTCTCTTTACAAATTTATCTTTTTGTGCCAATTTTTATTTCTCTTCTTGTTTTTCATTATAATCATCTAAAAGTTTGTTATAGGTAGAGTGGCGATTCATAATACTTCTATCCATTTTTTTCAAGAAATCCACAGTCTTTTGCATCAAGGTATACTCATTGGCCATTGCTAAGAACAATGATGTATCTTATATGTTGGCTCTTCAGAATAAGTCAAATGGATCTAACTGCCCATTGTAGGCAAACATAATGCACCATTTATTGGTCGTAAAGGGATTGTGGAACATTGTGTAGGGTGTTGAAATATCTCCTATTGCAACTACAAATACTCCAAATGTAATTGGTGTAGATGATGTTAAGGATGTCATATATTCTATCCTATTTGACTTCTTATTCATTGTTGTCTTACATTTCCTATCATGACAATGTCAACTGCACCACCAAATCTCTGAGCCACTACAGAGAAATGTTGATGGGATGGAAAAGATGCATAGGCATATGCCTTGATTTTTTTTTCTATAGAGTGTGCAATTATCCCTCAAATTTGTTCATGTGAAACAACTAAGAATGCTTTTGATACTATTGATAGATTGCATGAGGCAAAGAAATGAGGTTCATATTGCTTGTTTTTCAAAACAATCCAAGATCAAACACATAAATGAAGGTGATTATATGGATATTTTTCTTACAAAGATCAAAGATTAAAAGGGGAAGTTGATTCTATAAATGATTTTTTTCCAAATAGTTCATTTCACTTATTCAAATTTTCCTTAATGGACTTCTTGACCTTTAACATAGTTTTTTTTCTACTCTTTGATCGATGACAAATGAAAATCCAAATGTCTTATCATTTGAAGAGTTGATTTTTTTAAAATTGTGAAAGAATCCATCTAGGTAGAATATGTCCATTATCTGTGTTGTAGATTAGTATTTCATATCTAGTCAAAAAGGGGAAAGTTAAACTACCTCTTCCTATAGCAACCAAAAATCTATCAATTTTGTCAACTTTGTACAATAAAAAAAAGACAAACATGAGAAAAAGGCCAATGATCATGCCATAATACAACTATCCTAGGCTTGATACTAAGTAGGCAAAGAAGGAGGTTAGAATGGCTATTGTAGATATCTTTGTTTCTAAGACTGAGTATGTTAAACTTATGTAAAATGAACAATATGTATTTATGATCTACCATTTCATGAGAATTGTGCATCTATTGTGGACTCAAATGTTTGATACTTTGATAGTGGTGCAACTGAATATAGTACATCTCATCATGGTTTCTTCACTTCATTTGAGTCTTAATTCCCCTAATGGTAATAGCATACATGTGCGAAAAATTGCTCTTCTTTGATTATGGAAATTAAAAATATTATCAGTAGCATTATTATGGTAGTACATCCTTTGTGTTCCTAGGATCTTCACTTCTTAGTAGTACCATGGGGACCCTTGATTGAAGTGATTTGGGTTCCATGGACCCATGAAATGTTGGAGTTTATTGATCTCCAAAGTACAGCTAGAAGTAGGTGAAACCCAACAGGACCTAGTTGACTTTTTCACAAACTTGCATGCACATACCAGTTTTCTTGCAGAGCAAATTGCTCTTTACTCACTTAGAATTTTCCAAAACTATTTAACACACATAAACTACACTCTACGAGCTTTCCAACAAGCTATAGAACACCTCAAATGGATAAATACACAATGAGCTATGACCTCTGCAATATGCAGCTTTAATGGAGACCTTGAAACAGAGATGAACCCGAGGACACACATCACTTGCAGAGACTACTACTCTTAATTCACAACTCCAATGAATCTTAAGCTTTCCAGAGCACAGCCGTCGTTCACTCGCTGTTCACCCAGTTACATGTAGGCTTTGAGAGCTTTCTAACAAGCCAAAGAACACATGATTTGGATACATACACAAGGAGATATGACCTCTGCAAGTTTGAGGTTTAATGGAGACCTTCAGCAGGGGGTAAAACCAGAGAACACACAATACTTGCAAAGAGTACTTCTCTCAGCTCACAAATCCAAGGATTATGAAAATTTACAGGAAGAAAGTAGACAGTAAGAGCTTTCAAATGAGCTATCAAACATGTAATTTGGATATATAATGAGGGAGATACAAGCTCTGCAATCTCTGCATACAAAACTACAGCAGCATAGAGATACACATATGACTCTCTTGGACATCCCACAAGATCACGACTTTTCTCCTCTTTTTATAGCATGGGAAACTAATATAAAACCTTCCTAATACATCTAAATTCGTGGTAGACACTTGGATGGAGGTATTACATGACTCAAGTGCTCAAATAAGCAAAGTATTGATGGACTTTGAGAACTAGCCACATCGACCTTCCACTAGGACACCACTGCAGCTCCCTTGTGACTCACTAATTTAACTCACCATGTTCTAAAACTCACGTGGTATTTTTGCTACATTTTATGAATAATATGAGCCTTCTTGAAGTATTTGAAGACTTCCCAAAGGTATTTACATAATTTGAAACTTGTACCCTACATAAAACAAATGTTCGCAACATGAAATGAGGTAATTCTTGTAAAGAGGATGATTCAAAGTCTTCTTATATCCAATGTTTCACATGATCTCCATATAGAGATGGAATGTCTTGGGAAAATTGATCATATAGATCATCAATCTCTTGGGAGCACTTGTTAATGAAGGGGCATTCCACACTCTCTTGAATTAGGAACACAATCTTCTATTTGAAAGACGTGTTGTTTCTCACATCCAATGAAATGAGCCTTTGGTAGCTCCAAAGCCTTCCGTTTGATCACCATTTTCTCTAATCATTCTAGTATTCCTTGAAAGTGCAACTCTGTTCTAACTAAATTGGTCTAATGAAAGACTTGACTGGCATTATAAATATATTTTACTAACTCAACCATTTTAATACATAGCATAGTTCTCTCGACCTCCAAGTGAGTGGTGGGATAAAACTTGTCTAATTTGGCTTTGTTTGGCCCTTCTTTAAGATGAGTCTCATATTCTCTGAACATCATATCTAAGTCTTCTAGAGAGGGATATGCTAAGATAGAACCTGGCTTAGGGATGGGTGGCATGGATGTTGGGATTTGAGGGGATGGGGTGATGTGCGGATGAATTTGAGATGTGAATTCCAAGCTTTTTTCTTTGATTTCCTTGAGACTACCATCTAGTTCCACTAGTTTCTTCGACCACTTTCATTTCACTCTATCTCTAGTTTCTTTCCATGTTCTAGCCTTCTTTTTGTTGGGTTCTCTTTATTCACTCCAATCAGATTTCTTTTCTTGCTCTAAGTGTTTGGCTTGCGACAAAGCTTGTGCTCGGGTATCTACCTGGATCATAACTTTTCATATGCATGGCTCTCAAATATACCCATTTATTTGGATAGTGTGTAACAAAAATAATGTACTCACCATGAGAGTTCCTTGCAAAGAGCTTGATAGCTCCTACGAAGTTTATCCCCCACTTAGAGAATAGAAGTCCTCCCATCATGGGTCAAAAGGGCATTATCACAATGGGGATTCCATTGCTCTTTGTTCACTACTATATCCATAGTTGCTAATATTTTTGCCTAACCATGAGCCTCAAATTCTTTATCTAGGAAAACCATTGATGCATAAGATAAGTCTTGGACTAATTTAGTGCTCTGGGAATCTCCTCTTTCTCTGGCTTCTAATCTTTAATGGAAACACCTACACTTGAATCTAGGTTCACCTTGTTACCCTAGTAGGTAATTGGAAGCTAGGTGTTTCCTTCTTCACCTTAACTCATATCTCCTATGTTATCGAATAGGGATCATATCTTTGAACGAGAGAAATCAAGTTCGATGGCTTGATTTGCTACATATTTCCATAATTCTAGCTTCACTTTCAAAAGTCCTAAAGTTAGATGATACTTCACTTTAGCATTCTTCAATGCCTTTGTGTTCCTAGGATCTTCACTTCTTACTAGTACCATGGGGACCCTTAATTGAAGTCCCATGGACCCATGAAGTGAGGTAAGTCTTGTAAAGAGTTGGATTCAAAGTATAATCCTTCTTATAACTAAGGTTTCACCTGATCTTCATATAGAGATGGAATGTCTCGGGCAAATTGATCATGTAGATCATCGATCTCTTGAAGTGGAGGGGGATTCCCTCGTTCATTGGCCCACTTCTATTCTTGAATTTCCCATAAGAACTCTTCATAGTACTTGTTAATGAAGGGTGCACTTGATACTCTGTTGAGTTAGGAACATAAGATTCTATTTGAAAGAAGTTTCCTTGTTCACTTCCAATGAAATGGGCCTTTTGTGCCCCCAAAGCCTCTCGTGAGATCACCATTTTCTCTAATCATTCTAGTAATCCTTGAAAGTGTAGCATTGGTTTAACTAAATTGGTGTAATTGAAGACTTGAATTCCCTTGAGCATAGCTTTCACTAATTCTACAATTTTGATATGTATCTTAGTTCTCTCAACCTCCGAGTTAGTGTTGTGATAACACTTTTCTAATTTGACTTTGTTTGGCCCTTATTTAAGATTAGTCTAGTATGGTTTGAACATCATATCTAAGTCTTCTAGAGAGGGATCTACTAAGATAGAACCTAGATTAGGGATGGGTGGTATGGATGTTGGGATTTGAGGGGATGGGGTGATGTGTGGATGAGTTTGAGATGTGAGTTCCAATTTTTTTGCTTTGATTTCCTTGGGACTACCCTCTAGTTCCACTAGTTTCTTCGACCACTATCATTTCACTCTATCTCTAGTTTCTTTCCATGTTCTAGCCTTCTTTTTGTTGGTTTCGCTTCACTCACTCAAATTAGATTCCTTATCTTGCTCTAATTGTTTTGGCTTGCTGCAAAGCTTCTGCTAGGGTATTTTCCTAGATCAGAACTTTTCTACTCATGCTTCCACTCAAACTTTGCACTATGCTTACTATGTTGATTAGAGTTGCCTTTGATGCATTGACTTTATTTTTAGGGCAATCAAGAATGAGATGTTCCTTACAAGAATTTGAACAAAACCTTGAATGATGATAGATTGAGGTTGTCCTACACAAGGAGGGTCTCGACACTATCATATGAAATGATCTCCTTCACATCTAAAGCATTGTCCTCTAGGATCTTGTTGCCTAACTTTCCTCATCTAGGGTCAAGTGTTGGGATTCTTATACATTACATTGCAATAATCAGGTTCCCAATTGTATTCCTATGGCGGGGCTTGGTATTGGTAGGTTTCAATATGCATTGTGACTCTGTGTAGTATGCAAGTACATGATCGCCATGTGAAGAGTCAAAGCTATTAACATTAGGATTTGTGACTCTCTATAGTATGCAAGTACATGATCGCCATGTGAAGAGTTAAAGCTATTAGCATTAGGATTGTTTTCTATAATCAGAAGAGAAATTGATACTAGGGCCCTATCTCGATTCTCTTTTGGTACAACATACTTGATTGAGACCACATTTTCAAGGCATAGAGTTTGCTAAACTAAAATAGGTTGTGGCTTAGGTTTGTTTTAGTAAGGCTAGTAAAAGTTGTGTTGTGGCCTGAAGTAGGGTCGGGGCTTGTAGTGAGGTTGATACTTATAAGGCTATTGATAGGTTTGCCTAGCTACCTATTTGTTCTATGGTCAATCATGTGATAAGGGGTTGTTATAATTCCTCTCTATCATGCAATAATATGAGCTTGGAGCTAGTATGTTCTCGACTTGCATGTGGCATGCATTTGCCATGTATCACCTCCATAAGTATAACAAAGTTTTACTGTGATCCCTTTCTGGTTTTTCCTATTTAAAATGTTTTCTCATAACTTTTGAGCAACTAACTCAGCAAGTTCTTCTGCCAATGAAGTTGGTTTCAAAGTGTATCAGAATATTTTGAACCCTTGTAGAGATTTGAGAGTTCCAACTCTTCTCCTAGACTTCACTCAATGTCAATAAACATTCTAAAACATTGATCTAGGGTGTTTCACTCTTTCAAAGACACATTTGACCTAAGCTTTCCACCCAAGAGTCCATATAAACACATAAACACTTGCTTCACCTGAGTAGGTAGTTTTGGGGTCAGGCATCTCTCTATGTGTTGCTTAAACTTGCATCCTGCTAGGCTCATAGTCTCTTGGGGAGTCTACTTAAACTTACGGATCAAGGACGATGTGTTATGTCTAATTCAACTTTTTAAGAACTCAATGATGAATGCATCCATCAATTGTGAGATCTCTCGACAATCACCTTGATTCAAGGGCTGGAGCCATGCGAGAGTTGTACCTTTCAAGGTTAGCCCAAATGCCTTGGACTGATTTGGGCTTCTCTTGATTTCTCTTTATGGGCACCTAAAGTACTAGATGGACTTGCACTTGTTTTTTTGTGAGATACTATAGGTTTTTGTAAGGGAAATCATTTCTGACTCTACCAAAGATGGGTTTGTTTACTATAATCCAAAACTATATACATTCTTTCTAAGTCATTACCTAAATAAGTTCCTTTTCCTAAGTTATCTAGGTCGTTAAACTCATACACTAGAAACTCATCCCTGGTGTGAGCTTTGGTTGACCTAAACTTCTAAAAAGTTTCTTCCATGGCTTCGTTTGCATATAGATCTATAGTAACATTATTTTGAGGTATTTTGGAAGTAGCAATAATGCTAGTTAGCATATATTTTCCTCTAGGTGTACTAGGCCCCTTGTATGGATCATCCTCCTTGGGTTCTCGTACCTCTGACTCAAGAAGAATCATCCCATAGTCATCAATCCTATTACAGAGACTAGTAACTACATACATAGTTCCTTGTATGTAAGATCCATTCTCAAATTTCACCATTGGGTGATATATTCCATAAGGGTGCTCAAGGTTTTCAATTGGACCACCAATCTTCTCGAACCATCCTCATAGATGCAAGCACCTAGTCGATTGGTATGTATATACTCTAATTGTGTCTTATATGGTACCTCTAGAACTTCTAAATAGGCTACCCTCATGCTGAGTGTGGATCTCTCCATACTATATCAGCTATCTAACATGCTGGTTTCTAAACTCAAGTTTGACTGATGGCTACTAAATTGTTTTGACCATGATTTGGCAGTGTGAGTGATACTAACTTTGGAAGACCTTAGCTTTGCCAATCCACTTTGTTGAGATAGTTGCCTGATATTAAGTTTATTAATTCCTCCACCCTTATCCCTTAGACCGTGTCTTTCTCTCAAATATGTTCTTTGATTCTCAATTTCTTGTTCTTTTTCTAAGTGATATTTTCTAGTTCTTGTATTTATTTAGTGTCATCAAGAACAACCTGCATGTCTCAAATTTATATTCTTTTTCTCTGTTTGTTAATGTTCTTTCCTTTAGTTTTTTCTTAGTTGCAATTATATTTATCAATCTTGAACTTGATGTCCCTAGAAGTATTATGCTTTTATTTGTTCCTATCGCAACCCTAAAAATCTAACTCTAGGGCTACGTGTTTAGCCTAGGGTAAAATTGACCAAGGGGTTTAGTATTTTCTGACCTTAATTCATGTGCTTTGCTAATTGCTCCTATCCTCAGGATGATGTTCCAAGCTTGCTTCAATACATAAGCATTGTGATATGAGGCCTTGGAGACACTCAAAGGTCTTGGATATAAAATAGACCTTGAAAACCATCAAAAAAGAATTAAATGTGACCCAAAATTCAATTTTTTTCTTCAAAAAAAGTCCTATATGTCTATTTGTCATGATAAACTGGTATGTCATGATAGAGGGTATTGGTCGCGATAGAGAACTCTATTGCAATAGATAGGGGTTTATGAGCTTTGGCCTTTCATGATAGATGGGGTCTATCGCAATAGATTAGTTTTTCATGATATAAGGGTTCTATCGTGATATATACCTGATCCATCGAGTCCATCTGTCATGCTAGAGAGGCTTTATCATGACATACAAGGTCTATAATGATAGACGATCTTTATCAAGGGTCTTGTTTTGTTGTGATAGACGAGTCTATTGTGATAGAGGGGTCTATCGCAATAGAGGGGGTCTATCATGATACACAGTTCTTATTGTGGGGTTGGTATATCATGATAAACTAGCCTCTATTGCAATACAAGGGTTTGTTGTGAAAGATGGGATCTATCGCGATAGAGCTTGTTTGTCAGGATTTTGATATGGTGTGAAACAACCAAAAGCTCAAAATTTTCCACTTTGTTCACTCTCACAATTTTATATGATGGGTTAGTGATGAGAATCATTATTTAATAGAAAATTATATGTTTATAATAAGAGTGAATCGTAGGGCCTTCCTTATGAACTTCCTCTCCTCTTATGGCTGCTTAAGCCTTGTTCTCCACTTTTTTCTCCTTTCAGTTTGGCCTTGATCACCAACACTATGAGATGAAAAACATATAGAAAAACTTTCATAACTATGTACAAGGTTTTGTGAGACATGAAACGAATGTCCACTATTGTTCCACTCAACAATGGAATCCATTAGAAATTTTAATCAAGTCCCATATTCACATAGAGACATGCAATCATTAGTATATGCTCCAGTATATGCTCCAATAAATATATGGAATATTTTGTGAGTTTATTTCTATTTTTGAAATGATTTTGACTTATGTTCATTATTTGTAGTATTGTAAACCATCTCTAGATATAATCCTAACATATGCAAAACCATCATTCATAACTATTTTTTCATCCTAGTTTTATATATAAATGGTTGTCCTAGGATAATTTTATATGATAAATTTTCCTAGATAAAAAAATAAAAATCATCGAAGATTCCACCAATCTTTAAAGGTATGTTTGCATGAACTCCAAGGAAGATCCCTGAACCACTATCTATCATTCTCATTCTCCAATCACATTTTTTATCTATTTAAATGTGTCATATAGGTCTTTTGAAATCAGGCTTATCATTGACCTTCATTAGGGGAAAGAATGAGTGCTCCTTGGGCCTTTTAGATTAAAGGATGATTAGTGATGGACCAATGAGAAGGGGGCAATGGTCACAGTCTAGTCCCTTAATCATATAGCCTAGGCATAGGCATCTCTAGCTTTAGTCTGGTCAAAGGGGAGAAAACCACTTAGATTTCATGGTTTTAGATATGTTAGGGGCATATGGAGATCTTGCTACCCTTAGGGCTATTCTAGATTTGAGATTATATTATTGTAATGTTGGATTGGAGGGTGAGTTAGAGATTGAGTGTGAAGAGCTTTTAAGGCCACTTTTTTGCAAAGAGGAGCAAGCCCTGAGCAACATTGGCATGCCCTACCAACGGTGACCCATCCCTTGTGCGATCCAATCATGACCATATCCTATGGAATTTTGCGGAGGATCTTGCTATTCTTCCATCTATTTTGACGGATTTTCTGGGAATACATTCTTCGTTGTGTAGCTTTGAGCTGCTTTGGTATTTGCTATGATAGAACATTTGGTATCTCATAGGCCATGCTTTGGCATGCAAGCTACGACTGCATTGTCCTATGTTTGTTGAGGAGCCACCCTGCATTGAAAAGGCATGCGATGCCTCCAGCATCTCCATCAACAACATCGTGAGAATTTCATGCTTTGGTACAGAAACACACTTACACCTTATCATTTTTCCACAGGTTTGATGTTGCATCGCTTCAAAGCTCTCTGATGATTCTCTGCTCATTTGGCTCTCTCCCTGGGGATCCATTTGTTGTGCTGATTGCGGTGGCAATGCCACTCCTTCTAGGTGATAGAACACGGTAGTGTTTTGAGTGCAAAATTGGCACACATGGTGCATATATAGTGTTATGCAAACATGTATCTTTTTGTTTTCTTTTTTTTTTTAGAGTACAATGAATTGGAAAGACACACACACCCGACCACGTAAGGTAGAGGCACCTATCTTGGGGAACACTGAGGTATCCAGCCCTAGGCGGGACTTGAAGCCTAGCCATCTGCTTAGGAATACAAGGCACATCCGCTGCACCACGCCCTCTGAATACAATGCCAACATGTATCATGTGAATACTAGTGTAGAGAAGTGTCTCCCATCGTATTCCTGGATTTAGTCTTTCCTTTGCTATGAGTTTTTTGAGTACAATTGCTATGGGCCGGTTGCAGACTTTCTTGGACGCAGAGATGATGCTCAGTTGCAATCCATCTTATCCTATATCTAATGCACTCATCTATTCTGGAATCCTTAGTTGCCTACACACTAACACTTTCTTTCTTTTCAAACCACTACCTTACCTTTTTATTGTGATTTGCTATGTTCTGGAATTTTATGAGCATTGTTTAAACTCCATACCATGGTCTAACCGTGCACTTTGGTTTGCAAGTATTGTTCATAAGGGTAAAGCATGTTAATGTGTGCACATGTACATCTTGTCTGAACAAGTTTCCTACTAGCGTTGGCTATGCTCTTGGAGTTGGACTCCTCTATCCCAAGGGAGGTGCTATTGCTTTACCACTATAGAGATCTACATGGAGATTGTCTATGGATTGAGTTCTTATTTTTGAAAATTTTGTTTTAATTTTAGTGAGTGTGATGGAACTAGTGTCCTCAAGCATGAGCATATCTTGGCATATTCCCAAGCACTATACTTTGCCCCTCATATATGTAATTTGTCCGAAATTGTATGGGCATTGTTTTACCTTCCATACCATGGATTTGGGCCATGCACTTTGGTTGATGATTAATGTTTCATAGGGTAGAAACATGTAGGAAGCCTAGGATTGGTATGTCATGTGTGGGTTGAAGTCCACCATGTGTGCGAGTATTGGGTGGCATATGTACATTTGCATTATTTATTGGTTTAGGCTCATCGAAAAATCCCTGCTCAAAGGTGTAATTGAAGGGGTAAATTGGAGAGGAGATATGAATGGGTGTGACCCTTCCTTAAGGATATATGTATTAAATCAAGGACTTAATCAAGAAATGAATATGCACATTCTCTCTCTATCAATCTTGCATTGGCATGCATGTGTATCTCCTTCATGCTCAACTATCTGATGAAATTAACCACTGAGAACCATCCACGTTACAGATATGTGAAAGGTTTTGGAGAACTTTGAAATGGTTTTACAATCCTTTGGATTGGCTTGAGGATCCAAAGGATGAGGTTGAGTGGAAAAAGTCAAGGCTAATTTGAACAAGAGCCCTTGGATTTGTATGCTTTTCAAAGGTTGATATCTTTTGCTTCACCAAAAATGTGCCATCACATTATTACCCTTGGATTAGATGTCCATTGGATGGCATAGATTGAAGTCTCTTCAAATTTGGCACCCTCCAATGTACACCATTAGATCTATTCTTCATTGAATGGTTCAATATCAAGCCTTATATACGATAGGTGCCTTTTGTTGTGGACTATTGGATGATGGGTTGCATCGGATGACAATGAATGACTGCACAATAACAAATCAGCCCCATTTCCGGTTATCATTGGATCTCCTTGGATACAAGGGTCCAAAAGACGAAGATGAGCTTTCCCAAATTCTCACACATGCAAGCCCATTAAATTGAGGGCTCCACAAAATTTTTTTTGGAGCTTAGTGCCTTTGAATCTTGGCAATTCAATGGAAGCATCCAAGGCCCTAAAAAAAATTACTTTTCAAAATTAAAACAAAATATCTTATCACATATTATTTTACTCAGCAATACCACTAATGATTTTCTATGCATCTTAAACTCCTAGATTAAGCTTTTTAATTTCTAAAGATTAGGAATCCTTACAAGGATGACGCACGGTTCACTCTTTCCCATAATCTATATCGAGGAGTGTTATAGCTAAACATGATTCTTTCTCATTTCCAAGTTTGATTATTATTTTTGATATTCCTCTAGCTAGAATCTCTTATTACAATGACTTTTTGTCTATTTACTTTCTTCAATAGTCAAAATCAGTCCAAAAAAGAAATTCATATTCCTCATCAGTCTCATCTAAATTAAGAGATTTATTCATTTACTTGAGTTGATTGTATAATTGCCTGCATCTCAATATGTTGTGGTAATGAAAAATCTCTTCATCTTGAATAGAAAAATGAACTTTTCCTTAACTTTGGATGTGGAAACACAAGATAATTGCTCCAAGGACATAGTGGCTTGGTTTTCAAATAAGATGTAATATAAAATTTTCTTGGAACTAATTTTGTTTTTCAGCTCAAAAAATAAAATAGATTTAGGATCTTTCCTACGTTTTTTGGTTTGTTTATTCTAAATTTATTTTTTAGTTGGTTTCTCATAAATCTTTTCAAAGTTTTGTTCATTTGCTTCATTCTTTTGATTTTATTCATTTGTCATTGGTTTTTGTTTGTTTCTTTAATTTTTTCTTCTCTTGTTCGATTTTGAACTTTCACCTTGCCCAAATTGGACCTTTTTGTTTTCTTCTTTTAATCATTTTCAATTAACTCTTCTCTTTGGCTCATTCTCATCTTGTTTTTTATCTCCTTTTTTTTCTTCACATTTCTCATATGTGAATACATAGACAGTTGACCTACAAGTAAGCTTCAATTGACCAAATCTTGTGCTTTTACTAGAGTCTCAATTGACTGATTTTTATTTATATTTGAATGTTTATTTTCTCATTGAGTAATATCCATAGGCTTTATTTTAATTGCAGAGGATCATAATATTTGGTTTCACACATACGATATGTTAGTGGATTAGAGTGAATGCTCAGATCATGCAAACAAAGAGAGAAAATAAGGATTAGAAAAGTGTTTGTAAGTGACTTTGCAAGTGCAATTTGTGGATGCAATAAACTTGAAATTATACCCTGCTATGGATCGGAGTAGAGGTTCAAAAAGTGAGTGTAAGGGTGTGAAGAAGTTAGAACCCGTAAGCAAGTTGATTGGACACTCATCTCTTGAGATGGAGGTTGGGTGTTCAATCCCCATGGGTTATTAGACATGCTTCGATTAGTGTGCTCAATACATATGTGTTATGCCTTTGGACCCTTGAAATTAGATGCCTTCGCACAGCCCTTTCTTTGTAACACTTCGACAGTATAGCATTTGCTTTGTGAGATAGAGGAGGTCCCATGGGTACTATGCCCTTCACTTGTAGAATTATTCTTTTAATACATTCAAGCTTGGGAGATTAAGTTTTGGCCGAACTTCCTTAAAAAAAAATTCATTTGATCCCCAATTGCCCTTTGTCTCTCTCTACTCATGCATGCGAAGCCCACCAAAACAACCACACTAACTGCCTCCTCTCATAATCTTCCTCCTTTCAAAAGGAAGCCCCCCCCCCCCCAAAAAAAAAGGAAGATTTTGGCTGTCGGGTAACGTTACCCGACAATCAATATCTTTGTCAATTTTTTGGGGGGCTTCCTTCGATATATATATATATATATATATATATATATATATCCTATTTCGTAGCCGAGTGTGTTTACATGGGAAATGTGTTTTAGAACAAATTACTATGGAACTTATGAGAGAGTAATTCTTCAAAAAGTAAATGAGTTTAATGGTTGAGAAAAAAATTATATAAGAAAGATACAAGATGGCCTAGCTCTTTAATGCTTTAACCATTCTTCATCCTTTCTTCAATGCGTCTTTCATTCATTTGACATCCATTTGTTCTTCCATCATCTCTCTTCTTATCTTCTCATTCTTCAGTCTTCACACCATGCTATCGTTTTCTATCCTCTGTTCATAAGTGTGGCAACATCTTCTGGTTGTGCTACTTCTAAGTGGGTCTTGCCCAGCTGTTCATAAGTGTGGCAACATCTTCTGGTTGTGCTACTTCTAAGTGGGTCTTGCCCAGCTCAGTAATCCCATCCTCTTTTACTTCTTCTCCCTCAAGTTTCCCCACCATCAGATTCTCAGAGTGCGCTACTTCTTGCCTCTAATTCAACTCTATCATCTGATCTATCTTCTTCTTTATTACTTTAGTATCAAACGATAAGGGATTTCTCCTTTTGAGAGAGAGAAACAAGGGGGGCAATTGAGAGAGAGAGAGAGAAAGAGAGAGAGACTCTTACATTCAAAGCTTCTTATTCCTTCACATGCATTGTAAACATTTTCATCTTTTGAAGTGGAGAAAATTTCAAGTCTCAACTTTTGCATTAATTCATGACGAGAATTGTTAGGATTTTCCATGCTCCCATGAAATAGACAATAAGTGACAAAGGGAGACGAATTCATCAAGGGTCTGAAAGGAGAGAGACGGAGAGAGAGTAGAGAGAGAGATAGGGAAAGGGTCTGAAAGGAGAGTAAGACTAGAGAGAGAGAGGGAGAGTACAGAGAGAGATAGAGACGGAGAGAGAGAGTAGAGAGAGATAGAGATGTGGGTGGTTTTTTTATTGGTATTGTGATATGCATCAAAAGACCTACCAATGGACTTTGTCAATAGTTTGCTTGCAAGAAATTTCCGTCATGAGCCTTAAATTTCGTCATGGCGGCTGGCAAATCTCAAACATGTCGAAGTAGAGACCAAACGAAGCGAAGAAAGCAAACACGAAATGAAAAAAAGTCAAACAAAACGAAATGAAATGAGAATTAAATGAAAAAAAACAAAAGCTAGAGAGAGAACAATCAAGTGAAATTCCAAAAAACAAAAAAATCGAAAAGATTCAAAGTAGAGGCCCCAAATAATGAGAGCTTCTTTGTTAAATCCTTCAACATCCTTCATGTGATATAAGTTCAACATCCTCTATGTGATATAAAGTGAAAAGATTTGCAACTCAGTCTATAAATCCGTACAAAATAGAAATAGACTTGGAAGTGATATATATATATATATATATATATATGTGTATGTGTGTGTGCCTATGTATGTATCTATATATGTATATGTCTGTGTGTATCTATGCATATGTGTGTGTATCTATGTATGTGTATGTGTGTTTATAAACAATATCAATATAATAAAAAGAAAACTCCAAGAATACGGTATTTATCATAATTAACTAACTGAATAACAAACTAACAAACTTACACACACACACACACACACACATATATATATATATATATATATATATATATATATATATATATATATATATATATATATATATATATATATATATATATCAATTGTGTAACCGAAAAATAAAAATCAAAACCTCAACCATTCCTCCAAACAAATCTGCAGCATACTACCTTACTAAGAATGATTTACATACTACCTTACTAAGAATGATTTAGTTAATACATTTGTATTTCCCCTATGTATATCGTTTCTTACGATTCACAGAAATCCCATTGTCCTTGTACAACAATAATCTAAGATATGGACCTAGTCAATGGCTAGGTCTACAAAATGTATGTTAAACACTCAAATCATAATAGATCACAACTCAAACAAAACAGCAACTTCTCCGAGTGTCAATTTGCAAAAATATCCAACCAATTATAACACTCTTTCGTGTGCAAACATCATTTAATTGAGATATACGAGTATTTTTATCATTAAAATTTCTTTGCTCCTCTAAACTGCAATTTAATAATAGCACTATTCTATATTTTAGCATTATTTGCTTTTGGCTTCAATGTTTGTAAGTCTTCTACTTCGTACAGAGTTGTAATTCGACATTTCTTAAGGTAAACGCTTCATCGAAAACGTTTACTTTAGGCCCAAAGGGTTAAGCGTTTACCGGTTAGGGAATCGTGCTTAGCTTCGCGCAGTTAGAATCGATATTTGTATGCCATAATAGATTAATACCTTACTCTCCAGAAAACCTTTTCTTTGTTATTAGTTAGCCAACAATTCTTTCTCATTCAAGGAAAGCAACCGATCAACAAAATTTAATACAATAACCTACAATTTTGTAATCTTGTTACTAATATAATAGATAATACAATATTTTTTTAGCATAGCATCACTATGGCTAATTAGAGAATGAAAATCATATTAAACTGCACCTATAGCTGACTATTATTTAGATCTTTCAACTAAGGGTGATCTCTAAGTTTATTTCAAAATCACTTTTGCATATTTGATCTCTACCATCACATGTGCAACAACTATTGGTTGGATTCCACACATGTTAGGTGTGCTAGCCAAGTCTTGGTGTACTCCATCCAAATTAACCTTAGTCGAGTTAGAAGGATTAAACCCAAGACCTCATCCATCCCAACTTTTAGACTCAATCACTATGCTAAGATGTTTCCCAATTGGTTGGATTCCACACATGTTAGGTGTGCTAGCCAAGTCTTGGTGTACTTCAACTAGATGTTTCCCAATTGGTTGGATTCCACACATGTTAGGTGTGCTAGCCAAGTCTTGGTGTACTCCATCCAAATTAACCTTAGTCGAGTTAGAAGGATTAAACCCAAGACCTCATCCATCCCAACTTTTAGACTCAATCACTATGCTAAGATTATTCCTTGGCTATTAGTGTAGAAGATCATAAATTTAAATTGACTATAACCTTTGTCAAACTACTTTAAGTTTGATGAATTGCCCCATAGACATAAGAAATGACTTACATTCCTCCTCCCACTAGTTATTATATAGATTCTCAATTGAATTGCTCTCTAGATTTAACTAGAGCTTGGATGTGCATGCATAACCACAATTGGACATGTGTCCCAACGTACTAGATTCTACATTTATAAGGTGTTTACTTTACTCGAGTCAAGTTGAGCACATTTCTCAGTGTATTCAAGTCAACTCAAGCTAATTAAAGTTAACTTACGTGGATGATTCTAGAAGGCTTTAGTGATTGCACATGGTTTTGAGAACAGTCCAAGTGAGAGCACCTTAAGAAAGTAGAGATAGAGAGCAAATACTTCTTCATGTCATGAACATAAAGAACATTTGAAATTGTGAAATTTCTTCCTGCTCTTGACTTTAGGTTCACTTCTCCAACACCTACAACATCAAAATCATGACCATCTGCAATGGTCACACTTCTACATGAAGAGTTAGAAAGGGAAGAAAATACCTTTTTGCAACCTGTCATATGCTTAGTAGCCCCGAAATAAAAAATCCAAGGATTATATGAGATTGCATTTAATGTTGCCTGATCAAAAGGTACCTCTTCAATAGTAACACATGTATATGAATCCACCTTTGAAGATTTAGCTTTTGGATCATCTTTAGCATTATTACCTGATGCTTTCTTCTTCTCATTGAAAATCATTATTTTGCATTTTTTATGATGACATGATTTCCTACACTAGTAGGATACTCCTTTCTTTGAATCAGATGTAGTCGAAGACTTTCTTTGGGTGTAGAGGAAGCATTAGGGGAAGGACTGGAAGACTTAGGATTAGAACTTACTTTCCTTCTTGGATTGCTCAGTCTCCTTCTCCTTCTTTTTCTCCTTCTTCTTGTTTCCCCTCAACAATGATAACATGGCTTCATCATTCTCTTCCATACTCTTTTGTTGAACTTCATCTTGAAGTAACAAGAACTATAGATCTTCAAATGAAAGTTCTCTATCTCTTATAGAGAGAGATAAAATAAGTAACAAAGGCACGATATGTAGAGGGAAGTGACTTTAAAGTGTATTTACCATCTCTTCATATGAAATGTTGACTCCAACATTGAGTAACTGATCTTGTAAATCTTTGAGCTTCGAAATATGTGATTTAACTCATTCACCAACTTTAATCCTTGTGTTGGCTAGCTGTCTTCTTAGATGAGTTTTGCTAGCAGGGTTTCTGCTCTAATAGAGATTCTCGAACTCCAACCAAGCATGACAAGAAGTTTTGCATGACTTGATTTGGGGTATGTGTACCTAAGCAAGAACTTAGGGACTTGTGATGAAAGAGACTATACCTCTATCACCAACAAGTACATATAGTGGGAATCATGACTTTTAATTATCAATCTGAGAAGTATCTTAAACCTAACCAAGTGTATGAGGACATGTAATTGCACAATAATAAACAAAGTGGAATAATTTTGGTCAAATTCAAATGAGTGTTATCATGCACATTCATCACTCTAGTGTACATGGTGTCACGATACATGAAAAAAGAGCAAGCACAAAAACGGACTTTTCTCTCATCTCTGAACTCGGAATATGGTCAATAGAGGGTTCATTTTGAAGCTCTTGATGAGATGCATCAATGATGGTAGTCCGATTGTGACAACTCTACTTCAAGATATGGGCAAAAAACAGAGCTATGCGACTTGCCTACTTTCACCACACACCTCCATTACACACTTCAAAAAAGCCATGAATTCAGTAGAAAGCACTTCCCTACACTCATTCCCAGCTACAAACACACATGCAAGCTCACAAGCAAAGAGATACAAGAGGAAGAAGAAGCAAATTAGAAATTCAGAGCTCTCTTACTCACAATGGCCAAAAGTCCTTACAAAGTGTCATGAAATGACTTATATACATGTGCCCTAAAAGAATGGTCCTTTCAACACTTTATTGTAGAAACCCTAACTTCCTACTATTTACAAGGATTATAATACATTGTTTGGGATTTATGCATCTAGAGGACTCCTCTACTGCATTTACATGGCTTTCAAGAGATTTCCCTAAGCATTTGAAGAAGAAAAATTGTGCCCATAATTTTGAAAACTTTGGGGCTCCTCTTTAGTGCTCTATTTTCTCTGCAACACTCTCCCCCTCTTTGTCTTTGTCGTCCCTTGACAGGCTCTCCTTCATGTCTTCGTTTGCTGTGTTAACTCGGGCTGCCATGCACGCATCCAATGGCTAAGAATGTGATATTCTTAGTCACCCGTTTCAACTTCTCAGCCTCTCCCCTTTCTAACTTTTGGTCCTCTGATATGTCTTTGTCTCCACACATCTGATCCTCTTGTATTGCATGGAGCCTATTTACTTCTTTCCACCACACGTGCCTTGTGGATGAGGAAGCTGTGTGCAACTTCCCTTGAAAGGTCCTGGATGTTGTTCTTTATTTCCACTCTCGTTTTGATTTTTGTCTTCTTCTTCTTTTGCTGGATTCCCCTATCTCTACTGCCACACATCCCCCCTCCTGAACTCTATCGTCCCCGACAGGCTTTGGATGTCGACGGGAGTACGTCTTATATACCTTTTGCTCTGTTTCATTTAGCAGATTGGATTCATGTATCATGAGTTGCTTCCATTGTTCAGACTTGACACCATCGTGTGGTGGTTGGCGATGGTCAGCAAAAAAGCTAAGTTCATAGGTGACTAACCTTGCATTCAAATTCGTAGACATCTTTAAGAAGATTTCTGAATCAATCTCAAAAAATCATGTGAAGAAAGCTTCTTCAAAAGTTTGCATGTATGTACTAGGCAAAAACATTAGTCACGAATAATAGGCCATTATGGTTAGTCTACTTGGCATCAGAGAAAGGTCGAATACTAAAACTTATGAGCCTTGATTGATGCCAATAAAATTAATAAATGTGTACTCGGCAATATGCTTGAATACTTTAAGTATAGTGAGAAGCATGTTGAGTATTTTGTTAGTCACTTTGATAGTGAGGCCCGGAACTTTTGCATGTCAAGATAACCGAAATTCTATTGTTGATCATGTATTCTTCCGTAGGCAAATAATTGTGGGGTGGGCTCAAAAGTAATGGAAAATTTAGCCACTACTTATTTAGTTTACCTTGATTTTGTAGTTCCCAAAATTTTGGCCAGTATCGTCAACGTGGCACATGACAAAATGCGGGGTTAACTTGTAATAAATATGGTGCCTCCTGCCAATGCACCCGCAATGTTGGATTTCTTTCCAAAAATTTTCTCCTCCATATAGGATCGACAGCGTCAAATTTTTCTTGAGTGTATTGGAAGGTGTCTGCTTTGAAGTTTAGCTACTCATTTGGATCCTTTCCCGTAGCCTTCTAAATATACATTCGAGTTCGTTCTTTCATGCTGTCGTACGAGAGATTGAAGGGCTTCATGGTTGCCTCTAAATCTTTGCTCTTAATTTTAGCTTCCTTCATGACTTTTACGACTTCGTTTTCAAAATTCTTGGTAAGACGAGACACCAAAAGTGCCCACTCTTTCTGACTTATTTCTGCAGTATACGGCATTGGGTGATCATCATATTCTTCGATACCTGGCCCCATTATTGGTGAATGAACGATTGGGGAAGAAAGAGGGCGTACCTCAGTCTCCTCAGTAGCCATCGTGGATTGCACTACTGGTGTCCCCACGTCTAGGTCTCGTCTATTTGGGCCCTTACTTCTGCTATGATCATATCCTTTTCGTCATTTGCTTGTTTACTCGCCTTTAACTCCTCTTCCACTTTTGCGTTTGCTTCGCAGATAGTCTTGACTTGATCATCATCTTCGTTGCATTGCTCCATATACTTGTGTACTACTTCATTTCACTTGAGTTCCCAAGATTTAGCTTCCGCTTTATAAGTGCTCTCTATCTCTACCTGTTTGCTTTTCTCTTGGATCAATTGTTCTTCTAATGCTGCCAATTAGGCCTGAAATTCTAGTATATTTGTGTCTTCATTGATTTCCAATGGTTGATTCAATAAAATGGAATTCATTAACTCTTTATTTCATGTATGCAGGTTATCAACCTCATCCATACAAACTTTTATTTGAATTTCTAGGAGCTTGTTGCGGTTGAGCATCGTCATTTTCTCAGCTTTATACAAACTTTTATCTGAATTTCTAGGAGCTTGTTGCGCTGGAGCATCTTCATTTTCTCAACTTTTCTCATCTTCATTTTCTCAGCTTTATCTCAGCTTTGTCTCGACATTTATCCTTGTATATATAGGAAAATATGTACAAGCTCTTAACCAAACAAAAGGTATAAGTGAACTAGCTCTAAATTAATGTACATATGTATACAAGTCTTTATCTTCTGAACATGTACTTTCTTCATGCTTCATAAATTGATCTTTTCTTCAATCCTTGACTTCAAAACTTCAATTGGTGATTGATCACCAACAACTCCCCCTCAATCATCAATTGAGGTTTTCTCTATCTTCTTTATACCTGCCATGTCTTTGAATCTCTATAGCTTTGGTCCATCCAAGCTTTTGGTTAGCATATCAGCCATCTGATCTTTTGTTGAAGTATGTATGACTTCAATCTCCTTATCCATCACCTTCTCTCTTAGAACGTGATACTAAATCTCAATATGTTTAGTCTTGGCATGAAAAATAGGATTAGCAGCTAAATACAATGAACTCATGTTATCTCCATGAATAGTGGGTGTACTCTGAATGATGTCAAAACTCTTCATAAGAGTCTTAAGCCATATCACTTCCTTTGCAGCTTCAACCATACCTTTGTACTCTACCTCTGTGGATGATAAAGCAACTGTGTGTTGCTTCTTTGAACACCAAGAGATTAACTTATCTCCCACATAACATAAGTATCCATATGTTGATCTCCTATCATCAAGATTACCTGCCCAATCTGTATCACTATATATCTTGATGTTTGTATCTGATGTAAAACTATAATACAAACCTTCTTTGAGTGTACCCTTAATGTACCTCAACACCCTTTGTCCTGCAACCCAATGTTCTTTCCTAGGACAATGCATGAATTGAGACAACACTCCTACTGCATATGACAAGTCAGGACTAGTTAATGTAGCATGAATCAGACTACCAACCAAACTTTGATATAGCTTCATGTCCTTGAATTCTTCTCCTCCATATCTGCTCAACTTGTGATTCACCTCCATTGGTGTAGGTGCTACCCTGCAATCATCCATTTTAAACTTGATCAACAAGTTCTTCAAATACCTTTCTTGAGTTACATACACTCCACGTTGAGTGTATGAGATCTCCATGCCCAAGAAATATGATAAGTCTCCCAAGTCACTAATCTTGAACTCTGTCTCGATTTGCTTCTTTAGACTTTGAATACCTTTCTCATCTGTACCTGTAAGAATTATATCATCAACATATATACACATATAAATGAACCCATCATCACTTGCTTTGACAAGCAAGCTACTATCTGCTTTAGATACTTGAAAACCAAGTTCCTTCAAGAACTTCACAAGTCTATAATTCCATGCCCTTGGAGCCTGCTTCAAACCATACAAAGCTCTCTTGATCTTACATACATGATCTGGATACCGTTCATTCTGAATCCTTATGGTTGCTCCATGAAAACATCATATGAAATATAACCATTTAGAAAAGCATTCTTCACATCTAATTGACATAATTTCCAACCTTTACATGCAACAATAGCTATGAGTGTCCTAATGGTTGTCATGTTTGCCACAGGACTATATGTCTCGTCATAATCAATTCCATATGTCTGAGCAAACCCTTTCACAACAAGTCTAGCTTTATACCTAGACACACTTCCATCTGCATACCTCTTTGTCTTGTAGACCCATTTGCATCCAATAATCTTCTGACTATTTGGTTTAGGAACCAAATCCCATGTCTCATTCTCCATCAATGCATCATACTCTTCCTGCATAGCTTTATCCCAATTTTCCTTAACTTTTGCCTTCTGCTTATCATCATATCCAATGAACACATACTTTTCAGCTTTAGGTTCCAATTTGTGCCTTAATTGAGATGGCACATATGCATATGCCAAACATCCAAATACTTTGCAATGATCTAGGTTAGGTCTCTTACCCCACCATGCCTCATATGGTGTCATACCCTACAAAGCTTTACATGGTAGCCTATTGACCAAATATGCATTTGTATTTACAGCCTTAGCCCACAAATAATTTGGACAATTTCTCTCCTTCATCATGGATCTTGCAAACTCAACAAGAGTTCTATTCCTCCTTTCTGCTACACCATTTTGTTGAGGAGAGTACCTGCAAGTAAATTCTCTTTTTATACCTGCATTCCACAAGTAATCACTGAACTCATTAGAGAAATACTCTCCCCCTCCATCTGACCTTAATCTCTTCAACTTTTAAGCTGTGATTCTTTCTGCATACACATGATAATTCTTGAATGTATTAAATACCTCTGACTTATCTTTGATCACATAGATAGTGATCCACCTAGTAGCATCATCAACATAAATCACATAATATCTTGAACCATTGATACGGAAATCCTTTGATGGTCCCCACACATATGTGTGTACCAACTCAAGCTTCTCTGAATACATAAAACCATGCTTGGAATAAGATTGCTTATGAGCCTTACCTAATTGACATGCCTCACATCTGTATGTCATATGTTGACCTACAACATTAGGCAATCCAAGCACTGAACCATTGTTAACCATATCTTTAATACCTCTTTCATTGAAATGTCCAAGCCTTTTGTGCCAAAGATCTAACTCAGAAATCTTATGTCCTCCATAAGTGAACAAGGCATGACCAACATTACCTTGAATATTCAATGTGAAGAGTCTTCCTTTCTTCCCTGAAACAATTTGTTTATACCCATTGTTAGGGTCTTCCACAAAAACTCCTTCATTAGTCAACCTTAATTCATAACCTTTTTCAACAATTTGTCCTACACTTATCAGATCCTTTGGAATTGTAGGAACATACAAAACCTTACTCAAGAGAGTACTTCCATCCTTGGCCTTCACTCATCCAATTGACTTCACATTGTGCTTTTGTATTGTCACCTGTTTGAACTACATGATTAGTTACCTTATTCTCCAAATCAATCATCAAGGCTATGTTGCCACTCAGGTGATTGCTACACCCTGAGTCAATGTAGAAGACTCTTTGGTCTTCACTTTGCCTTTCACAAGTTGCATTCATGATCAAGGTTGAATCCTCCTTCTAATATGAAGCATAATTGTAGTAGGTATTTTTGTAGGATTGACTTTGGAACCCTCTACGTGCATTTCTTCCAAAGTAACCTCTACTACCTCTACCTTTGAAATTACCTCTTTGATTTTTGCCACCTCTTTCTCTTGAATTAAAGTTCTGATTATATCCACCATTGTTCTGAGTATTATGCCAACAATCATGAGCTAAGTGATTTGTCTTACCACAAATCCAGCAAGCTTTGACTCCATCTTTATTGCTTTTGCCTCTTCCTCTACCTTTGCAATCTCCTCTTCCTCTTAGGAAGTTAGCTTGGCTAGTTGTACCTTCATCTTCATTTGCTTGTTGCTTCCCTTTGCTATTCTTCTTCTTATCCTTTGAATACATTTCTTGACCTGCACTTTTATCACCTTCACCTTTGACATCCTGCTCAAACGTTAACATGTGTCCTAGCAACTGATTTAAATCAGGAGTAAAATGATCTTGTGACAATTCAGTAGACAAAATGAATGGCTTCCATTTGTCATCACCTCTCAAACCTGTGAGGATTTGCCTTACCAATTTATCCTCCTCAATATCTTCATCAACTGCTCCTAATACATCTGCAATGTCCTTCATCCTTGTTACATAATCAGAGATGGATTGAGAGGCCTTCTTCTTGAAAGTGGTAAATTCTGCCCACAAAGATGCCTTCCTTGACTTTGTGGTGTTTTGGAAGTGCTCCTCCAAAGCATTCCATATATCACTTGCACTTTCAAGACCTCTAATGTGAGGTAGCAAGTACTCATTAACTCCCATATAGATAATGCTCCTAGCTTGAGCATCTTCTTCATCTAATTCTTCAAATATGATAGTCCATCCCTAGTTGGAACACTAGGATCTCTGAATTGTGGCTTTTCTTCTTCACCTGTGATGCATCCTATCAGATCTTTGCTCATGAGATGAGCTTCCATCCTCATTGACCATGCTGGATAGTTTTCTCTATCAAATTTCTCTATCTGAAGAGAATCTCCCATCCTTTTCTTCACATGTGTATTAAATTCTTCAACCTTTATAAGGAATAAGTGTACCTTTACTTTGAATGAAGTTCCTTCTGGTCTTCTTGATATCTTCTAGCCTCCTTCTCAAGCTTTGCTCTCAAGCTTTCACCTTTTGAATCTTCAAATGTCGAATTCTTTATGACTTTAGTAGTTAGGGTTCTCCTTTCTTCAATTTTGATGCTTCCCGCTCTGATACCACTGATGGAGAGTGTTAATCTCCAAAAGAACAAGCTATCCTTGAAGTTAGAGCACCTCTATATCAAGAATAACTTAAAACCTTTACCAATTTGAAGGATCAATGGTCAATTACCAAAATCTTGAACAAACTGTGAAGAGATTAATTACTCAGAAAGTCTGCTGCACATATCTTACTCATTGATTGATCAAATGTGTAAAGTTTTTGACAAAACTTTGTACAACGTGTCGTCTATAGGTTACACACCTTCTCCAAGTTAAATCATCTCAAAACACTCAGTAGATCTTGAGAAATGATCTAAACAATTCACCTATGTCTAAAACTATAGTTCTTTATAGTCGACTTTGACACCTGCAACTTCTAAAGCATGGTTCTCTCAAACTACAACCCGTTTATTCAAATGATTTTAGCCATAGGTAGCATACTTTCCAACTTAAAGAATGAGTACCTGCTTGCTAAAAAATTTACACTGTGGAAGGAGAATTGACCAAAACATTAGCATTGAATTTTGTGCCTCCTACAACTTCACTTCTTCACATTTACACATGTGAATGTTCCTACACTCAATTCTCTCAGCCTGATCACAATTAGGATCTAAAAAATTGTAGAGAGGTCAATCAACTATAGACTTAGACTTGTACAAAAGCATTTCACAAAAGATTAAACACAGAAGGAGAATACACAGAAATATCGGGTGCAACTTTTCTTCATTTCTGAGAAGTTTTACATGTGAGTGATGAGAGAGATATCCTACACTTCTAAAGTGTCTAATGACTCAAAATACTTCTAATTCTTCTCTTCACATGCTCTCTAATACTCTCACATCTTTGTCCTGACATTTTTCCTTGTATATATAGGCAAATATGTACAAGCTCTTAACCAAACAAAGGTTATAAGTGAACTAGCTCTAAATTAATGTACATATGTATACAAGTCTTTATCTTCTGAACATGTACTTTCTTCATGCTTCATAAATTGATCTTTTTTTCAATCCTTGACTTGAAAACTTCAATTGGTGATTGATTTGCACCAACAAAAAGTTCTTCACTTAGGCTTTCAAATCGATTGCTCACCTCACATAGCTCTATTTTTTTCTTTTCCTCGTCCATCAGAATGTTTTGTGCTTTCATGGCAGTGTCTATCATGGTTATGACTACAGGTTTTAGTTGATTGACATCGACATTTAGCCAAGTTCTTGAGATAACTAGCTCTTTACCTGTTTGCACATATTTACTTTGTGTCACATGTAATGTGTCTTGGTTCGTTTGCCTTATGTGGAGTTGAATCTGTGGTTCACCTCCCTCAAGGGGGTTGATGGAATCTTCCATTACTGGTTCTTCAGAAGGTCGCTTATGAGAGTCATTTATCATATCAAACAGTGAGGGTTAAGCCACAACCTGGATAGGTAGCACAGACTCTTGTTTATCTTGCCTTTTTGTGGTGTCTTCTTTATCTTGCCTTTCTATATATGTATATGTATATGTATATGTATATATATATATATATATATATATATATATATATATATATATATATATATATATATATATATATATATATATATATATATATATATATATATATATATATATATATATATATAGTATTAAGCGTGTCATGATCATGTGAAGACTCACTCTCCGAACTCAAATTGTCATCCTAATTCTTTATATCTATCTTGGTGAGAAGCAATTCTTTCTACCTGGGTTGATCTTTGTGTTCCTGCTTGAAGCACTACAACATATCGAGGGTATACCAAGGCTTTTACCGAGGAAAATGAACGGGCACAATTTGCCCGGGACATTGGTGTTGCGGTTGATATGAGCATCAGAACCGAAGTGCCAGTATAGCCATCCGTATGGGCATTGGTATGAGCATCGATATTAGCATCGGAAATACTGACGCTCATACCGGCACCCATATCGGTGACTGTGCTAGGAGTACCGACACATACCGGCGATCGTGCTAGGAGTACCAACGACCATATCTGCAAAATTTTTTGTGGGCAAAGTGTGTTGTCTTTGCTACAACAACATTACCATGATGTTGTTTAGAAAAAGGCAATACACTTTGCCCAAAGAAAACCGAGTACATGTGATATGTACTCTAATGGCAACCAAAACATGATTTCATATAGCAAAATACTATCGGACACAAAAGAGATGAGCAAAAATGAACCATGAATCATGTACAAAAAGTTCACTGCCAACTCCTATAATAAATATGCAAAATGTTAGATGAACATACATGATGTGCTTAACACAAACAAATTCAATAATTAAAATGATACTTACAAATTGGTAGCGCATACTATCATATCCGCTGCTAGCTAAACGTGACGTTCCAACCGTATCTAAATGTGTGGCTGTCGCATCTCGCTGTTGACGATATCAATCAGGAGTATGTTGTTGCTCATCAGTAAGCTTGCTCTGAAAGCATCGTGAGCCTCGGACCACCGATGAGACATCAGCTCGTGTGTCGTATGCTGAATCCATTCTAAGCACACAATAGGATGCCTAGGTGTTGGCCGGTACTCTTCATATATCGACTGTGTGATATAATTTTTGGAATCCTTATCCTGTTCACTCCATTTTAACATGACAGAATGTCCAAACTCTATGGATCAAAGCTGTCGAATGCGTTGATGCATGGGCTTTTCGGTCGCATCCATGATCGGAGCTCCATCACGTATGTGATATATCTTGGAGTCGTCATGGTCATGTGCTCCCCAAGGTGTACGTGGAGATCCCATCTGATCTAATGTGGAGATATATATATATATATATATATATATATATATATATATAAACCCTACAAAATCTATAGATTTATTTTTTAGATATTTTCCCATATATTTCATTGTGTAAAAAATCAAAAATCCTATTTTTAGTATATATATATATATATATATATATATATATATATATATATATATATATATATATATATATATATAGAGAGAGAGAGAGAGAGAGAGAGAGAGAGAGAGAGAGAAACCCTAAAAATTTAAAGATCTCTAATATTTCATAAAAATGTGTGTATGTATGTGTATATGTTTGTATGTATGTGTGCGTATGTTTAAATTTTAATATATATATATATATATATATATATATATATATATATATATATATATATATATATATATATATATATAGAGAGAGAGAGAGAGAGAGAGAGAGAGAGAGAGAAACCCTAAAATTTTATATATCTATTTTTAGATACTTAATTATTTATATTTTATATATTTAGATTTTTCTCTAATATTTCGTAAAAATGTAAGTATGTATATCCATATGCTTTTATGTATGTGTGTGTGTGTAGGTAAAAACTCAAAAATCCTATTTTCAATATATTAATTCTATTGTTGTGTAAAAACTCAAAAACCCTAAAAAATTAAATTTCTTTTTTTAGATATTTATTTATTTATATTTTATATATTTAGATTTTTCTCTAATATGTATGTATGTATATGCATATGCTTTTATTTATGTGTGTGTGTGTGTAAAAACTCAAAAATCCTATTTTTGATATATGTATATGCATGTGTGTATGTATATGCATGTATATGTATATGCATGTGTGTATGTATATGCATGTGTGTATGTATATGCATGTGTGTATATATATGCATATGCATGTGTGTATGCATATGCATTTGTGTATGTGTGTATGTATATGCATATGCATGTGTGTATGTGTGTATGCACATGCATGTGTATGTGTGTATGCATATGCATGTGTATGTAGATGCATGTGTGCATGCATATGCATGTATGTATATGCATATGCATTTGTGTATGTGTGTATGTATATGTGTGTATGTATATGCATGTTTGTATGTATATGCATTTGTGTATGTGTGTATGTATATGCATGTGTGTATGTATTTGCATTTGTGTATGTGTGTATGTGTGTATGTATATGCATATGTGTATGCATATGCATGTGTGTATGCATATGCATGTGTGTATGCATATGCATGTGTGTATGCATATGAATGTGTGTATGCATATGCATGTGTGTATGCATATGCATGTGTGTATGTATGTATGTGTATCCATGTGTGTATGTATGTATGTATGTATGTATATGCATGTGTGTATGCATATGCATGTGTGTATATGCATATGCATGTGTTTATGCATATGCATGTGTGTATGCATATGCATGTGTGTATGCATATGCATGTGTGTATGCATATTCATTTGTGTATGTGTGTATGCATATGCATGTGTATGTGTGTATGCACATATGTGTGTATGTATATGCATGTGTGTATGTATATGCATATGCATGTGTGTATGCATATGCATGTATGTATATGCATATGCATGTGTGTATGCATATGCATGTGTGTATGCATATGCATTTGTGTATGTGTGTATGCATATGCATGTGTATGTGTGTATGTATATGCATGTGTGTATGTATATGCATATGCATGTATGTATATGCATATGCATGTGTGTATGCACATGCATGTGTGCATGTGTGTATGTATGTATGTGCACATGTGTATGTATATGCAATTTGTGTGTTGATGCAATTTGTGTGTGTATGTATGTATGTATATGCATGTGTGTATGTATATGCATGTGTGTATTCATATGCATGTATGTATATGCATATGCATGTGTGTATGCATATGCATTTGTGTATATGTGTATGCATATGCATGTGTATGTGTGCATGCACATATGTGTGTATGTATATGCAATTTGTGTGTGTATGTATGTATGTATATGCATGTGTGTATGTATATGTATGTGTGTATGCATATGCATGTATGTATATGCATATGCATGTGTGTATGCATATGCATGTGTGTATGCATATGCATGTGTGTATGCATATGCATGTGTGTATGCATATGCATGTGTGTATGTGTGTATGCACATGCATGTGTATGTGTGTATGCACATATGTGTGTATGTATATGCATATGCATGTGTGTATGCATATGCATTTGTGTATGTGTGTATATGTGTATGTATATGCATGTGTGTATGCATATGCATGTGCGTATGCATATGCATGTGCGTATGCATATGCATGTGTGCATGTGTGTATGTATGTATGTATATGCATGTGTGTATGTATATGCAATTTGTGTGTGTATGTATGTATGCATATGCATGTGTGTATGTATATGCATGTGTATGTGTGTACGTGTGTATGCACATATGTGTGTGTGTATACATATGTGAGTGGTTATGTATATGTATATGTCTCTCTCTTTCTCTCTCTCTCTCTCTCTCTCTTTCTCTCTCTCTTTCTCTCTCTCTTTCTCTCTCTCTCTCTCTCTTTATGTTTTTCTAGATCTCTCTCTCTCTTTCCTCTCTCTCTCTCTATGTCAATCGAAAATAAAACAATCACTTACATCGATGTAATTGTTTGGATCGTTGTCATCAAAATCCACTTAAAGTTGTCCTTTGTCGAGTTCCAAAGACCTTATGCCAAAATCTCTTGCAAAACTAAAGAGAAAAGAAATTAGAAAAGGGAAAACATAAAGAAAGAAAAAAGAGTGCTACAGTATGTGCGATACTTACCAAAACTTTAGATCTAAAAAAATAGAGAGGTGTGCATAGAGAGAGAGAGAGAGAGAAAGAGTGAGAAACAGGGAGATGTAGCTCGCGTGCGCAAACTCGATAGTAGCAGGTTTTGTTTCAAAATGCGATGAATGACAAATTTTTGCTCTCGGATCCGGTTAAAACATGGCGTCAGTATGAGCATCGGTATGTGCATTGGTATGAGCATCGGTAGTTTCTAGTAATTAAACAACACTCATACCGATGCGCATACTGACGTATGTGTGCCGACACGTATATTGCTTCCATGGTTTTTCAGTCATACTGATGCCGACTCTTGACCGTCGATATGCACAATGTCGGTATGCCCCTGTTATGTTGTAGTGACGATATTGGTGGCCCTGTACTGTAAGGTTAGTTTGCCCTCTCATGTGGACATGTGTGGATTCTAATGCTGTAGAGAGGTCTCTTCTTGTAATAGCGGGTGTTGCAGTCATGGCAACCTTAGGAATCTCATGTGTTCATTTAGATTGTGGTGTTTGAGATGCCTCAGTCACGCGAAATTGTTTTGCACCCCTCATGGTCGGTTTGGAGCTTGTACCAGCTTCCTCTACTAAGGTTACCCCTTGCCTGTTCTTTGGCACTGTAAGTGCTTTCACATACCTTGCCATTTCAGCCGTCGAGATCATAGGCCGTAAACACTCCTTCATGTTCAATGCTTGATAGATAAGTAGTGTTAGAACGGAGATTCCATTTAAAAAATGTTTGTGGGCCCATTGCTTTTTGGCTTGAAATATTCGCTCCTGAACATAGGGTGTCATATTAACCTGATTCCCGACTTGCTTGATAGCATGAGATAATAATTGTACAACAACTTTTTGTGGAGCCGTATATCTATTCATACTTGGAAAACAAAAGTGTTGATGCACTAATCTAAATTCCTCTTCAATTTCTATCATGTTGATGTCAAAGAAAGTTCTTTTCTTTGCCTCATGGCATTTATTCTTGAGATCCGTAAGGCTGTCCACTTTCCATCCAAATGCTGCTTTTATGAGCTCATGTGTGAATCAGATAGTTTGAATTTCCCTGTTGCAATCCAATACCACGGCTTCAGGGACCGATGGCTTATCAAGGGCTGGATGTAACGTTCACTACTACGGGCATCTCATGCAAGACTCTGAAATCTTGGGTCATCACTAGGAATTGATGTTCTCAGTCCATGATCCTTATGGTTACAAGAAACAAGTGCTCACTTGCTGGATTATCATCTCTGAACCAATGCCCTCTGGCCTTAACAACAGGCTGCAAGGGAAACTCCAATACTTCCGCTTCTTGGGTAGCTTCAAAATCAGTTGATGCGCTCTTTGTACCTTCAGAGCCATCTGTTTTGGAAGGATTCAATGATTAGTATCAAGTATGAAGTAAGTTGTAGTGGTGTGTTGATCGTTCAGTTCACGTGTCTCGTCCCAAGTGTGTAAGGAACGTAATACGTGTCCTTGGATTACATTTTTTTCTTAAGCTACAATGAAGATAGAAACATTAAGGATATAGCCGAAGCAATTTGAGTTTATTATTTATGGTACATTGTGATCCTATTCCCTATGAGGGAAATGTGCTCTCTTAGTAGTACAATGACACTTTGGTGACTCATGCATGGCCTTGTAACGTGGCCCTAGTATGCTTACTTTAGGTGCATAGAACTCATTATGAGTGCAAGCGGAATGTCATGTTCGAACCAGCAGTGATTCTATCTCGAACTTTGGTATCCATATGCTCTTAGGTCCAAAGCTTTGAGTGTCTTTTGCTAAATTTTTGATGTCGTTTGGAGATATTCGGTTTTGCTGTACTCTTACTCGCCACACGTGTCGATTTGAAGTAGGAACTCCTTCTTGTGTCTATCGCGGCATCTGCTTCACTGGAGTTGTGTGTCTTATGAAGGGTCATGTGTGCTTCCATTGATTCCATTCTACCTTGGTCGTCTGCTCCATGGTAAGCTCGATAGCTGTTTTTGGTATCCATATTTTATTTCTTGATGGTTGATCTGCCTTTAATATTTTCAGTACCCAGATTTGCACTATGGTTGTGGACCTATCTCTACTTGAACATTCAAGTTGGTGCCTTCTTTGGATGGGTTCCTTTTGAGTCTCGTTGTGTTAAGGCTGATAGATGTCTAACTAATCTTTACACATCCATATTTGTTGCATCCTTCTTTTTCCAATTGTCTGTATTGGTGCTAACTTCGTGTCTGGTTGTACGACTCCTTGTAGCCGATTCGTAGTAAGATCCTCACTGGTTCTCTCTGGCTGGTTGAGTAAAGATGAGGGGTTGAGTCGAGAGTCATGAGGAAGAAGAGAAGGGTTTTTGGGAGTCAAGATAGACGTGGATTTAGGGATATCACATTTCAAGGTAGGGGTAGGTTCACATGCAGACACACGTTCAACACTGCTACGTTTCATGCTAACCATCTTTAGAGGTTTTTCATCTAATAGACTAAAGACCTCTCTGTGTCCAATCTTTGCGGATATATATCCTAAGGGTAGCAGGATAGTTACTTCGAATTCGTATATCCAATCTTGACCTAACACCAACTCTTCCATTAAATCATCATCTTGGGCATACTAAAAACTTTTGAAGCATTGAGTTGTTGCCTAGGTGTAGAGTTAGGTTGTCCTCCCCTACACATTCAATGGTGTTTCCTCCTATGCCCAACATGTAGGCATTAGTCGGAATAAGTGAAACACTTAATTTTTTGGATAAAGATAAGCATATGCAACTTAATGCTGCCCTTGTATCTATTAGTGCATCGACCAAGCGGTATTCCTCTATCCCTACTCCTAAATTGAGGTAGGCTTGTTTTACTTGTTGCCTTATGGTCATCGTTGCTCTAGTTCTATAGTTGGCAATGGGAATAGGCTCCTCTCCTTGCCGGTATCTCTCATCCCTTTCTCTCATCCATTCTTTTCCTTTTTTTTATGTGTTCCAATGCTTCGAGCCTTATTTCTTTGTTATTTCTCTCTTCTTCTTCTTTTCGATGTTTGGCTTTGAGCAGTCTACCCATCATCTCCTCTGTTAATGGTTCTGAATATTTCTTCACCCGACAACCACTAATGTAATTTGGCAAGACTTCTCCATCCAAAGTGGTGAGGTTCACCGCTCCACCTGTAGAGATAGGGTTAATTATTAGCAACCCGTGTCCCCTCTTTTGCAATTTCTTAGCATGTTGTTTCAAGGTGTATACCAAGACTAAGTCTCCCTCTTTTAGTCCTTTATCTTTGATGTTGGCGTCATAGTAGGCCTTTTGTCGCCTCTTGGCCGCATAAATACCTGCTACTGCTTGTAATTTAGTCTCATGCAATCTTTCAATCTGATCTAATTGTTGGGATAATTCATGTCCGGTCCACTCATATGTTTTAGCTACTCAAAATAGTAGGAATCAAAAAATCAATTGGTAAGATTGCATTTTGTCCGTACACGAGATTGAAAGGTGTAGTGCCTATAGTAGTCTTATAAGCTACTCGGAAGGCCCAAATGGCATGATGTAACTGCTTATCCCAATCTGATCATTTATTATTTACTATCTTGGTTAAAATGGTACAAAACACTTTATTGGAACTTTTGGGCTGTCCATTGGCTTGTGGATGATAAGGGGCCGATTTCTTATGAATTACCAAGAATTCATTCATCAAAGCCTCTATCACGTCGTTAATGAAGTGTGTGCCCCGTTCACTCACAATTTCAATGGGTAGTCCAAACCTTGTGAAGATATTCTCAAAGAGGAACTTGGTGGTGGTTCTTGCATCATTCTTTCTAGTGGCCTTAGCTTCCACCCATTTGGGTAAGTAATCCGTAGCTATGATTATGTACTCAGCATGAGACCCTTTAGCTTGGGGGCTAATTGGTCCAATGAAATCTATACCCCATTTAGTGAAAGCTCTAGTGCTGATCATAGGTCGCAAAGGCATCTCATCTCTTCATATCGGATATTTCGTTTGTTGGCATACATCGCATCTTTGAACATAAGTAGTAGCATCCTTGTATAAAGTTGGCCACCATAATCCAGCAAAGAGAATCATTTTTGCAGTTTTGGTCGAAAAGTCACCTCCTACTGCCCTAGTATGGGCCATCTCCAATACATGGATATACTCATCTTCATGTGTACAAAGTCGTAATTGTTTACCTTGACTGTGTCTAAATATTTGTCTCCCTATGAGAGTATAATCTTTACTCTGCTCCTTGAGAGCTAGTTTTCTTGTGAGGCTTGCTCCGTCCGGGTATTCACATGTCCTTAAAAATTTTACTAAAGGCAAACTCCATCTAGTGTGGAATAGCATAGTGTCGAGTTCTCCTCAGGTCTTTCTTCTTGACACTTGAGACAACCTGCTACATGCCTCTGAACATCCTTCGGCATCTCTGGCTTGCATTGTACCACCGATGCTTCTATGCTTCTTCCATGAGTTTATGTGTGCATGTTTCAGCCAGTTTCCTTGTTCTTCCTCGTCTACACACCTCAAGAGAAGTTCATTAGAATCTTGGTGATATAGGCTTCTCGCCATAATGTGAAGATTCCTGGTCTTCCATAAGTCTTGGGCTTTACTTGAATTAATCAAATGACTAGGTCCATGGGTGAGTATAGGTATTAATTTTTTAGCCCATTGTGAACAAATTTCTAAGTTGAAAAGATAAGTGTCAGGCAAGTCATCCACCTCTCCACTTGGAGGTTCTCCATGTGTCATCCGAGAAAGATGATCAGCTCTGACATGAGTGTTTCCTTTTTTAACCACCACTTCAAAATAAAATTCCATTAATAAAAGGAACCATCTCACTAGTCTTCCCGTATTACAGGGTTTATTGACTAGGTAAAGTAGGGCTTGATGATCAATGAAGAATTTGAATTTGTTTGCTAATAGGTAATGGTAGAATTTCTTTACCACAGATACCATTCCTAACCCTTCTTGTTCAGTGTGTTAGACGGCCGTCGAAAAAGGACAAATGTACTAGGACAGGCGTCTTAAATGTAAAGGAACCTTTCGGGAAACGCGTAGGTAACTAAAGATTTGCGCACCCTTGTAAAAAATCTTCTATATAAGGCAATGAGAAAAGAGTGGCCGAGAGCCCGTTTGGGGAATTATAAGCGTACTGTTTGAAGTGTGTAGGTCGTTGAGAGATTGAACTCTACTATGCTCTGTTCTGTTCTGTGCTCCGACTAGTCGTTTATTCGCACCTTAGTGCAGAGTTACGAATCGGTTGTATTGCGTTACGAATCTGTTCGGTAATGGTTGAGTGTGTCTCTGAGTGTTATCAAGTTGTAGTGTGTTGTTTGTCAGCTCTTCGACGGAACAAGGGAATGTGAGAACTAGTCCTGAACTGTTTGCCTGTTAACATTTTTTGTAAGTGACCGAATTCGATACAATAGTCTACGTTCACTGTTGATTCCGATCACAGGAAGACTAGTATCTGTAATGGTCTGAAGGTGAGTAGGACACTGATAAGTCTGTGACTAGTCGATTGTTATTAGGAGATTTGTTGTTCGAGTTTAGCATACGGTGAGTTCTCATAACTTCAAGGTATAGATGTCTGTTTAGTATACCTACCTGTTCTGAAGGAGTGCGTATTAGGTGATCTACGTTTACTGAAGTATATTATTCTATTGGATACAAGTAACCGGACTACTGCTCAGATCGCTATCGCAGGATCAGTTCGAAAGTTCTAAGTCTAGTACACTGAACACTTATCAGTTGTTCAGAATTGAGTACTGAGCTAAGAGAGAGAGAGAGAGAGAGAGAGAGAGAGAGAGAGAGAGAGAGAGAGAGAGAGAGAGAGAGAGAGAGAGAGAGCATTTATGCTTGTGTACGAAGCTGGGAAAATAGTATAGGGCCTCTGTCTAACAGACCCCTACCACTCCCAAGAACCCACGTGGCTAAGAGTTAAGGTACTTTTAATTATCACGGTAGTAGTGATCAGATCAACCAGTTAACCTGTACACGGAAGAATAGAGAGTCGGGTATGCCCAACATTCTAAAGTATTCGAAGTCTGAAATCAGAGTCTGTAGCCTCTAACGGCTAACAAGTGGTAGTGTAGTTACATTCAGCTTGATTGAGTTGCTTGCTAGAGTAAGCTATAGGATGATCAAGTTTTCCTTCATCTGCCGACTGTGCTAAGATACATCCTATGGCAAATTTGGAGGCATCCACATGGATATGAAATGGGTTCTTCCAATTAGGTACCTTTAGAATAGGCGCTAAACTCAGTTTTCTTTTCTGCTCATTGAATGCTTTCTCACAATCTTCAGTCTAATTGAACTGAGTTAGTAAGCCATATAGAGGTCTCGCAATTATGGCGTACATGTGAATAAATCTTCGATAGTATCCAAAGTGTCCCATGAATGCTTGTACTTCCTTTGCATTTTTTGGTCGGTGTAATTCTAGAATGACTTTGATCTTGTCTTCATCAGAAATGGGGATTAGATTTTATCGGTCTGATCACACCTCCAGCAGTCTTCAGTAACAACAGATACATACTAACCTGTACAGACTACGCAACAAGATGGGTAGAAGCTTGGGCTTTACGGTCTGCTACAGCGGTTGCAGTAGCAAAGTGTCTGCTGAATGATGTCTTTCCACGTTTTGGCTTACCACTGGAAATTGTCTCAGATCAAGGTACTCACTTTGTAAATCAATTAATGAAGGTACTCACCCAATCCTTCCAGGTGACACACAAACTCAGTTCTCCGTATTACCCTCGTGCCAATGGTTTGGCCGAAAGTACAAACAAATCACTATTGAATATCCTCCGGAAACTGATCATGGAAGCACCGGAAAGATGGGATCAACTACTACCTGCAGTATTATGGGCATATCGAACTACATATAAGGTAACAACAGGCTTGACACCTTTCAAACTAGCTTATGGCTTAGAAGCAATAGCACCCATGGAAGTAGTCATTCCAAGTCTGCGTGTAGCAATCACTCAGAAGATGCTACCGGAAGATTCGCTGACAGCACGAATGGACGCACTCAGAGAACTTGATGAGCACCGATGGCTCAGCTTTTTAACCATGCGTGAAATACAACTAAGGCAAGCCAAGACACACGATCGATATTTGAAAACTCCAATCTTTTCGGTAGGTCAGCTTGTACTCTTCTATAACGCAAAGTCGGATAGAGCAGCAGGAAAGTTCAAACTATGAGGGTTCGGCCCTTTTAAGATCTTAGAACAAATCGGTCCGACAACTTTTCGGTTGACTACATTGACCGGAAAGCCACTCCCAAAAGTAATCAATGGGTCGAAGCTGCGGCCATATCATCACGCCACTAGCCCGCATTAAATTTTTCGGCGGTGGACCACGTTTTGTTTAATCTTTTTCTTTCTCTTTATAAATAGCCGTGTTTTGTAAAATCTTTATGTGACCAACCGCCCCCTTACCAGTCACTCGAGTACGCACGCCTGCATAAAAACAAGCATCATTCCCGCACTGCACAATGATACCCAACCCCTTTTTCCTCCCCACCTTGTTCCTACTTAACTCTGTCAACAGCGCCGAAAAATGCTATTGTGTTGTATGTTAGTATTCTGAGCACTCGTGCATTCTGCATCCGTGTTCATAGTCTGTAACAGCAAACACCATGGAAGCGCTAGCCAACTACGCTGCCTTCCGTGATGGTATCCCTACCGAGGTAGGAGAATACCTGCGCTGCAGAGGGTTGGCCAACTTCGCTGAGTTGCCTTGGCACTCAGTGGAAGCCCATCCCTTCTTCGCGCAAATCGTCACTGCCATTGCTCAGTCCCCCGCCACCAAACGCCAATGGGTCTTCCTCTCGCTCCCTTCGCAAATGGTCATCACCTTCCAAGCGTTCTCTGAAGCCTTCCGCCTCTCCCCGCAAGGCCGAGAAAATGGCCCTAGTATCCCCATCACCCGCATGACCGAACTGTTCCCCCGATCTTCCTCCAACGAATACGCTATTCTCTGCCGTTCTGAACCCGAACGATCTGCCCTGCAATTCTTAGTCGTCATACTCAATCTTCAGAAGCGCACCTACGGCATCTCACGCCCTTTTTATTCCACCCTAGATTTAGCTGCCCGAGAACCAGTCAATTTCGCCTCCTACTTTTTTCATCGAATCCACAAAGAGTGCGTAGCTATAGTGAAGCAACTCCAAAAGGGAACCACCCTGTGCTCTCGTCTTCCCCATATCATATCATTCCTCTTCCCAGCCATCCTTGCCGCACAACCACCACCCCAAGGTCCCGTACTTAGGCACAAAGAATCAGTCCAACCACTCGACGATGATGAAGAAGAAGATGAGGAGATCAACCAACTCTTCCGCAATAAGAGAATCCGGATCAGCTCCTCAGAAAGCGAAGCACAAGGATCCGCCGGAAAGGATCAGGACACCCAAAATGAAGAACAAGAAGAGACCTTCCATGACACAGCCACTTCCATCCACAACGAATCATCGGCCGATCAGCATGACCAGCAGAATCACACAGAAACAGAACCAGTCTCAACTGAAGAAGCATCAGAACGACGAGAAGACGAACAACAAGTGGCCAACAGTGCACTCAACACCCTGCTGAAGGCCGTAGAATCCACCATCGCCCACAATACAGGTGAACACCAACCCATCCATCAGGTAACTCACCCTGCATCCCTTGGTCCTCAATCCCCACCAGTCAACCCTCTTCCCCCGCCAATTTCCGAATCCTCTTCATCCTCCCCCAATTATTCACCCCCGACATCCCCCCAAATCCACACCCAAACCTCTGCGCCACCACCACACCCACTTCTCCTTCCCTCCGTTCCGGTCTTTTCCGAACTGGCCGCCATGGGCCAAATTCTCATTACCCTTTCACAACAACTTCCGGTACAGCTGAGTGAAGTCACGAACACGATTCGGCAAGATCTACAGCACAAAGTCGACCTCCTGGAAGCCGACATCATTCCTCTCCAAGAAGAAGTCGATGCAGTAAAAGCAGAGAATCATCAATTACAGACACAATTAGCAGACCTCCAAGCATAGTTTTCAGCACAACAGACCTTGATACAGCAAAGGGATGCAGCACTAGAGCAGCTCACCGCCAAAGACCAGCTATTACACGCAGCACACGAAGAAATACGGGAATTGAAGACCGCACTCCAAGAAAAAGAAGACATCAGCTCATCCCTCGAGGAATTGGTTGAAGAAACGAAGGCCCAATTGCAGGAAACCATCCAGAAAAATCAAGACCAACAGAGAGAAGCAGAACAAGTCAAAGACGAGCTACGAAGAGCCCAGGAATGTTTGGACGAGGTGAACAAAATGCTGAGACACCAATTAACCAGGGAAGCCAAATACCAAAAAGATCTAGCAAATGCTCGAAGAGAACGAGATGCATACTCCAAAACGATCGAATTTCAGAACCAGCAACTCGAGCGACTAGATAACCAATTGCGAAATCAGAAGGATCGAGTCATGGATATGCAGCAGAAAGTCACCAAAATGAAGATATCCCGGGACGCTGCATTATCCAATGAGTTTTATTTACAAGAGGCCTTCTTACAGACCCAGACCGAAATTTTGTTAACCCAAGCCATAGCTCTTAGCTCCGTTAGAACGGACGCCCAGTTATTAGAACCAACCACTTTAGTTCAGATGATAGAAACCATTAAAAAGAAAATTACCCGAACATTTAGGCTCGCCCGAAGCATGTATCTAGAAGGTCTCGTAGCAGAACCATAAGAACCTGCGGGTTCGAGTCCACCGTGCGTGCCAGTGTTAGACGGCCGCCGAAAAAGGACAAATGTACTAGGACAGGCGTCTTAAATGTAAAGGAACCTTTCGGGAAACGCGCAGGTAACTAAAGATTCGCGCACCCTTGTAAAAAATCTTCTATATAAGGCAATGAGAAAAGAGTGGCCGAGAGCCCGTTTGGGGAATTATAAGCGTACTGTTTGAAGTGTGTAGGTTGTTGAGAGATTGAACTCTACTCTGTTCTGTTCTGTTCTGTGCTCCAACTAGTCGTTTATTCGCACCTTAATGCAGAGTTACGAATCGGTTGTATTGCATTACGAATCTGTTCGGTAATGGTTGAGTGTGTCTCTGAGTGTTATCAAGTTGCAGTGTGTTGTTTGTCAGCTCTTTGGCGGAACAAGGGAATGTGAGAAGTAGTCTCGAACTGTTTGCTTGTTAACGTTTTCTGTAAGTGACCGAATTCGATACAGTAGTCTACGTTCACTGTTGATTCCGATCACAGGAAGACTACTATCTGTAATGGTCTGAAGGTGAGTAGGACACTGATAAGTCTGTGACTAGTCGATTGTTATTAGGAGATTTGTTGTTCGAGTTTAGCATACGGTGAGTTCTCATAACTTCAAGGTATAAATGTCTGTTTGGTATACCTACTTGTTCTGAAGGAGTGCGTATTAGGTGATCTACGTTTACTGAAGTATATTATTCTATTGGATACAAGTAACCGGACTACTGCTCAGATCGCTATTGTAGGATCAATTCGGAAGTTCTAAGTCTAGTACACTGAACACTTATCAGTTGTTCAGAATTGAGTACTGAGCTAAGAAAGAGAGAGAGAGAGAGCATTTATGCTTGTGTACGAAGCTGGGAAAATAGTACAGGGCCTCTGTCTAACAGACCCCTACCACTCCCAAGAACCCACGTGGCTAAGAGTTAAGGTACTTTTAATTATCACGGTAGTAGTGATCAGATCAACCAGTTAACCTGTACACGGAAGAATAGAGAGTCGGGTATGCCCAACATTCTAAAGTATTCAAAGTTTGAAATCAGAGTCTGTAGCCTCTAACAGCTAACAAGTGGTAGTGTAGTTACATTCAGCTTGATTGAGTTGCCTGCTAGAGTAAGCTATAGGATGATCAAGTTTTCCTTCATCTGCCGACTATGCTAAGATACATCCTATGGCAAATTTGGAGGCATCCACATGGATATGAAATGGGTTCTTCCAATTAGGTATCTTTAGAATAGGCGCTAAACTCAGTTTTCTTTTCTGCTCATTGAATGCTTTCTCACAATCTTCAGTCTAATTGAACTGAGTTAGTAAGCCATATAGAGGTCTTGCAATTATGGCGTACATGTGAATAAATCTTCGATAGTATCCAAAGTGTCCCATGAATGCTTGTACTTCCTTTGCATTTTTTGGTCGGTGTAATTCTAGAATGACTTTGATGTTGTCTTCATCGGTGGATATTCCATTCTTAGACACTATATGGCCCAGCATATTTCCTTGTCTTACCATGAAGACACACTTTTCTGGATTTAAAGAGACTCTATATTGTCTACACTTCTCAAAAATCCTCCTCAACTCTGGTATGTGGTCTGCTCGCTGTTCAGAATATGTGCACAAATCATCTACGTACACTTCCATACTCTTTCAGAGAAATTCTTTGAATACATGATACATCAGTGTCTGAAAGGTAGCTGATGCATTAGTCAATCCAAAAGGCATAACCCTAAAAGCATACACTCCCCATTCAGTGGCAAATGCAGTTTTGTGTTGATCTTCTGGGGCAATTGCAACTTGATTATAGCCTGAGAATCCATCTAGGAAGCTATAAACTTTCTTGCTTGCCACCCTCTCCAAGAGGTGATCTGTAATGGGTAAAGGGTAGCTGTCTCGAATGGTGGCTACATTAACCTTTTTGAGGTTGATACACACCCTAAGCTTCCCATTTTTCTTTGGTGCTACTACCAAAGGTGATACCCATTCAGTGTGTTTGATTTCATAAATGAATTTGCTGCTAATAATTTGTCTATTTCTTCCTTGATTTGGCTAAATACACGTCATTGTATGTGTATGGTCGTTATTTGGATGGTTTGGCATCAGGAGTCATGGGAATACGATGGGAACAAATGGAGGGATCCAAGCAAATACATCCCTATAGTCTCGAATCAACTTTATGAGTTCTTGTTCTTCGCTTTGAGACACATCCTGTTGAGTCCTTATATGTCCAAGCAAATACATCCCTATAGTCTCGAATCAACTTTATGAGTTCTCGTTCTTCGCTTTGAGACACATCTTTACTTATGTAAGTACATCTTTCCTCTTCTCCTTCTATAGTTACCGTAATTTTCTTTGTTTGTTCTTTATTATCATATGCTACTCCTTCTTGCGCTTGTCGTTTAGGCATCTGGATAGTGATCTTTCTTTCCTCCACCTTGTACTTTTTAAAATGTTCAGGGACCTCAAATTGCTCCTACGGTATATTCTCTTCTCTATTGGTCCCCTCTAGGATTTTCTTTTTGTTCTTGGATAGAATTGTTTCTCGCTTTTGTTTCTTGGTGTCCCTTTTCTAATTGAAGTCCTTCTTCTCGAGTTTCAGGTTCCATTTCTATGCTTTCATAATCTTCTGTCCAATCCTTTTCTATCCACTCTCCTTCCTCTACCTCTTGTAGCACCACCATGTATAAACTTACGTCATACCCCTCCTCATCTATGCACCCGTTTAGGGTCAAAACTTCCTCATTGACACACACATCTAATGTGGCCAATATTTCCATCCATCCATGGGGTTCTAATTCTTCATCTGGGAATACTTGTGGCATGTAAGCTAGATCTTATACAGGCCTCGAAACTCCACAGCCTTGTCGCCATGTTAGTTTCCTTTCGTCCTCCCTCTTAGCTACCTTACACATCCATAGTTGGGTATCCTCACGCATCCAAGATTGGTCTTCCGATCTTGCGCTATGGACTGATAGGTCATCCTCTTCTTTGTGTATCAGGTTCCATTGTAGAGGGGGACATCATGATATGTGTATGTATGGAGGTTTATTCTTGTAGTTGTGCCCCGATGTTGTAAATATATTGCATCTCTACCCCAGTCTTGCACTACCCTTAGTTGTCTCATAAAGGTTCTTCCCAAGATCATTTCATAATTGCTAGCTCTCTCAAATTGACAAATGGCTAGTGTGTGTTCAAAATCTACTCCACATGTTGCAAGCACTACATTCTCTAGCAATCTTAGGGGTTTTTCGGTGTGGCCATCAACTAATTGTAATTTCATTCGTGTGGGTCGTAATGCTAGTTTTCCCCACTTCTCCCATATTTCTCTCGTAGCTATCCCTACTCCAGCTCCTGTGTCTAGGATTGCCTTGGTGGTGTAACCTTGAAAAGTGATGGGTAAACATGTATTACCTTCATCCCCTCCACTGAAGTCTCCCACTTTGTCTATAGGAATTTGAATTGTATGTGTATCTTCATTGGCTTCCTTGTTACTTGCTTTTACTTGTCTTTGTATGAAGTGCTTCACTAATTTGCCCCATACTTGTGGTTTAATTTTCAGTAATTCCTCTAAGGTTATTGAACACTGCACCTTAGTCTCCTTCAATTTTCGTGCTACATCTGATGTCTTGCTAGAAAATCCTTTCTCTTTCATTCTTATTGTTGGGGCATGATAAAGTTCAGAATTCCGTTCATATCTCCCATATAGTTCGGTAGTATGTCCATGCTTTCCATTTCCACCTCACCTTCCTCGTAATTCATCTCCGGGTTCATCATTCATGGGTTTCCATCTGCATCTAGCTCTTTGAAGGGAGGGTTAATGCCTTTGGTTTTTTTCCATCTCTCTTCTTGGACCTTAGCCCATAAATCCTCTGGCCACTTAGCTTCTACTTGGGAAATTATCGAACTTTGTTGAGGATTTTCGAAGGCTATGCTTTCTGCTTTCTCTATCATCCGTCTTTCTTCTGGAGGGTTATGAACTCTCAATCTTTCTTGTGCTTCTCTCTCAGGTATCCTTGTTTTGGGAAGGTTTGGTATAGGTTTTTCTAGGGTGTTTTGGGATAATTCTATCAATTTCTTATAGATTGCTAACCTTCTTTTTCCAAATCCCCTCTAGGTAATTCACTTCATGTTGTTCCACACTTGATCTGTTTTTAATTCTAGATTGATAGGCATTTATCCACATGGCTAGGTCTTCAGGCATGGGATCAACTAGAACTGATCCTGCTTGTTGTCTACCTTGCTCCTTTTCTCGAGCACTAGAATCCTTTTCATGTGTGGGATTTGTAATGTTCTGTGACTTCTCTTTGCTCTTTTTTTCCTCTCTTTTTTGGGTCCACTTATTTCTTACTTTGTCTCATCGAGTCTTCTGAATCTGGCAATGCTTGAGGTACTGGGGTTTCTGGTTTGTTGGTTGCATTTTTAGTGGAGTTTAACTCTTCTAATCCTTCTTTGACTCTTGCTCTTGTAATAGCCTTCAAGGGCACCATATATTCTTTGTCACTGGTTGAAGGCTCTACCCCATCTACTACATTCACTTGGGTGGTGTGGTTCATTTGGTTAGGGTTTTTTGGATAGTCCCTAAACAAATGCTCTTTTTGGCAATCCCCACAATATCCTTCTCAAACCTTGTGAGGTGGTTGGTAGGGTAAAGTGCATTCCCTAATGAAATGGTCTCCTCACATCGGTAACACGGTCCTCGGGGGACTGGAGGTCTAATCACTGGTCTAGAAGCTATTTGAGCTCTCAGGTTGGTGTACATTAGGGTCGCATAATCAGCTCCATATCCATATGATTGATCATAGTTATTTTGCCCGTATGAGTATTGCTCCTAGACCTTCTCGTAATTCATAGGGTCCGTTTTGTATGAATAATAATCTCCCCAAATCTGGTCATAGGATTGGCTGTAGTTATCCGTGCTAGTCAAAGGAGTAGTTGGTACCAAGGATCTCTCTGTGTTTTCTTCAGCTTGGGCCAACTTCATCGGGACTACATTCTGAGGATGGGGTGGTTGTTGTCCCAAGACCGGCTATGGTGGGTTGTATCTTGGGTATTCATAAGGACATTGATTGGGAGTTGTATTCTGGTACTGAGGGTGCCCGGGAAACTCCATGCCTAGGTCTCTCATTGGGTATCCATATGGTCTGAATTGCAGTGGTTGGACTCGTCTAGGCTATCTATTGTAAGGGCAGTTATTAGTGTTGTGGTTTGTATATTTCTATTCAATACTACAATACTGGGCCTGAGTCTAGACTGGTGGATGGTTATGTATGTAGGGATTCAATGGAACAATTCCCCTATTGCATACGTGAGTGGGATGATCTCCTCCACAGTGTACACACCTTCTAAACATTGGCATTCATAGTGGGGGATTAGGGTAGTTCCTTTGTCCTTGCACTCCTAACTTTTTAGCCACTAAGTCGACAATTTCCTCCACATTATTGCTAGTACTAGCGATGCTGCTGGAAGTATCTTCGCTCTTACTCTTAATTTGGGGAATTTTCAAGTCTTCTGACAAATTATCTTCCAAATCTATGCATTCCTTCAAACATTCACTCAAGGTTTGGAATCTCTTTACATAGACTAGTGCTCTCAAGGATCCATTGACTAGTCCTTCTAAAAATAATGAAATCATTTTGTGTTGGGTGGGTCTCTCTTCTATGGGGCATCTGTCTACATATTGCCTAAATCTCTGAGCCGCCAATCATACTGACTCTATAGGGGACTGTTTGAAGCTATGGATTAATGATGAAGAATTATTCTTAATGCCCGTCTTAGTGAATTCTTTGATCATTTCCTGAAACACTTGTTCCATGTTTAGGAATTGATTAGGCTCAAGAGGTTGGAACCATGCCGAGGTAGTATCCATAAGTGTCAACCCAAATGACTCATACTGGATCATAAAATCTTCCACTTGTTGTGCACGAATCACTTGCTTGAATTCGGCTATGTGATTATAAGGTTCGCGGGATCCATCGTAATGGCTTCTCATACATTTGACCACTTGAATTGGTCGTAATCTTCTTCCTGGTGCGAGTAGTTTGGGCATAACAGGAATTGCTGGATTTCTTCTATTCCCAGGCTCTCCATTGGTTGGTAGTTGATAATTAGGGTTTGCTCCAGGTGTGGAGAACGGAGCACTGGTCCTTGTAGGGATATTTTGTTGTTGATCCTACCCCGCATTCTGATGAGCATGACTTGGTATATTCCACGAGGATTTTGGGATGTAGTTCCTTGGTCTCTAGGGGGAAACACTGGAATAGCTTGATACTTTAATCGGGCTCTTTCTAGATCTGAGATGGGCCAGTAAGTCCTCATGTTGGTATCCATATAAGTGACTCTAAAAAGGTCCTCCGGGTCTTGTAGCTCATAGATGGTGACTGGGTTACTACTTTCTCCCCACAAAGATGTAGGGTCTTGTAGCAATTGCGCCATCCTGGCTACCATGTACACATCAATCAACACATCATCCTGTGGGATTTTGTTGCCTCTCCAAGCTCTAGTTACTTTAGACTTGAGGGGGGGGGGTAGAAACCTATCCTTCAGTTTCTCCACCACTAACATGGTCCACATTCTCACTTTCTTGTGGTTCACTTATGGTTTCGGGGCAATCAGTCATTGCATAAATCATTCCTCTTTTGTCCATATAGAATCCTCCCTCATATTTCACTGCAGGTCGGGGAACTATCTCCGACTCATTTGCTTTCTTCATTCGTGCTACGATTCTATTTAATCCATCAAGATAGATAGGTATGTCATGCGGGTTGGTGTTTACATACTCCAAGGAGGTTCTATATTCTCCTTCAATGACTAACATAATTCCCGTCAACGGCACTGAACTATGCATGTTTTCTGAAGCCATCCTCTCTTCTTCATCTAATTCACTCGAGATTTCAGAATACTATAAATTGGCACTAGGTAAGTTTACACTCCCAATTGAAGATATGACACTACGTCGGCTTCCTAGTACACGTCTTGAGCGAAGGTTCATTCACTACATACCTCGATCAATTTTTTTTTGTTTTTTACATGCCTCTCAAGCTTATGTTTATCCTCAGAATTGACTCAATCTAGCTTGAGTTCTCCTTTCCTGGACTATCCACGATACATGATACTTAACTTCAGACAATACACGATATCCCTCAAGTCACGATACAAGACTGGGACAATACACGATACTTGACGTGCACACGATACATGATACAGGGTCACAGACAATACACGATACTCAGGGGTCCCACGACATGCATGTATCGTAGTACACAACCGACATGGCACATGATAGCAAAGTATCGACGATACACGATAGCAGAGTATCGGCGACACATGACACCTGAGTGTAGGCGATACGTGATACACAAGTATCGGTGACACACGATACCAAAGTATCAACGATACACAATAGTAGAGTATCGATGACACACGATACCAAAGTATTGGTGACACACGATAGCAGAGTATCGATGACACACAACACCTGAGTGTCGGCAATATGAAATACACAAGTGTCCGTGATACTCGACCCGGCGATACACGATATGTAGGTATCACGATACACAGGGAGTAATAGGTATCGGTGATACACGATACTTGCCAGGTATCGCGATACACGGGAATTCAAGTATCGTGATACTTGAACTTGACCAATCATGATAGTTGGGCTTAACTCACTCAAATTAAAAGATTTTTTGAAAATTTTTATACCTATGTGATCCTTGTGCTTTCCTCTTTCCCGCTATGTGCCCTTGGAAAACAAAAACTCTCTGTAACCCATGATACTTGCCCCGTGACACTGATCGTGTCTGCTATCACGTTTTTAAAGTTTTTAACTTGATTTTTTTCAGTATATTCTAGGTGTTCTCACCTCACTGATGTGCTCTCTTGCTTCTCTCCTTGCTTTGCTTCCTTCTAATGCCACAAACACACGCGATAGCTTGACCACGATACCAGTTGTCTACTTTCCATGATACTTGCTTAAACAAGTGATTTTTTTCAAATGACTTTCTTTGCTTTTATACCCTAGGCTCACCCAAGACTGATAGGTACAGAAAGAAAAGATTTTTTTTGGGATTTTGAGAAATCTACCTACCTATACTAGTCTCCTCTCCTCTTCCTACTCTCTACTCCTACTCAATCTCTCTCCTAAGTCTACTAACTTACTACCCACACTTTCCAAGTGTGAAGTAATAAGTGAAAAAGAGTTTGACTTACCAAAGCAGAGCATTCACCTCTTCACAACTCGTACCTTCTCCTAAGAGCTCTTACCATCATGCGAGCACCTCAGTTGAACTCGTACTTCCCCAGAAATGGTGCCAAAAAACGTGTGTACCTAAGCAAGAACTTAGGGACTTGTGACGAAAGAGACTATACCTCTATCACCAACAAGTACACAGTGGGAATCACACATTTTAATTATCAATCTGAGAAGTATCTTAAACCTAACCGAGTGTATGAGGACATGTACTTGCACAATAGTAAATGAAGTGGAATAACTTTGGTCAAATGCAAATGAGTGTTATCATGCACATTCATCACTCTCATAAGTGTACATGGTGTCGCAACATGAAACAATAGTAAGCACAAAAATAGACTTTTCTCTCAGCTCCAAACTCGGAATATGGTCAACAGTGGGTTCATTTTGAAGCTCTCAACGAGATGCATCTAATGGTCATACCCTTCTCTGATTTTGACAACTCTAATTCAAAATATGGGCAAAAAATGTAGTTGTGCAACTCGCCTAGTTTCACCACACACCTCCTCATGCCTCACACACACATTACACACTTTAGAAAAGCCATGAATTCATTAGACATCACTTCCCTACACTCATTCCCAACTACAAACACACATGCAAGCTCACAAGCAAAGAGATACAAGAGGAAGAAGAAACAAATTCAAAATTCAGAGCTCTCTTATCCACAATGGCCAAAATTCCTTACAAAGTGTCACGAAATGACTTATATACATGTGCCCTAAAAAATGGTCCTTTCACACAAGAGACCGGCACTTTATTGTAGAAACCCTAACTTCCTACTATTTACAAGGATTATAATACATTGTTTGGGATTTATGCATCTAGAGGACTCCTCTAGTGCATTTACATGGTTTTCAAGAGATTTCCCTAAGCATTTGAAGAAGAAAAATTGTGCCCATAATTTTGAAAATTTTGGGGCTCCTCTTTAGTGCTCTATTTTGTCTGCAACAGGGTATAATATGCCTCTTAACTCCCATAACAATATATGAAAGTGCTTATGCACCCCTTGAATCCCATTTGGATTGTGCTTCTATAGGAAGTAATCTGGTAGTAGTACATACTCCTAATGATGAAGTAGTTCCTTCTTCTTCACTAACCTCCTATTGAGCAAAAATAGGAATAGCAAGTCTTTTAGAAGATGAAGCAACATCTTCTCTGACTTGTCTTGGCCTTGGATAAGTTCCATTGATGATATTCCATGAGCCCTTTGATACTAATAGATTCATCATCGTAAAACTCCACATTGGATAATTAGACATTCCATCAAGCTTGTCTTCATTCTCAAATCTATAGTCATTCATCTTCTTAAGGGTGTATGTCAACTATGTTTTGATACCAAATGTTGGAAGTGGGATGGGCCTCAATAACAATATTAATCATAGGTTTACAGAATCTTCCAACACATAAACCTTAGCATACACACATTAAGACTAAAAAATAGATGAGTAAGAGATAGAGAGATAATAGAAAAATTTTCAAAGTGTACGGTAAGATTGGATGCTCACCTACACTATCTTATATTCCAATGTCAAATTACAATGTGCAAATATGATACAAACTGACAATATCTGAATCTAGGTAGAAATAGGAACTAGATACAAGAAATTGTGTGCCTAAGAGGTTTGAAGTGTGTGTGTGTGTGTGTGCAAATATGGAGAATATGAACAATTTAGAACTAGTTTACAACAAACCCAAATTCAGGTTATCCCTAAATTAGAAACTAGTGAATGAACAAGTGAGAACAGATGTAGACTTGTTACTCATAGTAACTCAACACGTGATGTTGATGGTTGGCTGAATACAACACTAGAAGAGTACACCTCCTCCAAGAGTATAAAACCCTTCATCAAAGTAGAGGACCTCCTTGAACTCCTCGCCTTGAGTAATTGAACTCCCTGAGAAGGCATGAAACAATGATCCAATGCCCTCCTTATGTAGTAATTGGCCTCAATCTAAAAGCACACTTTTTGAAAAGCATGTGTGTTAGAAAAGCATCACAATTTTTGTGATCACCATATTGAATGAGTGCTACCATGAGGCATTGCAAAACACAAATCCTAAGAAAAATGCTACATGACAAAAACACCACAGTTGTCCACGATAAACAGGATTTGAACTTGCATCATTGTTTTTAGAAGTGTTTGATTTCAACCACGATGCCACAATGCTTTTGTTGTAAAGAGTTCTACAAAGAACTAATGATATAGCTAATATTGAGGAATTTTGGACAACCATTTCGACTTCACTACAAGGAATACGGTTGCATAGCGACGGTTAAGGCGACACAATTTCATCGCTATAAAATTGCAAAATGTGTTGCAAGGAGCGTCGAGCATTGACGGTCGATTAAACGACGAGGCAAATGACGTTTTTTTGACGTGTGGCACGACGGGGTGTGCGACGCTCGCATAGAGCATCGCTAACACAACGGTTTAAAAAAGCATTGCATAAGCAATGCTTTTTGTGTCATATAAGCGATGCTAAAAAATGTCGTTTATGTGATGCCAATTCTAGTGGTTTTTACGATGCGTTACCATCGCTCACATGATGGTCTATTGATGGAAAAAAATTAAAATGTTGCAGGCTCTTCGATTTGCATTTTCACGCATCTGATCGAAGACCTCTCCAACGTTTGCAATTGCACTGCGCTTACGAGTTGAAACAAGTATATGAAGAATTGTTGTTTTGCGTAAGCTCTATCTTATTGTCTCTCTCTGTCTCTGTTTCTCTCTTTCTACGTCTTTCTCTCTTTGAATTCTCTCTCTCTCGCTCTCTCTCTCTCTCTCTCTCTCTTTATTGCAGGTTATTCAAGAAGCTAACCAAGCAAAAGTATGGCTAACTATTGTAAGTACAATTTCTATTCTTTGTATATCATTTGAATTGTGTTATTTTCATTAGATAGCATACTCACACTTATTGATATGCACATATACACTTATACATGATGAAGATGCATGTTCACACATATATTCATATACACATGCACATACACACACATATATACACACAGATACATGTGTACATACACTTACACATACACACACATACACATGCATATGCACAAACATTTCTACAACCACATAAAAAGACTTACATGCATGCATTATTGCATATATATATACACGTACACACATTAACATATACTTAAATACATGTATATGCACATCCACATGCATGCACATTCACATGCATGCACATGGATGCAAATGGAAATGCATTCACACACACATGCATGTTTCATACATATACACATGCATATACATACATTTGTATATGTTTATACACATACACATACATATGCACATATATATATATATACACACACATACACATATATATGCACATACATACACACACATATACACATGCACACACACATGCACATACATACATATACACATATACATGCACATACACACATATACACATAGAGTTACACATATACATGCACATACATCAAAGTACCAAACATCTGAGTCAACTACAGACATACATTATTCATGAGAAGATGGGTCATAGCTGCAAACAGTGGTAAACACCCATTCTTCATTCTCCACAAGATTAGTAGAATTTGTTTTAGGTGTAGAAGCATATGCAACAACCATTCCAACCTCTTTCTTCTTTGCCTCTTTTGCAACCAGTTTTGGATAACTCTTTATGATATGATCATTTGCTTTACAGTATTTTCCGGGGGGGGGGGGGTCATCGATATGCACACACACACACACACACACACACACACACACACACACACATATATATATATATATATATATATATATATATATATATATATATATATATATATATATATATATATATATATATATATATATATATATATATATATATATATATATATATATATATTACAAGTCCCACTACTATCTTCACTCTTCATCCTTATCAAAGTTGAAGGAGATCTCTCTCACACCATGCTATCGGTTTCTACCTTCTGTTCAAAACTTTGGTAACATCTTTTGGTTGTGCCCATGTGAGTAATGCCATCCTCTTTCACTTCTTCTCCCTCAAGTTTCCCCACCATCAGATTCTCAGAGTGCGCTGCTGCTTCTTGCCTCTAATTCAAGTCAATCATCTGATGTATCTTCTTCTTTATTACTTCAGTATCAAACGATAAGGGATTTCTCCTTTTGAGAGAGAGAGAACGAGGAGAGAGACAGACAGAGAGAGAGAGTCTTACATTCAAAGCCTCTTAATTATTCCTTCACATGGATTGTAAACATTTTCATCCTTCGAAGTGGAGAGAATTTCAAGCATAACTAAGTCTTTGGGTGGCATGGAGACAAGTCTCAACTTTTGCATTAACTTCAGGTCACTATTAGGATAATTGTTAGGATTTTCCGTGGTGCCATGAAACGGACAATAAGTGACAAATGGAGACGAATTCATCAAGGGTCTGAAAGGAGAGAGACAGAGAGGGAGAGTAGAGAGAGAGAGAGAGAGAGATAGAGTCTAGAGAGAGATAGAGAGAGGGAGAGTAGAGAGAGAGAGGTACAAATCATGGGTGGTTTCTTGATTGGTATTGTGATATGCATCATTGGAGTAGGCGTCAAAAGACCTATCAATGGACCAATGAGTAGATTAGTTAATAGATCGATGAGACATGTCGATAGACTGATGAGCTGTTGATAATCAAAGAAAAAAAGAACTTTTGGGAGCAATATGAATATATACTAATCGAAATCCTGAAACCCTTTTTCTCTCTCTCTTGTTCAGATTTTCTATGGCCGACTTTGGTTGCAAGTAATAAATTGTGAAATGAGCTGGTGGGAGTTTTGGAGTTGGCACTGCTTTGACAAAACATGCTTGGCAATGGCAATGTGACTAAACAGCATTTTGCAAAGAATTCTGATGCTTGAAGTGGAAGAAAAGCTTGAAAATATTAAGTCTTTCCGATTGTACCTATTTCTTCTCTCTCTCTGTCTCTCTCTCTCTCGCCAGCGAATAGCTGTGCCAAACACTTCTGAGTTGCGCATGGTTGCACCTCTGCTTTAGTGAGAAATGACTACGGTCGAATGCACCTTTTGCATACTGTAGCTTGACATGTAGCTGAGATCAAAAGGAGGCAAGGAAGAGCGAAATCACATTGTTTACAATGTTTCTAAATGTAAGTGATCCCCCCCCCCCCCCCCCCTTCTAAATTACGAGAGCATGCCCTTCCAGAAAATGAAGAAGACCCCAAACTTTAAATACGTTCCCTCCTACGAACAAAACAAAAAACAGCACAAGCGCCTTCAATGAATTCCCTTCGAATAGCATCCTTCAATATCCTTTGATCTAAAACCCATAGCCAAGTTAATTGGATGCTCATCTGTTGAGATGGAAGCTCTATGTTCAATTTCTATGGGTTGTTGGACATGCTTGGGTTCGTGTGTTCAGTCTATATGTGTAATGCCTTCAGACCCTTAAAACTAGATGCCTTCAGGCAGCCCTTTCCTTGTAATGCCTCGACAATCTAATGCTTGCTTTGTGGGATACAGGAGATCTTATGAGTACTATGCCCTTCACTTGTAGAATTATTCTTTCAATACATTCAAGCTCCTGAGAAATTAGGCTTCATCCGAACTTCCTTTAAAAAAAAAAAAAAAAAAACTTTGATCCTTCAATTGCCCTCTGTCTCACTCTACTCATGCATGAGGTGAAGCCCACCAAAACAACGCTAACTGCCTCCTCCTCCTCTGATAAGCGTCCTCCTTTCAAACGGACTCTGCCCATTCATTACTCAGCGGCCAAAAAACAAAAACTTAACGACTTCATGCTATCCCTTTTGGTTGATGTTACCCGGCAGACAATATCTTCCTCATTTTCTTTTTTTTTTTTTGGGGGGGGGTTCATCGATATATATATATATATATATATATATATATATATATATATATATATATATATATATATATATATATATATATATATATATATATATATTACGACTTCCACTTCTATAGTGATGTGTGGGCTTCTAGAAATTCGTACCAGTTACCTATTTTGTAGCCGAGTGTGTCTACATGGGAATTGTGTTTTAGAACAAGTTACTCTAGAACGTATGAGAGAATAATTCGTCAAAAAGTAAATGACTTTAATGGTGGAGGAAAAAATTGTCTAAGAAAGATACAAGATGGCCTAGCTCTTCAACGCTTTAGCCATTCTTCATGCTTGCTTCAATGCTTTGTCTTTCATTCATTTGACATGCATTTTTTCTTCCATCATGTATCTTCTCATTCTTTAATCTTCATCCTTATCAAAGTTGAAGGAGATCTCTCTCACACCATGCTATCGGTTTCTACCCTCTGTTCATAACTTTGGTAACATCTTTTGGTTTTGCTACTTCTAAGTGGGCCGTCCCCATCCTCTTTTACTTCTTCTCCCTCAAGTTCCCCCCCACTCCCCCCCCCCCCCCCCCCCCCAATTCTCAGAGTGCGCTGCTTCTTGCCTCTAAATCAACTCTATCATCTGATCTATCTTCTTCGTTATTACTTTAGTATCAAACGATAAGGGATTTCTCCTTTTGAGAGAGAGAAAGAGGGGGAAGATTTAGAGAGCCAGAGAGAGAGAGAGACTCTTACATTCAAAGCCTCTTATTCCTTCACATGGATTGTGAACATTTTCATCCTTTGCAGTGGAGAGAATTTCAAGCATATCTAAGTCTTTGGGTGGCATGGAGACAAGTCTCAACCATACTCCCATGAAAACGAGAATTGTTAGGATTTTCCACGGTCCCATGAAACAAACAATAAGTGAGAAAAGGAGACGAATTGTCAAACGAAATGGTCAGACGAGCTGGTGGAGTTGATGGGCAGCCTCATGTATGTGGAGCAGGCCTCAAAATTTCCTCATGGCGATGTGAAAATGTGAAAATCAGCTTGGCAATGGCAATGTGAAAATCAGCTATTGGATTTGAAAGACCAAGATTTTAGAATTTCAAATGGTCAAACCTCCCATGGCCTTAGATTCTACAAAGGAAAACCTGTCTGATGAAGTTGAGACCAAACGAAACGAAGAAAGCAACACAAACGAAAAAAAAAGTCAAACAAAAAGACAATGGAGAAAGAAAAACGAGATGATATGAGAATTAAATGAAAGAAAACAAAAGCTAGTGCAAATTGTTTGTTTCAGATTCTCACTTTAATAAAAGCGTAGATTGACAATGACAAGTGAACTTCCAAAAACAAAAACATCGAAAAGATCCAAAATAGAGTCCTCTTTGATGATTAGGAGGCCCCAAATAATGAGAGCTTCATTGTTGGATCCTTCATTTTAAACACCCTCTATGTGATAGAAATTCAACATCCTCTATGTGATATAAATTGAAACGATTTGCAACTAAGTTCATAGATCCGTACAAAATATAAATATACTTGGAAGGAGGGCAAAACAATATCAAAGAATAGAATCAAGAAGTCGCCAAAGAAGATCAGACAAGCCGCTAGGGAACAAGCTCGCCCACCTTTCATTGAGGAAGAGAACAAAACCAAGAAATAGAAAAGCAAACAGAACCAAGAAGTTGCCAACAAAAAAGCAAATAGAAGAGCTTCGTCTAAAAGCAAACAGAACCAAGAAGTCACCAAAGAAGATAAAACAAGCTATAGGGCACAAGCTCGTCCACCTTTCATTGAGGAAGAGAAAGACACTAGGGACTTAGAGACATACTCAGAAGGATTCAAGGACGTTAGACAAAGAAGGAAAAGAAGCCTCTGTGGGACCACAAAGAGGAACAACATGGTAGCGGCATCGCTAAATAACTTGTACTGCAACCTCGAAAAGGAGATCAAGGAGTTGGACTTTCGAGGGTGAATTTTTATGAAGAAGACACCAAAGGTAAAATGTTGGAGACTACCACCAACAAAGAAGTTAACCATGAGGATAACCAAGAGGGCTATACCACTAGTAAAGAGGAGGGTTTCACAAATAGCAATGAAGAGAACCCAGATAGCGAGAGCTCCATCATTGGATCAACAGTCCCGAAAAAAGTGCTAAATTCACTTCCACTAAAGGTTGCTCATAAGGGGAAACAACCATTGGAATTGCCACGGAAGAGCCCCCTTAAGGGTAAAGTTTGTGGACAAGATATCACGTGTTTGACGAAAAATCATTTGATCTGAGTCTGTTGAGATATTTACCTGTTTGGTTCTCTACAGGTGCAAGATATCTCTTGAAACAATTGAAAACTTCATCTTTATGTTTTATAAATCATAGGAGTATAGGACTGCCCATCTACTGCAATCATCAATAAAGGATACATAATATTTTGAACCTGAAATGGAAGCTTCTTTGCTTGGACCCCACACATCTGTGTGTACAAGGTCCAATAGCTCCTTATGAATATAGCCTTTCTTGTTGAAGAGTTGTCTATGTGCCTTGGTACATTCACAAGCTCCACACTTGTAGATCATATGTTGCTTTGTGATGTTGGGCAATCCAAGTACACTCTGATCCCTGTATATTTGTTTCAAAGTTCTTTCACCAATGTGAGCAAGCCTTTTGTGCCATACCTCTAATTCAAAGAGTGTTTGAGATCCATAGCTAAACAATGCTATGTTCCTGGTGTCTTTCACTTAAAAAATGAAGATTCTTCCTCTCTTATCTCCTTTAGCTATCCTTCTGAATCCTTGCTTGGGATCTTCCACATATGCTCCATGTCTTGTGAATCTAAGCTGCAATACTTTCTCCACAATTTGTCCAACACTTATCAAATTCTTGGTTATTGTAGGTACATACAATACCTTGCTTAGAAGATTCATATGGCCATCTGATGTCTTGACATTACCTATATTTTCTATTGAATGCCTTGTATCATAATTTGTCTGCACTTCATGTTTGTTCTTATGATCTCCGAAGTGAGAAAGCAATGCTACATTTCCTGATACATGATTGGAGCATCCTGAGTCAATATAAAGGACATGATCATCATCCTTACCCTGGTTTAGTGATATATTAATGAGAAGAAGTGAGTCCTCTTGACTTTGGTCTTCAGTATAAATTTTGTAGTCCTTCCTTCCTCTATATCCACTTTGATAGTTGTTGTTGTATCCTCCATTATATCTGCCTCTATCTGATCCATAGCCACCTCTATTGAATCCTCTTCCTCTAGAATTTCTTGGGTTCTGTAACACTCTTCAATAGTGTGATTAGAATAACCACATATATTGCAAGGTTGAGATGTTTGGAGTCTCCCCTTGCCTTGTTTTCCTCCTCTGCTTCTACTTCTAGCTTTTCCTCTACCTGTGAAATTGGCTTGAAAAGAACTTCCTTCATCTTCATTCTTCTTTGACTTTGACTTATCCTTAGCTTTAGCTTTATTAGAATATAGGGCAGAAGATTGATTACCTCTTGAGGATGCGCACCATTTTTGTTTAGCTTTGCTTCATGTGTGAAGAGTTGGCCCATCAGAGTGTTGAGGTCAGGTACTTGCATGTCCATGTATAGATCCATGGAAGTTGTGAATGACTCCTACTTATCTTCAGCTTTAATACCATTGATGATTTGCCTTATGATTTGCTCTTCTTCAATCACCTCTCCAATGCTTCCTAACTGATCATAGATCTCCCTCATCTTGTTGACATAATCAGTGACACTTTGTTTGGGGCTTTTCTTCAAGGTAGTAAACTCCATCCATAGTTGGTTCTTCCTTGCTCCAGTGTTTGAAGAGAAGAAGGCAGCAAGCGCATTCTAGGTCTCCCTTGAGGTCTTACATCCTTTTACATGAAGTAAGAGAAAATTAGATATTGAGTTTAGAATATAGGACCTGGCTAATGCATCCTTTGAACACCAAGTTGTAAGTCTCTCTTGCTCTTCATGTGATGGTTGCCCTTTGCTTCTCATTATTGGCATGACTTCATCTTTAGATAAGTATCCAAAAAGATTTCTTCCTTGAAGGTAGGCCTCCATCCTCGGAGACCAGGCTTGATAGTTGTTCATATCCAATTTGTCAATGGTAGAGGGAAAGCCATCTCCCATGTTGATTCAACTAGGTTGTGATACCACTGTGAGAAGAGTTGTTTGCAAAAGACTAGTCTACACTTGCCAAAGTAACTTTAGAGATGCTAAGATGAAAATTTGATCTTGCTAATGATGCATTAATACCTCTTAGTACCTTGGAAGATGAATTTCAAATTGATTCATCAAATGAGATGACTTGACATAAAATAGATGATAAAAAAACTTGCTAATTTGGGATGAAAAGCTCTCTGGAATTTCACTCAGAGCTCATAGCCTGCTCAAAATTGTCTGGAGATATTTTGTAAACTTCAAACTAGATATATGATGAATCTAAAGCAACAAATTTTATGAATTTTAATAGACTATACTAAGAGAAATCAATTTAGGAACATTGGGGTGTCAGTTCGACTTTTCAGGAATATTTTGCCTACATAGATAGGTCACTTCAAATAGATGTAGCTCATAGGATAATGAACCAAATATGATGAAAATTGAGATGAAGTAAATAGACATATGCTTTGCCTATAGCAATTTAAATATCATCAAAAGAATAATTAGCTATAGAGAAATCAATGATCAAATTTGATTGAAAATGTGAAAAATGACATGTAGTAGTAGATGAAGAGAACTCCAAGATATGGTTGAAATATCAATCTATATTACACATATGGTAGATGAATTGATTGGACATGAGGCTTGGGAAGTAGCACAATGTGTGCTTCACTATTGATTTGATCCTTGCCCAGAACTTCCTCCAAATGTAGGTAAAACTTTGCTCTATTCCGCGACTCTTCTCATGTGCATATATAGAGAAATTTGAATTCAAACTTTGGGGAGATCCCACCTAAAAGTTCCTTCAACTTAGGTAAATCTCATAGAAGTGATTTCTCCAACTTTAGATGCTTGATTGGCACCTAACAAAGTCACAAGGTTCTCTTATTCCTTTTACTTTTTGTGATTTTACATGTCAATTTTTACAAGCGGTAGTTTTTATGGCTTCTCTCATTGAGAGTACAAAATAACATTATTACATCAATGATGATCAAATGCTAGGCTTGGGTAAAAAATGCACCAACGCTTCTTAATGCCTCCTTCCTCCAAATATGCAAGAAACTGATTGTTGGTGCAATTAAGCCCAAACCTACATTCTTGATAACCTCATATAAGCTTGATGTATTGGCATTACACTTGGAAGGCTTCATATGTACAACCTCTTGCAACTTTGCTTCAAAATTACCCATTGTAAAAGTGAAATAAGTCCACAAGAGTTAGGAAGCATGTAATCTCGTATCATATGGTAGTTGAGTCAAGAGAGAGTCAATCCTATACTTTAACTTGTCAGATCTTGTTCTCACTGTATAGTGGATCATTTCTCGTGATTTAAAGCATGATAGCTCAAGCATACTCTCTATTCTAATCCTACAAAATTTCATTAGTAATGGTTCTCACGATCATCAGATATTAATCAATCTCTGCTCATTGGTGTGTGACTATGAAGGCTCGTAAATGCGGGATGCATGATCAATTTGCTAAACATATTTCTCTGCATACAGTTCATCATTTTAGATGATATCACTCATGATTGGTAGCTTGTTAAGATAATTGAAGTTCCCCAAAAGGAATTTTATCAATTGCTGCTATACTCAAAGAATGGTTCAAAACTCTGAGTAGATATATCAACCAAAATAGTAAGCTTTGGACATTGGATCATATGCCTCTCACGAGGAAGGAGATAAGGAAGAGAGCTCACACACACACTCTCACTCTCAAGGAGAAGCACACACACAGATTGAGGCAAGGAAGAATGATCTTCTTCTTCTTCTATTATTACATAAAAAGGAATGTACAAGTATGACCTAAAAACAAGAATACAACAAGTGCAATATATAAAGATCAGTACATAAGGAAAAACCTAATGTCCACGAATGAGCGAGCTGGCAAAGAACAAATGTGCCATCACTCTCGATAGATAAATCTAATAAAGTTCAATGAAGTATCCCTGACATATACCGGCGTGACCACTATACATGTCAGAGAAACGAAAAATTGGTACGTGTAATCCTGGATCATCACATGTTGAGCTTGATATCTCAACACTCCCCCTCAAGCTCAATGCCATATCGTGTAATCCAAGCATCTCCCAAAACTTCTTCAACTTCTCAGCTCCAAGTGCTTTGGTGAAAATATCAGCAACCTACTCATCTGTTCTCACATAAACAAGATCAATATCACCTGCTAATACCTTCTCTCTGATGAAGTGATAATGTACCTCGATATGCTTTGTTCTAGCATGGAAAACAACATTCCATGCTAACTGTATGCTGCTAAGATTATCGCAATAAATAGTGATAGGCTTTCCCACTTCCACACCTAAATCTACAAGTAGCATTTCTAGCCATGATGCCTCACATGCTACCATTGAAGCACCTCTATACTCAGCCTCTGTACTCGACAAAGCAAAAGTGGGTTGCTTCTTGTTGCTCCATGTAACAGCTGCGCTCCCAAGTGAGAATAGAAAACCACTAGTAGATCTTCTATCTGGAATGCTACCAGCCCAATCTGCATCGGTGTATCCATAAACTTGCAAATCTGCACCAGCCTCATAAAACAATGCATAATCCAAAGTAGCACTCACATAACATAGAGTGCGCCTCACAGCATCCAAATGTGGCTTCCTGGGAACCTACATAAACTGACTTTCAAGTCCAATAGTATAACTTAGATCAGGTCTTGTAATTGTGAGATATATAAGACTTCCGACAATTTTCGTACATAGTAGCATTTTCCAATGCTTCACCTGATGTAGTGTCCAACTTCAAAGTCTGATCAAATGGCATAGAAATTGGATTACAATCATTGATACCATACTTTTGTAGCATATTCAAGGCATATTGCCTTTGCGACATCCATATACCTGTTTCTGTATGTATAAAATCAATGTCCAAGAAATAATGCAGCACAACTAGATCTTTCATGTCGAATTCTTGCATAAGAAGTTGCTTTACCTCTTTGATGCTTCCTTCATTATCACCACCTACAATCAGGTCATCAACTTAAATGGCAACAATAGTAATGCCATCATCAGCCTTCCTTGCATATAGTGAGTGATCTGCATCACACATAGAAAACCCAATGTTGGTTAAGTAATCAGCAATCCTTGCATTCCATGCACAAGGGGCTTGCTTGAGCCCATACAAAGCCTTTTGCAACCTTCAAACATATTCTAGATGCTTTGAATCTTCATATCCTTGTGGCTGGTCCATATATACTTCTTCCTCTAACTCACCATGTAGGAAATCATTCTTCACATCCATCTGATGCAAAGTCCATCCTTTGTTGTAGCTATGCAATAAGTGTTCTGATAGTAGACATTTTAGCTACAAGACCAAATGTTTCCTCATAATCAATGCCATATGTCTGTGCATATCCTTTAGCTACCAATCGTGCTTTATACCTACTTATGCTACCATCAGCATTATGCTTTACCTTGTAAACCCATTTGCAGCCTATGGGTTTCTTTCCTTGTGGCAATGGAACAAGCTTCCATGTATCATTTCCATAAAGTGCAGCCATCTCCTCATCCATAGCTTTTTCCTAATCTGCAATTCCAATTGCATCTTCAAAGCAAGAAGGTTCAGCATCTTGTATTACCTTTGTCATGTAGGCACAATGACGAGCCATATAATTGTCATACATCAATCGTTGCACTGAATTCTGCATCCTCCCAGATCTTCTTGGTCATGGGTCACTTCTCCTTGTATCATCTACTTGTGCCCTTCTTACTCCTGGAGTCTTCACAGAGGGCAGACCAAGTTCCTCATCAAGACTCTTTTCTGAACCGCTTGAATCTCCATCAACGTCTTCAAAACCCGCACATGTTTTATGACCTGCAGAAAGCTTTTCTTTACCTTTCTTGGATGTATTTGATGAATTTGCTGGACTGAAATTTCCATGCAATCTTCCACTCCATGGATTTGAGTTGGAACTATTGCTTGGTGATGCATCCGGTCCACTCAGAACTTGAGATTCTGCACTTGATTTTTCAACATTTTCTTTGTCATTTGGTTCAAGATTCAGTCCTTCTTTGGCATCTGCATAGAAGCTTGACATTTCATCAAATACCAAATCTCTGATCACCTTTACCTATCGTGTGAGTGGGTTATAACATTTATATCCCTTTTGCTCAAGGGAGTATCCAATGAAGACACACTTTTCTGCTTTTGGATCAAGCTTCTTCCTTAATTCATCTAGGACATGTACATATGCAATACAACCAAAAACTTTTATATGTGATAAGTTTGGCCTTTTACATGTAAACTTCTCTTTAGGTGTAACTTGATGTACAACAGTAGTGGGAGTTCTGCTCATGATGTATATAGCATTATGCACAGCTTCTGCCCAATAACAATGAGACATATTCTTCTCAACCATCAAGGCTCTTGCTATTTCTGCAATATGTCTATTTTTGCGTTCAGCAACACCATTCTGTTGTGGTGTGTACCCGCATGAAAACTGATGCCGAATTCCATGAGTTTTTAGAAAACTGCAGAACTCATTTGACATGTATTCACCTCCTCCATCAGATCTTAATGTCTAGTACTTCCTTGTCTGCTTTTCCACCATAGCTTTAAAATTTTGGAAGTGAGTGAACACCTCGCTTTTCTCTTTCATGAAATATACCCATACTTTTTGTTTATTGTCATCGATGAAAGTAACATAAAAGCTGCAACCGCCCATAGATGTGGTTTTTGCTGGACATCAAACATCTGTATGTACTACTTCTAGTACATTCTCACTAACATGCTTGTCATGTGGAAATGATGCTCTTGACTGTTTACTAAATTGACATGCAGCACATACATTTTGCATTTCTGCATCTTTGAAATTTGGTAGTCCATGGACAATCTCCTTTGACTACACCAATTTTAGCCTTTGCAAGTTTGCATGTCCAATCCGTTTGTGCCACATTTCTATATCTGCAATAACTCCTGCACCTTTTGCAAACATGGCTGCATTCATTTCAGGAATCTTCACATTTAAGGTGAACATCCTACCCACTTTTTTTTCCTTTGGCAACCAATCGACCATCCTGCTTGTACTCTTCTACATATAATCCATCAGCATTGAACCTGATCTGTAATCCCTGGTCAACCATTTATCCAACAGAAACCAAACTCTTTGTTATATTTGGGACATGCAACACATCAGCAAGATGTTTTACCTTTCCATCCTCCATCGATAGTGCTATGTTTCCTGTATGCTCAATAGGATGTGATGAGTTATCACCTGTTTCAACATATCCAGGAATTGGCAATTTCTGCAAAGTACTAAACCATTCTGCATGACTAGTCATGTGATTTGAAGCACCTGAATCAACATACCAAACATTATCATTTGATTTTGAAACACCACCAGACATCGTATTCATCATGTGATGTTGAAGCGAACAGTTTCTCAGAATCATCTGCACTTGTGGATGCATAGTTATTCTGCTGCCTTTTGTTATTTTGATTCTTCAACCTGCAATCACGTTCACAGTGTCCAGGTTTACTACAATTCCAATATCCTTTACTATCATTACCTGAATCATTTCTTTGGAAATTTTTGCTGCCTCTTTGGCTCCCCCTGCCTCGAAACTGTCCTCTTCCTCCTGTATGATTCTGTTGTTGACTTTGGTCTTGGTTACTATTTCCTCTTCCACTTCCAAAACCTCTACCTCTTCCTCTACTAGTGTAGAATACCTGCTCAGAACTACATTTTCCTTGGGAGTTTGAATTCTCACCAAGATTCTTTTCTTCAATAATCAGCATAGATACTAGATCAGCAAAATTCAGAATATTTTCCTTGGTCTGTATAGAAGTTCTAAACTGCTTATATGCAGCTCCTAAACCACGAAGACAGACTTCCACCTTATCATCATCATCTACATTCACGCCAATAGATGCAAGTGACTCACATATGCTTTTGATTTTCAAGGTGTAGTCACTTACCGACATGCTCTTCTTCTCCAATGTATGCAGCTCGGTCTTGGGTTGCAATTTATGTGCCTTTGTATTGGTCTCATACACTGTGACCAAACTGTTCCAAGCCTCTTTTGGAGTCTTGGCATCCTATATGTGTCCAATCATGCTATCGTCTATGCTAACAGATAGCAGTACATTACCTTTTGTGCTCCTTGATTCCATTCCTCATATGCTCTTACCTGATATGCAGTCTGATTCCTTTCTGGTAACTGCGGTGCATTTTCATTCTCTCCTTCAATGTACTTCCAGTAGCCTTTTCCCATCAGGAAATTTGTCATTCTTAATCTCCAAGCATGAAAGTTGTTTTTGTCCAGCTTATCGCTCATAAGCTGACTCATTCCATCTGCATTTGCCATTTCTGCAGCAATTGACAACACCGCAAAGCACTACAAGCAACACTTCTGCTTGAACATTGTTGCACTATGACGTGATAGTTTGATCTCAAAAAAACACAGTTTTTGTGTATCAACAGTACACAGAATTGCTTGAAATTCTGGATTTGGAATACATGAGTGTTATTAAACACAATGCAAGTTATAGTTTCTAAAACTGACCTAGTTTTTCTACGGGCCCCACTTTGCGGGCTTGAAATGGAGATCAAGATGGCTCCAAAACTTTGATGTGATGATTTTTGTAGCAAATGGAGGTCATTTGTGAATCGCATTTTCTCCATGCCTTGCTGCATACTCTTCATCATCGCCTTCTCCACGAGCTCTCTCCAGCCACCTGGCTCTGATACCATGTGATGAGGAAGGAGATAAGGAAGAGAGCTCACACACATACTCTCACTCTCAAGGAGAAGCACACACAGAGATTGAGGCAAGGAAGAATGATCTTCTTCTTCTTCTTCTATTACGTAAAAATGAATGTAGAAGAATGACCTAAAAACAAGAATACAACAAGTGCAATATATAAAGATCAGTACATAAGGAAAACCTAATGTCCGCGAATGAGTGAGCTGGCAAGGAACAAATGTGCCATCACTCTCGGTAGATAAATCTAATAAAATCAATGAAGTATCTGTGACATATACCAGCGTGACCACTATACATGTCAGAGAAACGAAAAATTGGTACTTGTCATCCTGGATCATCACATGTTGAGCTTGATATCTCAACAATTCCTACCTATATGTTTTGATCCTATCATTAGTGGATCATCTTCCAAGCAACATATGTGATTATTGATGCTTATTAGCTAGCTAAAGAGGCCCACAACACTCTCCATCCATCACTTATAGGGGGTGTGAAGTAGGTTTTAGCTGTACCAATTCATCTCTTGTGATTATCCACCATCTCCTCAAACAATGGTATTAGAGCAAGTTTAGTCAAGATGGGAGATGTATTTCCATCCTTCATTGACAAATTGGACAGGAACAACTACTCAGCATGATCCCTAAGGATGCAAGCATACCTTCAAGGGAGAAGTTTATATGGATACATCTCAAGAGATGAAGACATGCCAACCTTCAGGAGCAAGAAACAACCAACAAGAGAAGATCAAGAAATGCTGACCACATGGTGTGCAAAGGATGCCCTTGCCAGGTCATATTTACTAAAATCAATCTCTGATTTCTTGTTACCACATGTTAGAAATTGCAAGACCTCCCAAGAGACTTGGGAAGTGCTTTCATCATACTTCTCCTCAAACACAAGAGCTAGGGAGAATTAGTTGTGGATGGAATTCACAACCCTCAAGAAACAACCAAATCAAGGAGTGGCTGATTATATAACCAGAATGAAAGATGTAGCAGACCAGCTTGCAAACATTGGAGAAGAGATAGAGAAAGAGCACATAGTGAGGTAGATCATCAATGGAATTAAGGTTGATGACAAGTTGGAGTCCTTCACCACAACAATGGATCTCTACATGGATATGCAAATACATGATCCCAACACCTTGATGGGACAACTCTTCACCCATGAGACAAAGATCAACAAAAATGGCGACAACTCAAGAGGTAACCAATCTTTTGCCCTTTATACAGATAAGAATAAATCTAAGGATAAAGGTAAAAGTAAGAAACACGATGAAGAGGCTAGTACCTCTCAAGCTAATTATGCAGGAGCATGTCCTAGAGGAAGGGGGAGAGGAGGAAAATAAGGTAGAGGGAGACACTACAACAACTCATCATGCATCATATGTGGTCTCAACAACCACACTTTAGAAGAATGCTACAAAAATACAAGGAACCAAAGGGGAAGAGGCTTCCATAAAGGAAGCTATGGAGAATCAAGAGGCATGTACAACAATGGTGGAGGCAACTACAACCATAACTACAATCAAGGCTACAACAACAACAATTATCAAGGAGGCTTTAGAGGAAGAAGGGATTTCAACAACTATACTGAAGATCAAGAAGACTCTCTACTCATCATGAATATGATATCCAAGCAAGGTAAAGATGATGAGCATCTTTTCTACATTAACTCAGGTTGTTCCAATCATGTGGGAGGAAATATAGCTCTATTTTCTGATCTTGAACAACCCAAGGGGAAGCATGAAGTACAAACAGGTGATGACACTAAACACTCAGTCAAGCAAGTTGGAAATGTCAAAACATCTTATGGTAGTATGAACCTTTTGAGCAAAGTTTTGTATGTGCCTACTATTACCAGAAACCTAATTAGTGTTGGGTAGATTGTAGAAAAAAGGTCTACAGGTGAGATTCCCTAAGCATGGATCATATGTGGAAGACCCCGAACAAGGCTTCAAAATGATTGCCAAAGGTGAGAAGTCAGGTAGATTGTTTACTTTTGAAATTGAAGACACAAGGAATATAGCACTATTGAGTTATAGCAATCAAAACTTATCTGAGTTGGAAATATGGCTTAAAAGTCTAGGGGACATAGGAGAGAGAACTCTAAAGAAAATTTGTAGGGATCAAAGTATGCTTGGCATTCCGAATGTGACCAAGCAGCACATGATATACAAATGTGGAGCTTGCCAATTTGGCAAAGCTCACAGGCAACCATTCAACAGGAAAGGATACATCCATGAAGACTATTTGGAGCTTGTACACACTAATGTGTGGGGTCCTAGCAAAGATCCATCCATCTCAGATTCAAGGTACTATGTGTCATTTATTGATGATGACAGTAGATGGAAAATCCTCTATTTCATGAAGGATAAGGATGAGGTATTTACATGTTTCAAGAAGTATTTGACACTAGTTGAAAACCAAATAGGAAGGAGCTTGAAGAGAATCAGGTCTGATGGAGGTGCTGAGTACTTTTCACATGAGTTTGATCTATTTCTACAGGACAGAGTCATAAAGAGGGAAGTAACAACCAGGTATACTCCTGAATTGAATGGAGTGGCAGAGAGAAGGAACATGTTAATTGTTGAAGCAGCTAGGTCTATGTTAAATGAAAAAAATTACCTAATTATTTATGGGCAGAGGCTGTATCCATAGCCACCTATTTGATCAATAGGCGTCCATCCAAATCATTGGATGGTATGACACCATATGAAGCATGGAATGGTAGGAGACCCTCATTGGATCATTGCAAAATATTTGGGTGCATTGCCTATGCACACATCCCATCACAAATCAGAGGGAAGCTTGACCCTAAGGCTGAGAAATGTATATTTATTGGGTATGATCAGAATAGGTTTGAAGATGATTGCATGAAAATCAAGTTACCATATGATTTGGAAACTGAGTTTCCAACCCTCACTAAAGAAGATCAACATGAAGTAGAGGATACCAACTCAGAAGATGAGGAGCAGATTGACTTCAAAGCTTGGAAGTCAAGAGACAAGTTCAAATACAAGCAATTAGAGGATCTACCCGAGTCTTCCAAGCAAGCTTTAAGGAGATCACAAAGAGAAAGTAAGAAGCCCATAAGGTATGGATATGATACATCCTTAGTCACAAAGCACTTTGTGTATATCACTAAAGATTCTATGGCAGAAGATCCTTCTTCCTTTAGAGAGGCTAAGGAAAAGAAAGAGTGGAGAGAAGCCATGCAGGAAGAAGTGGAAGCATTGCAGGAAAAGCACACTTGGGATCTATTTCCCAAGAAGCTAGATATGAAGGTAATTGGTTCAAGGTGGATATACAAAATTAATAAGAACTCTGATGGTTCTATAAATAGGTACAAGGCAAGGTTAGTGGCAAAGGATTCGCCCAAACATAGGGAGTAGACTATGAGGAAACATTTTCACATGTGACAAAGATGCCAACAATGAGGGTATTGGTAAGTCTTGTTGCATCAAAAAATTGGAATTTATATTAGTTAGATGTCAAGAATGCATTCTTAAATGGCTGGATATCAGAAGAAGTGTATATGGCACAACCACCAGGTCTTGAAGATGGAGAAAAACCAAGTTATGTATGCATGCTTAGAAAAGCACTCTATGGTCTCAAGCAAGCTCCTAGAGCTTAGAACCATAGGCTTGTTACCTATTCATACGATCAAGGCTTTGTGGCAAGCAAGACATAATCTTCTTTATTTATTAAGAAGAATAAATCAGAGGTCATCTACTTATGTGTCTACGTAGATGATATCATTATTACAGGTAATGATTTTGATGGTATCAAGCAGTTCAAGGCTCAGATAATGAAGGAATTCCATATCAGTGATCTAGGGCTATTAACCTATTTCCTTGACTTAGAACTCGTGTATACAGATTCACGTATATTCATCACACAAAGGAAGTACACACATGATATGTTGGTAAAGTTTAAGATGGAGAACATTAAAGTTGTAGGTATTCCTATGGAGATCAACCATAAGCTAAGTTTGCATGAAGGTGAACTACTTGAAGATGTTACAAGCTATCAACAACTTGTGGGTAGTCTTAATTGTGCTACTTTGGCAAGAGTAGATATTGCCTATGCAGTAAGTACATTGAGTCAATTCATGCATGTACCAAGGAAGCCTCATATGGAAGCTGCAAAGAGGGTGCTTAAGTATTGAAAGGGATCTATGCAGAAAACATGCTCATCAGATTTACCTTGTGGCATAGCCATGTTCATGATTAATAATGAATCCTCTTTGTTTGATTCTTCTGTGTAGTTATTGAAGTCTCTCCTTCCTTTGTAGCCTCCTTGATAGTTTGAATGATTGTAGTTGTTGTAATTGCCATGATAATTGTTGAACCTTCCTCTTGAGTAGCCATAACTTCCTCTATTGTATCCTTTGCCTCTTTGATTCCTGGAATTCTTAAAGAAATTTTCAGTTGTATGATTGGTTAATCCACAAATAGAACATGGGTTGGAGTCTTGGGATCTCCCCCTACCTTGTCTACCTCCTCTTCCTCTACCTCTTCCATGTCTTCCTCTACATGCATAGTTAGCTTGATATGTTCCTGCTTCATCATCCACTTTCTTTGACTTTCCTTTGTTTTCTTTGGAATTGCTTTTATCAGTATATAAAGCTGAAGATTGATTACCTTTAGAGCTTTCTCCATTCTTGATATGTTTTGCCTTTTGAGTGAGTAATTGTCCAATGAGTGTATTGAAATCTGGTACATGCATGTCCATGTACAAATCCATAGCTGTGGTGAATGCTTCCCACTTGTCATCTTCTTTCAATCCATTGATGACTTGCCTTACAATTTGTTCTTCATCTATTACCTCTCCAATGCTTCCCAACTGATCAGCTATGTCCTTGACCTTTGTGACAAAATCAATCACATTTTGTTTGGGAGCCTTCTTGAGGGTTGTGAAATCTATCCATAGTTGATGCTTCCTAGCTTTGGTATTTGAAGAGAAGAAGGCTTCAAGTGCATCCCACACTTCCTGAGATGTCTTACAACTTCTAATGTGAGGCAACAAAAAATCTGAGATACAGTTAAGGAGGTATGACCTTGCTAATGCATCTTTGGAACACCATGTGTTCAATCTCTCTTGCTCTTCTTGTGCTGGTTGACTCTTGTTTCTGAATACAGGCATAAATTCATCTCCAGCCACATAACCATATAAACTTCTTCCTTGGAGATAAGCTTCCATTCTTAATGACCAAGCTAAGCAATTACCTCTATCCAATTTGTCAATTGATGAAGGAAATCCATCTGCCATCTTTGCTCTAATACCACTGTGAAGAGATGGATAGATACGTGCTTGAAGATGAAGTGGTGATGCACTACACCAACCAAATGAACTCCAAGAGTATGTGGTGGACCCTTTTAGCTTGCCAATGGATGTGTTAGACACCCTATGTACCTTGGAAGATCATTCTCAAAAAGATAGATCAAAACAGATAAGCTGGAGTTAATTCAGAGGTGAAAAACTTGCTATTTTGGTTCATACACATGTCCAATGTTTTGAACAATTCTCTGAGCACAACAGCAATTAGCTTAATTCCTTTTGGAGAACTCTAATTAACTTAGAGATCTAACTTTCAAGAGTTATCTTGTCAGAAATAGTGAATCACACAATGAGAATGAAGTTTAACAAGTTATGAAATCATCCCGATTTTCACAGGCTGCAATAGTACTTAGACCAGTGAGCAGAAAAATGATCATAGCTAAAGATTCAAATATTCAATGATTATGATTTTTTATGCTAATAATAGACAGTATGTTGAATCCAGCAAGCTTTGTAGCAAGGATGGAGTAAGATGTTTCACTTTTGAAGGGTGTGGATCTACCCTGTGCATAGTTTGATTGTTCTCTTCCTTGTTGGCTGGTGTTCTAATAGTTCTTAAGGCTTTGGGCCTCTTGGCTTTCGGTTTTTAGTTTGACTTGGGTAGGTTTCTCTTCGTTGGCTTTGGTATTTGGCCTTTCAAGTTTAGGTTTTTCTTCTCATCATGGGGAGGTTGTTCCATCCTTGGTGCTCAATAATGAGGCCCTTGCTTTGGCCATTGAGGCATAAATCTACTAGGAAGAAGCAAGAAAATGAGAATGCAAGAAAATACAGTGGCCCAAAAATGTGGACCTTGTATGCCAGAGCTTGAAGATCTTTCACTAGATTCAGAGAAAGTCCTAGAAACACAATTCACTGATCCTAACTCTGAAGGCTTCACAAAAGTGAGATGTAAAAATAGGAGAAGCTCCAAAGTTGTTATAGAGATGAGCCCTTTTCATTTGACCCTAGATACAAATGTTTTTCATAATTTTGAAAAGGAGATTAATCACTTGGACTATCCTTGTCATTGCTATCGATGGAATTAATTGTTTGACTAACCATTATGCCCATATTGTCCTAATCCATGGGCTTGTGATGCCTCAATGCAATGATCACATGCTCTTGAGAATGTTCACTAATGACACGAATTCTTTCTTACATTATGATTCGAGAGTATCACCTCCTTTTGCCATTATCTTAATACCTTTTGTGCAACCTTTGGATAAAAAATAAATCATCCAAAACCACTATCAAGGCTATTATTGGACATGAACCATAATTTCCAATGGAGCAAGGGTGTGAGGTGATCCCCAATGGTCAAATCTTTCATCTCTTGGGTATTTGGTTGGGCTTGATGTCACTATTGGGCAGTGATGGGATTCGACTCTTACCAAGCTCGACAACAAACTTGAATATTAGAAAGGAATGCAAATTGACTTGACGAGGTGGACTATGGTGATTAATACATTTCTCATAGCCTCGATTATCTATTTTCTTTCCTATTGGAGACAAAGATTTGGCTAAACTAGAAAGAATTTTTAGAAAGATTCTCCAGATGGGTGATCCCAACAAGAGGGGCATTCTCAAAATAAAATGCACTTTTTGTGTTAGTCATAACGACTCGTGAGGGATTGGCATTCTAGATGTTGAAGGTTTGGTCAATAAGTTGACAACCAAATGGTTGATTAAATCTTGGAGAAATATGGATACCTCTTGCACTAAATTGATTTTGAGAAACGAAAGTGCTCTTATGTTTGTGGATCTACCGGTCTAGAAAGATCAAGATTTGCTCCCTCTACCCTAGAGGCTCCGGCTTGATTTGCTCATTGTGGAAATGTTGAAAAAAGATGAAACCTTACTTCAAGATCAATGAAAGAATTGGGTTGGTATTAGACAAAACGACTTGATGTGATTCTCGATCAAGGGAATCAAGGAACTCAATCCGATGAACCTCCAAAAAGCAACGAAATTGTGGAATAAATGGTTTCGTATGTGGAAGAACCTCTGAAATCAAGACAAATGGCATTGGATTAGATTTGAGGACATTAGCCAAGCTTGGAGAGTGGACTATGAAGACAAGTTCCTTATGAGAAACTGAATCAATGCTTGGGATAACTCGAGATCTTGCCTCCTCCTCAATCAAGATCCACCTCGCATAGAAGGCATAAAATGGCATTGTGTCTGAAAAAGAATCTTGTTTTCAAGAAGGATTTAGAGCTCCATATCTTACCGAATAAGAAGTGGTATCTGAATTGGCTAAGTATTAGATGGAATTCTAAGCTCTTGACTCTATAACATCCCCCCATGGTGAATAAAAAAGTGATTCTAATGTGGCAAATTCTCAATGGAGAATTTTGACTTATGTTAAAGCTTACAAGATTTTCGGGGCCCCTCCATGGCATAGTGATGCCTCACTGGTAGAGAAGTCTTAGGCCACCTCTTCTTTCTGTGCCCAAGAAGTTTTTTGTTTGGTAAGCCATGGAGATACTTTTTTTTTTTGTTCATAGTCAAATAAACTAGAAACAAGCCTTACTTGGAGAAGCGATTGATTGTTCAACAGCCTTGTGGGATGTGACTAGGGTAGAAACTCTCTAGAAGATATGGAAAGAAAGATGTTGGCCAACTTTGATAAGCATATGAAAGAGTGATCCATTGAAAAATCCTTAGCCTATTAGGTAGAAGAATTCGTGATTGTAAGAAGTCCCCTCCCTTAAGACACCATAGGGTGTTTGCTTTTGAGAAGAACAAGATAGAAAGCAAATGGGCCCCTTGCAAGGGTGATGAGAATGTTATTAACCTTCTTTGTAACTCATTTGAATGAGTCTATAATGATTAGTATCCCTCATAAACTTGCCAACTCTCAAACCACTTTTGGGTTGCCAAAATTCTATCACCTTCAAGCTATCCTACCCTTGCTTTGTGAGATTCGGGGATCCCATGGGCACTCTATTCCTTCACTTGTACGATTATTCTTTTAATTAGTTCATGCAAGAGAGACTAGGCATGACCCAAATTCCTTAAGAAAAAAAGGTATTAATTTACTATAGCATACACATATCTATTCTAACTAGTGAAATATAGATAGACACCCCTATCCATTGCAACAGACAGACGTTGTCCATCATGATAGACAATTAAATTGAAAAATTTTTAGGATTGCAATATTTTGGTCAATTTTGAGGTAATTTTTGGATTTTTTTAGATGTTTGGCATTCTCTAGGAAGCTTAAGCAAGCTTAGCATACATGGCATGCTTCGGAGTGTGAATCCTGGGCATTTTAGCATCAACAAAAGCATCAGGCTTGAGGTTGGAAGTTTCCTAAGCCTCCTCAATCAATTTCTACTTTAGGCTAGGCATGAGTAATGACTTAGAGTAATTCAAGGCTATGATAGGCATGAACGAGTTCAAGACCCTTTTATTTCTCAAGACCAAGAATAATTTCAGCTAATTCAAGGATAATCTAAGTGGAAAAATACATAATTTGATCAAGAAAACATCAGTTGCAACAAACTTAAGTGATCCTGATGATGTCCATATTTAGACAAGAAATACATCTGAAAGAAATTAAAAAGAACAAGTGGATACTACAAACAAACCTAGCAATGAGGTTGTACTTGGGAATTAGGGCCAATCAGCATCGCATATGAACCTTAGGTTTGGTAGACATCTAGGATAGAATAGACAAAGCATCTAGTCATCTGAAGCTAGTTTCAACCAAACCACCATGTCGTGGGCTCAGTAGCTCAGTGACTATCCTCACATATTGAGCTCAAAGATGAGTGATTGAGAAATGTCATTTAGCATGGAAAGGCCCATAGTTAGTTCAAGACTTTCCTACTTACAAACCCCTGAAGGTCCCTACAGGACTCCATTGGAATATATACGAACCAACCGATTAGGTGCTTGCATCTATGAGCATGGATTGAGAAAATCAATGGTCCAACTCAAGAATTGAACACCCAATAGTCAAATTCAAAGAGGAATCGTATATTGACAAGCAAGGAACCATGTATCTAGTTACGAGCTTATTTGATAGGATGGATGAGTTTAGAATATTTATTCATGAGTAAAAAATTAGGAGGTTTGGAGCATGAAAACGTTGAAAGAGAGCCTAGAACATCTCGTGATAAGTGTACCTTATCTAGGATAATCACACTAGAGTGGATTCCTCAAGATAATAAGAGCATAGAGCTCTTCTTGAATAGATAAACTCATGAATCATTCTAGAGGTTCAAAACTCACAAACCAAGTGAGACAGGAGTGACCATATATGAATTCAAAGATCCTAACAACCTTGGGAAGGTAATCTATTTAGATAACTCTTCCAAGAGGATAGTTGTGGTTATGGATCTATGCCCGTCTCAATCTTTAGTCGCTATGATGAGACTCTAAACTTGACAATTTCTACCCTCAAGCTATGAGGCATGTAGGTATCCATGTAGCATGGTCGCTAGATGAAACCGTCCGCGAGTATGTCTAAGAACTGGTGATGGTAGTGTGATAGTATCAATCCCATGTGTGGTGTGTTCCATGTTTGACTAATGTAGAACTACCCTTGAGGCTTGCTGGATATGTTCACGTGTCCCTTAGTCTTTTAATATAATCATAGATCTCATGGTTGTGCATTTTGGTGATACTTTGTGATTGATAGTGGAGTGTATTCATGCCATAATCAGTTGCTAGTGCTAATAGTGATGTATTGATGAAGCATTTTCTAGGGTATCCTTTATTTTTTTTAGCTTATCTAAAAAAAATCCCTTATTTTTCCTTATGAGAGGTTGTGAAGCTCATGGTGCGAAAACAATTCAAGCACATGCTCCTACAAATGGTTGAATGTTTTAAATGGATAATTTTCATTTCATGGAGAAATTAGAAAAGGATTTGGAAGATTTGCACTAGCAAGTGTTTATGAGGTAGTATTATCATCTCTTTTTAGTTTCCCATTGGACAAGTTCTTGTAGATATTGAATTCTTACTATTCGTGATGTTGATGTAGGATGATTGGATTGTGGTGAAAAGAGGATGGGATTCCTCTTACCCCAAGATGAGTTATGAAGATCACTGTCTACTTTGATATTGATGCCAATGGGATCCTTAATGTCTCTTAATGTCCGATATAAATTCTTTTACTATGATTCCTTCCAAGCTTGTTTGTTATGGTGTGTCAGAATGCCAATTTGTCTTTGGGTGTACTATGTATGAATGATTCCTCTAAAGTGTCTTTGAGAATTGATTTCATCATCTATTTTTTGCAATCATCACCAACCATCATGAGGCATGATCGTGTAGTAATGATGATGTGAATGTTGACATTTGAGTAAAAAGAAAGCTATTTCATCACCGAGGGGGTTGGGAGGGAGGGAGGCTACCACACACTGACTCACCTATGTGAAATCATGTATGTTTTTATTTGGCAAGTAAAACTTTGATACATCCCTCGCACCCCTTGCTATCAGATTTAAGTTGCTCCATGAGGATAGCATTGACTTCAATCCTCTCGATATGCGAACAAAATGTAGCCTAGTTGTGCATATTGGAGGTAGTGCTCTATTTTTTGTTTACACTTAGAACATAAGGTAGAGGAAAGATCATGTTTTTGAAATGGAGATATTAACATTTATCCTCAGTTGATTGTGTTGAGTCCAAGGATATTGGACATGGCAATTCTTGGTAATGGGAGCTTTCACAGAATAATATATAAATGGTCTTTTGGTTTATGGTGTGATTTCCTTTTGTTGATCATTGGTTTACAGGAAGGCCAATGATGTTCAAAGAAAACATCTCTTGGATGGAAATATCAATGCCCTTTTTAACCCAAGAAGAGGAGATATCAAGCTTGGTGAGCCCTAATTGGCTGTTTTCAAGAATCGGCTGTATGAAATAGGAAAATTGTTTGGATTGTGTTGTTCCAAGGTGAGCTGGGAACAAGGGACTCAAAGGAAGAGCCTTGTTTGACAATGGCCTATGGTGAGTTTAAAGGAAAAGTGGATTACATATTGTAAGTGAGAATGAATTTATGTGATGCATGTTGATATATTTAGGTAGTGATGTGTGTGAACACTCTAGGACCGCCGGGGCACTTTTTTCCCTCTTTAGGAGGTTTTTTTCCCCCGGCTTGTATATACGCCTATTGCCCTAATGGGCCACTTATCTTTGTACATTCTCTAGTAATACATTCAGTCTTGTGTGTTGTGCTCCAAGCTTCATCCTCTTCCTTGTGCTGTTCGCGTGCTTCCGTAGACGTCTAACTCCAACAATTGGTATCAGAGCAGGTCGTTGATTCTTCTAGGGCGCCGTCGACACTCCTCCGTTTGCAGTCTCAGATTCGCACAAAATTTGGTGAGCATACTTGGAGTGTTTTCGAGATCAAAACAGCTTTGCTATGTGGTGCCGAAATCGCGATCTGAGCTCGTTTCGGCCTCCGAACGCACTATCGCAGTGCTTGTGCAGGCTATTTCGTCCTTTTGTGCCAAAGGTATATACCAGTTTCTGTTCGCCAGTTTAAGCGTCTCGAAGTCTGCTACAGGTCTAGCAGAACTCGTCTGGGCAGTTCTGTTCAACTTTTTGAGATACAGTCAATTTTCTACATCAAGGTATTTTAGTCACCGACCATGGCTGAAAGCAGTGATGTATTCCATATGTTGGCTGTTGAGGATAAGTTGGATGGTACCAACTACCCATTATGGGCTTATATGATGCGATATGTACTGGTTGCAAAAGGATTGTGGAACATTGTGCAGGGTGTTGAAAGACGTCCTGTTACACCTATAACGATAGGTACTGCAAATACAGGTGTTGGAGCTGATGAAGATGGTGTCGAAGATGATATTCCGCAGATTCTTGTTCGTGCTGCTGTTTCTGTTGCACCTACTGCAGAGCAGATTCATTGGGATGGCAGAGATGCCCAGGCACATGCATTGATAGCTTTGTCTGTCAAACGTGCCATTATTCCTCACATTCGCTCTTGCAGAACAACAAAGGATGCTTGGGATACACTTACCACTTTGTACCAGGCTAGGAATGAGGCTCGTGTTGCTTACCTCCGAAAACAGTTGGAGAGTGAGCACATGAATGAAGGTGATTCGATGGACAGTTTTCTTACAAAGATCAAAGACCTGAAGGAACAATTGATTTCCGCTGATGAGGTTATACCAGATAGCTCACTTGTGCAGACCGTTCTGAATGGCCTTCCTGATTCATATCAGAGTTTTGCCTCTACTCTTCGATTGATGATGAAAGGCAATCCGAATGCCTTGTCATTTGAGGAATTAGTCTCTGTTCTGTTGCAGGAAGATCAGTCCAGGCAGAACAGGTCCATTATGCGTGTTGCAGATCAAGCTTTCCTGGCTAGTCAGAAGGGCAAAGGAAAATGAAGCTCTTCTACTAGTAAGCAGAAATCTGCAAATGCTGCACAATCGAAGAACCAGGATAAAGATGAGAAGAAATCAGAAAAGCAGAAATTGTTCTGCAAGTACTGTAAAGGAAATGATCATATTATAAAGAACTGTCCAAAACTGGCTGCTAAAGAGGCAAAGAAGAAAGAGGCTGGAATGGTTGTTGCAGAGGCCTCTACACCAAAAACAGAGTCTGCAAATCTTGTGCAGGAAGAAGAATGGGCGTTTACTACTGTTTGCAGTTTTGACCCATCTTCTCATGATCAGTGCATGTCTGCAGTAGACTCAGATGTTTGGTACTTTGACAATGGGGCAACCAAACATATTACCTCGCAGCGCAGTTTCTTCTCTTCACTCGAGCTTGCCCCTACAGGGAATACTGTCACATGCACCAATAACTCCTCTTATCCTGTTATGGGAGTTGGTAAGATCATTCTGACTACTGCTGATGGTAGTTCTTTCACTTTGTCAGATGCTTTATTTGTGCCAGGGATCAAAAAGAACCTGTTATCAGTTTCTGCATTAGCCAAGATTGGCTTGGTTGTGAAATTCGTTGATGACAGGTGTACAGTCCATGATCTCTCAAATGGCGATGTGATTATTGCTTCTGGCATTTTATGTCGTGGGTTGTATCAGCTCATAGACTATGAAAAATCTGTGAATGATTCGGCATGTGCAGTTCATGATTCTCAGGCTATGTCAGATGCAAAGCTTTGGCATGCACGCTTTGGTCATCTGAATTTTGCTAGTTTGTTACGCCTGCAGAAATCTGAAATGGTGTCCTCTTTGCCCAAACTTGAGGCACCTGGAAAACATGTTTGTGAAGGCTGTATTTTGGGCAAAATGCAGCGTTCTTCCTTTCCAAAAGATGGTTCAGTTCGGGCTATGCAGAAATTGCAGCTTGTACATAGTGATGTCTGTGGTCCTATGCAGACACCCTCTTTTGGAAATTACCTTTACTTCGTGACTTTCATTGATGATTTTTCCAGGCATGCATGGGTATATCCACTCAAAGCAAAGTCCGAAGTGTTCATGTGCTTCAAACAGTTTTTGGTTTTGGCTGAAAATCTGTCAGCATGTAAAATGGGCACCCTCCGTTCTGATCGAGGGGGGGAATACATGTCTTCAGATTTTAATGCATTTCTGGCTGAACGTGGGATAAAACACCAGTGTACAGTGCCGTATACACCTCAACAGAATGGAGTTGCTGAACGAAAGAACAGGTCACTCATGGAGATGGCGAGGTGCATGGTCAAAAGTCAGGCTTTACCACATAGTTTCTGGCTTGAGGCTGTCATGTGTGCAGCATATGTACTGAACAGGTGTCCCATGAAAGCGTTGCAGTCTATCACTCCATATGAGGCTTGGCATGACCGCAAGCCATCTGTTGCTCATCTGCGTGTTTTTGGTTGTTTGGCATATGCATTAGTGCCTGAACAACATCGCAAAAAATTGGATGATAAGGCAGTAAAATGTATTTTTGTTGGGTACAGTTCTGAAAGTAAAGGCTATCGTTTGTATCATCCACAGACTAAACACATTCTGGTTAGCCGTGATGTTGTCTTTGTGGAAGATGCTATTCAGCCATTACTTTCATGTACTAAGGAGACATCTGTTAGCTCCAAAGACATGTATGATACTTTGATGCCTCTTTTTACAGGTGGACAGGCTAGCGCTGGTCCTAATGAGGCAACTTCTCAGCCTTTGCAGGTTTCATATGATGATGCAGATCATGCCATTTCTGATGCAGATTTACATGATGCACTTGTTGATGAGAGAGCTGATATTGAACAGGCAAAAACTATGCCAAAATGGCTGGTGCAGACTTTGCGTGACAGCAAATTAGATGCACCTTTGTCATATCGTACTCGTTCAGGCTCTCATAGTACCTCCTTTGCATCAGATTGCTATGCTATGGCTGCATCTAGTCTCTGTGATGAGAATGAGCCTGTTTCTTTTGATGAAGCACAAAATTCAGAAAATTGGATGGCTGCTATGCAATCTGAATATGATGCTATAATGAAGAATGGTACATGGTCTTTATGTGACTTGCCTCCTGGCAAGAAGGCCATTGGCACTAAGTGGGTATACAAGCTGAAGCGTAAACCTGATGGTACAGTTGACAGGTATAAGGCTAGGCTTGTTGCAAAGGGTTATGCGCAGGAAAGAGGCATTGATTTTGATGAGACCTTTGCACCTACATGCCGTATGAATACTGTTCGGAGCATTTGTGCACTTGCAGCCCATCATGGTTGGAATGTACATCAGTTGGACATTAAAATAGCATTTCTGAATGGTGACTTGCATGAAGAAGTGTATGTTTTTCAGCCCCGTGGCTTTGTGCAGAAAGGGCATGAAAACCAGGTGTGCAGGTTAAAGAAGGCGTTATATGGTTTAAAGCAAGCACCACGTGCTTGGTATGAGAAAATACATGCTTATCTGATTGCACATGGTTTTGAGAACAATCCAACTGAAAGCACCTTATATGTTAAGCGTGCTAATGATGTGCTTTTGATCATTGTTGTCTATGTAGACGACATGCTGCTCACTGGTCCTCTTGAGAAGCATATTGCTGATTTCAAGGCTGATTTGCATGCCTCATTTGAGATGTCTGATTTGGGGCATTTGCATCACTATTTGGGCATTCAGTTTATGCAAGTTGATGGTGGAATGTCTTTGTGTCAAACGAAATATATTGACACATTATTGCAACGTTTTGGCCTTGAAGACTGTAAGCCTATTGCCACTCCTATGGAGACAGGTTTACGATTGAGTCTTCATGATGCTGGAGATGCATTTGATGCTGTTCTCTATCAGCAGGCTGTTGGATGCTTGATTTACTTATGCATTACTCGGCCAGATATTCAGTTTGCTGTCTCACAGATGAGCAGGTTTATGCATTGCCCAGGAGTCACGCATTGGAAAGCGGTTAAGCGCATCTTTCGCTACTTGAGTGGTACTCGGCTACTTGGGTTGTTTTATCCCAAGGGGGGATCACTACCTCCAGATTTGCATGCTTTTTTTGACTCAGATTGGGTTGGTTGCTATGACACTCGTGTGTCCACCAGTGGTTTTTGCTTCATGCTTGGTAGCTCATGTATATCTTGGTTGAGCAAGAAGCAGCCTACTGTGGCCACTTCCAGTTGTGAGCCTGAGTATAGGGCAGCTTTCATAGCGACTGTTGAGTGTGTGTGGCTCAGACGCCTTATGGCTGATTTGGGTGTTGGCCAGTCTTCTACCACCACCATCTTCACTGACAGTCAGAGCGCATTGGCAGTTGCGAGGAACCCTGTGTTCCATGCTCGCACTAAGCACATTGAGGTGCATTATCACTATGTCAGGGAGAGGTTCTCTACTGGGGAGATCAGCTTGGCATATGTGCCCACGCAGGAGAACATTGCAGACCTTTTCACGAAGGCTCTGCCTAGGGAGAAGTTTGAAGCTTTCCACAAAGCTTTGGGCTTACTTCCTTTTGTGGAGTGATTTCCACATAGCTCGGCACTTCCTTATACATGAGTGCCAGCTCCTTGTTCACCGCATCACTCCCAGGGGGGATTTGTTGATATATTTAGGTAGTGATGTGTGTGAACACTCTAGGACCGCCGGGGCACTTTTTTCCCTCTTTAGGAGGTTTTTTTCCCCCGGCTTGTATATACGCCTATTGCCCTAATGGGCTACTTATCTTTGTACATTCTCTAGTAATACATTCAGTCTTGTGTGTTGTGCTCCAAGCTTCTTCCTCTTCCTTGTGCTGTTCGCATGCTTCCGCAGACGTCTAACTCCAACAATGCATTGAATAATGCATTGAATAAATCTCTCCCTCCCAATCCCCCTTCTTTTTCTTATGGACGAACAGACCCCGCAAGGGTCTTTTGGATCCCTTTCTCATGAAAAGAAAGTATCTATTGATCTAATATCTAGGCCTCAAGTTTGCATTTTTTAATATAGATGGTCTGAAGGATTTACGACTCTGCAAGTTTTAGATGATTTCTTTGAGGGTCAGATTCTATCTTCACCTACCTTACCCTTCATTGTGAGTAACATTTGTTTTCATTTCTGTTTGAATTGAGGTATGTCGTATTACTCTTATATTGTATAGTTTTAAGTGAGGTTATCATAAAAAACCACCTAAAATGGAAGTTATCATTTGAATTTGCCATTTTTTTTATATCTCAGATGGAAGTTCTCATTGTAATTGACCAAAAAAATTATATCATAATATGATATACTTCGAGAAATTTGTCCATATTTATATAGCTTTGAGACAAGCGGGTGTTCTTATCTTTTACCTTGTCTAGCATGCAATACTAGCTATTAGGGTTCCCTTGGTTTTGATTCATGATGGGGAAAACATTGGCCATATGGTCTTCTAAGGTTATGATGTGAAACTTGTGGAGCTATTTGAATCCTTATAAATCTTTGAAAGTTCTAAATTTTCTCCCAAATTATCCTTGATATCTATACACATTCACACACATTGCTCTATGGTCACATAAGACCATAAATTTGCACTTAGCAAGCCATCCAAAAATAATGCCACTTGTTTGGCCGACATGGGTAACTCTGAATGGGGCATCTCTCAACATATTGCCTAAACCTATGACATGTTAGCCTGACTGTCTCTTGAGGTGTTTGCTTGAAACTATGGCTTAAGGATGAAGTATATACCTGGTACCACTCTTAGAGAACTCCGTGATAAATGCTTCTAGCAATTGATTGATGTTCCTAAACTGACCTTGATGTAGTGGTTGGAACCATGTCAAGGCAGTGTTCTTTAAGGTTAAACCAAATGTGTTGTATTGGGTGAACAAGTAATCAATTTGTTTGACTCTCAACACTTTTCTAAATTCAGCCACGATCATAAGGGTCTCCAATGCCATCAAAGTAGTTTTTCATTGACTTTACCAATTCTGTGGATCTCATAATCCTAGGATGCTCTTGCCTTCTAGGTAAGGGAAACTCATTCATGCCCCTCTAGTGCCTTGGACCTCTCTATCTCTCTTGTTTTATTCTATCAATCTCTAACCCTATCTTTCTCTTCCAAAGGGGTTTGTAAAACTTACTTTGGGCCTATCCCTGATTTTTTGTTTGAGACTTCCTGGAACATGGGAAGATCCCACTCTTTGCTAACTATGGAACCATGCTATCTTAGAAGAGGGAACACCAGTTCACCTTTCCAAGTGTATGGGAGACATTCCCAGAGAGGAGCAAATATGCAGGGTATGCTGAGTGGAGATAGAGGATGAGGAGCACTTTGTATGTCGATGTAGCACATATGATGACATCACAAGTAGACACAAGGCTGTATTTATAGGGTAGCCCACTCGAGAGATCATGGACTCTAGAGATCACTGACAGCTCGAGTGATTCTTACTAGAGAGGCAAAGTCATGGATCGGGCACCCATTCAGCATAACAACATTAAAAACATAATGGAAAGCCTAAATAGCATTAGACACAGCCAAACTTTTGGGGTATCAACTCACCTACTTTCCTTTGGTTGCATTTGAACGAAATGTTGGCGTGAAAGAAGTCCAACCACTAAAGACAGCTTCACCTGCTAATTTCTTCGGGTACAACAATGCACTGACAAGACTTAAAGCACCTAACTCAAAAATTCAAAAAGTAAACAATGCAACATATTCAAACAGACATAGACCTACTATTATAGAGATTACTACAGATATTTATGGATATAGGAACCAAGCTCAAAAAGAGAGATTGTCTGTCATTGTAGATGGCATGGTAGCACTTGCACACACCTACTATGAGGCATTAAGGTGATAAACTTAAGTCCAAATTCCAATCTTCACCATCAAGTGCATTTCTCAAAGCCCATCTTTTGTCATTCACATGGCAGAATGAGTGACAAATCCTATGGTATAACTTTTTCTTCAAAAATTACCTTGTAAAAATCCACAGCAAGATAATTTGGCCATCTTTTCCCTACAACATTATAACAATCAGGAAGCATATGTAACAATGACCCAAAAGATGAAGTAACCAGATATGAGATGCTACACACACAATTACTTGGGTTCTTTTTAGTTCCTTCTTTTGGGAAACAATCTGAGAATTCTTGGAAAGCTGTCCACACATGCATATACATAACTGTCTCGATTTATTTTGGCATATGCATACCTAGCTCTTGCACACACTTGCACATATACACACCTACATACATACTTCTACACACATCTATTCGGAAACAACATTAGATTACCAAATTTTCTATCAAAGATAGGTCCCAAATTCCAATATGTTCAATGTGCAAGCCTTCAAATCCTCTAAAAGGATTGTTCAGTGTACACACATATAAGCATGAATAAAAACATAATATATACATGCAAGCATCACACATACTTTCAAATTTCAAACATACATATATACATACATATATACATGCAACAATACAAGAATACAAGCATGCACACATGCAAGCATCTCACATGCAAGAATCATGCATGCACACATATATACATACACACATACATATTACATGCATACATGTTCTTAAGAGAGATCCAAGAGGAGAAATGGATCAAAGAGGGCAAGAATCCTCCTCCTATTGAGATAGTGGATGATCATCATGATCAATTCCCTCAAGATATTCCATCTATCTATGGGGAACAAGAGGATATGCAGTCAAGTGAGTGATTAGACTTTGAATCCAATTCCTTGTAGGAATTTCCTCACTTCATAGGCCCATGGGAGTCTAAGTCTATTCACATGAGAGCCCCACATTAATGGTAAGATGCGATGAATCAATTCTACCAAGGAACACAAAAGTAGTGAAGAACACTAAAGTGCAACCTCATCTCACTTTAGAGGAGCTGCTAAAAATTAAGCCTGAACTATGGCTAGCCAAATGCAAGAAATAGTTAAGCCACAATCTCAAGAAGGATCACATAAAATAGTGACAGAGATACCCTTGGATAAGATAAGAGATATGAGCAAAGGAGAAGAAGGAAACACCTATCTAGCTATTACTTATCAAGGTTATACGACCAAAGTAATTTTGGATTCAAGAGCAAGAGTTGCTATATTCTACCACTTCCTTATGGAAGCAATCAGGAAATCCAACACTCAAACCAACTAGAATGAAGTTGCAAATGGAAGATGGACATACTAAGAAACCCCTGGGATCACTAGAAGGGATAACTCTCACTACTTGTGGTGTGGAGTTTGAACATACATTTGCCATATGTGAATTTGGTAAGGATCATGTCTATCATATGATTTTAGGAAGCCCCTTCATGAGCCAGTTGCAAATAGTACAAGATTGGGGAACCAATTGTATTTATAGAATTTAGGGAGACAACTAAAGTCAATCTCAAGGATTATTCCCATAGAGATGTACCGCCCTTGCAATGGAAATGGAGTTGGTGCACTCCATAGGATCAAGGTCTTCATTGATGCGTGAAGTCACCCACTTATGGATGTGTAAAGTTGTAGTGGAAGAAGAGAAAAGGTTAAACTCGAAGCATAGGTGCTAATAAGAACCCTAGATAAGTTCAAGACCCAACCTATGTACCTATGGTGTTTCTAGATGAAGAATTTGAACCCCAAGGTTGGGTAGAGATTCTAGCCATTGTGATCAAGGTGGCTATGAAATCTCAGTTTTCACCATAGAATCACTCATGTTTAACTCACTCATAGAGGAATGTGAGCCTAGGATCAAAGCAATGAGGAAAAGGAGTCCATCATCCTAGAACCATTTTGTACTTTAGAAGAAGAGTACTTACAAACACAAAAAATGTGAATCAGAAAAGAAGTTGACCACAATAGAAGAAGAACAAATTAAGAAAAAGAAAGGAAAGGAATCAATCCCCATGCAAGCAGATGAAGAATTCAGGTTGAGGCCTTAGAAGGCATCAGACATACGAAGTTGAGAAGACAAGGTATAGATAAAAAAAATGTGAATCAGAAAAGAAGTTGACCACAATAGAAGAAGAAAAAAGTAAGAAAAAGAAAGGAAAGGAATCAGTCCCCATGCAAGCAGAAGAAGAATTCAGGTTGAGGCCTTAGAAGGCATCAGACATATGAAGTTGAGAAGACAAGGTATAGATCAGCCTAGGCATATTAACCATGAAACCCTAAGGTATCATGTGGCTATGTGCCAGACCAAGAGTGTTTTCTCTCATATCATCGGAGATGGACATACATTTATAACAATAGAATTAGGACAAGGCTACCATGAAGACAATCAAGGCATTGATCGACTCAAGGGCAGCCACTAGCACTATTAGATTATCTTGCTATCAATACATGGAATTGTGCATTAATCCTATTGAAGCCTATCTTGTCGGATTGGGAGGAGAAACCCCTTGAGCAACGTGGAGCTTCCCATCTCCATCCAAGATGTCCATATGACAATCAAGGTGCTAGTGTATCATGATGAAGAACTTACTGAATCTTTCATCCTCACTCAAGAGTGGATTTATGATCATGCAGAAAACTTAAACCTAAGGAGTGGACTTCTTCAGGTTTGGGTAAATAACCAACATGTCACAATAGAATTATGAAGTTTCACCATCAATGATATATCCATGACACAAAATCTGAATTCTTGTAGGAATAATCATGAAGAAAAAGATGTTGTCCAAAACTATGTGATACAAAACGATGCGATCGTTGAAGAACAAGAAGAAGAAGAGAAGACAGAACTCCCTTCTTTTCCAAAAACACTGATAGACTTTGTACCTCAAGAAAGAAGGCATTAGGAGCAGCTTAACAAGACTATGGAATCCCAAAAAGAGAAGACATCTCAAGTCAAGGTGATTCATAGTATGAAGCAGATCTAGAGATGCAATGGTAAGCATGCACCTGCTCCCTTGACAGGACCGGTAGCGCATACAAAGCGGTTGATGAGAACAAAGCAACCAATGGAAGCACATCAAGAGGTCATTCACAATGTGTACTCTCAATTTGGGTACCTCAGTGGCTGATGAAGGCTGACCACAACCCTATTCAAATATGGGTGTCTAAGACTTACTTGCAAGCTCAAAAAGCCACACATAAGCTCTTAGGGTTGAATCAGTTCTCACCTAAAACCCACCCCACAAAAATTGATGTGAAAAGATGTTGTAAGCACATATTCACAAGAAAGAAAACCTATCATCACTTGGAAATGGGTACCTACAAACGGTCTGAGGCCTAGGTGGAGTCATCATTGAAACCCTCAAATGTATTCACACACAAAACTTGTAATCCCATAAGGGAAGTATGGAGAACCAAATCATGTAACAAACCCCCTAATACCACTAGCTAATACATTATTTTTGACAATGGAAGAATTAAATATTAAAAATTCTTAATAAATTTATGTTAAAAACTAGATCATTCTAGAAAAGATTGTACTTCATTGAGACTTAGGAATGGGTCAAGCTTGAATAGACTTTACTCTATGAGGATCAACATGAAATCCTTCTGTAGAAACTACATGGCCAATTTTTTCAAGTTCTTTTTGAGAGAATAATCTCTTTATAGGATTATCATACAATGTGTTTTTGCACAAAACAGTAAAAAATTTATCCAAATGCTTTTTATGTTTTATCATTTTTACTATAGACTAGAATATCATCAAAGAAAATAATAATAAAATCTTTATATTAAAGAAATATGCTATTCATCATTCTTGCAACTGTGATATGGGCTCATAATGGCCGGTTTGAGCTCTAAAATAAATTTATATATGTCACTCTTTTGCATGCATATTTGATGATCAAATTTAAATTCAATTTTACTAAATATATTAGTCCCTCTTGGTTCATCTAGCAAATCACCTACACATGGTATTGAGTAGATGTTGTTAATAGTTCATTTATTCAAAGCATGATAATCTATGCCCATCCCATAGTCTTATTCTTCTTTTTGCTAAAGGAATAAGAGCTCCGAAGGGGCAAGAACTAGGTCTTATAATTCCTTTTTCAAGTAAATCTTTCACTAATTTTCTTGCTTGTTTTTTGTGCTATGGTCAATTGCTATAGGGTGCCTTATGTGGAGGAGAACTACAAAGAATAAAGTCAATACTATGTGTATACCCACAACCATTGGCAATATCACCAGAATCAAGTGGTGTGTCTAACACAATCTAATAGTCAAAGCAAGCTAGAACCAATGAGATGCACATAGACTCAACTCAAGAGAAGCTCACACACATTTAAGCGGAGATGTCATGATCTCAAGTACCATGTTGTAATAGACTATCCTTGTGACACAACACAATAGAAATGCCCCCTAGGCTAGTAACACTATAGGGATAGTCTTCCCAACATACACATGCTACAGAATGGGAAATCAAGAAGAAGTAGAGTTATTTCAATTTCAATGTATTTCTAGTTCAAAATGAATGATCCCCCTTGAAATGAGAGATTATTTTTTTACATGATCAATTGAACCTTTTCATATCCAGGACAGTGTTAAGTCTTCAAAAACTAAGGATTTTTCTACTCAAAAAATTATGAAAATGAACACAAATCCCCATCAACTCAAGAATCCTTCAAATACATGAAATTGGGGTTTTTATTCCAAAAAATCATATTTATATTTGACCCTCGTGAGTATACAAAGGATTAGATGTCAAGGGTTTTTCTTTGAAAATGGTGGTCACGGCTAAGACATCTTTAGTGCTTGATCTTCAATATAGCTCATGGTTTGTAAAAAAAAAAAAAAAGCTCATAACCTATGAACATCCTATGGCCTTATTCTTCTTTTCCACTAAAGGAAGAGGATCTCCAAAGGGGAAAGAACTAGGTCTTATAATTCCTTTTGCAGGTAAACATTTTACTCATCTTTCTACTTGTTTTTGGTGCTATTTTCCATTCCTATAGGGGGACTTATATGGAAGAGAACTTCCAAGAATAAGCTCAATACTATATGTATACCCACAACTACTAGGAAGTTCATTGGCATCAATTTCTATGTGTGACACAATCTAATTGTCAAAACAAGGTGGAACCAAGAGATGAACAAAGAATCAGCTCAGGAGAAATTTTTGCATGTTTAAATTGAGAAGATTGTAGGATCACAATTCACCTCAAGTATCGTGTTGTAATAGAACATCGTTGTGACACAACACAAGAGAAAAGATCCCTTGGGAAACTCTTCCCAACATACACATGCTCTAGAAGGAGAAATCAAGAAAAAGTAGTGTTATTCCATTTTCAATGTATTTCTAGTTCAAAATGAATGCGCCCCCTTGAAATGAGAGCCCATTGTTATATTTACATGAATTATTGACCCCTTTTCAAACCCAAGACAATGTTAATTTTTCTAAAACTAAGGGTTCCAATACTCAAGAAATCATGAAAATTAATCCTTAAACCCCCATAAACTCAAGAATCCTTGAATCATATGATATTGTGATTTTTATTCCAAACATCATATTTACAAGTGGATTTGACCCTCCTAAATATACAAAGGATTGAAAGTTTTATCGGTCCCTCTTCTTTGCTCTACTTCCTTCATCTTACTCTCAGTAAATGTCCTCCCCCCTAGATCATATCATCCCTAATAGAATGCTCAAGCATTTTGAGTTTCAAGGATGAGATGATCCATGCACATCCTATAGGTCTTATTCTTCTTTTCTAGTAAAGGAACAAGAGCTCCAAGAACTAGGTCTTATAATTCCTTTTTCAAGAAAATCTTTCACTCATCTTTCTACTTGTTTTCTATGATATACTCCATTCTTATATGATACCTTATGTGGATGAGAACTACCAAGAATGATGTCAACACTATGTGTATACCCACAACTACTCGGAATCTCACTGGAATCAAGGGTGTCTCTGACACAATCTAATTGTCAAACCAAGGTAGAACAATTCAGATGCACATAGTCAACTTACAAGAAAGTTATGCGGAGAAGATGTTAAGACTGCAAGTCACCTCAAGTATCATGTTGTAATAGACCATCCTTATGACACAACACAAGGGAAATTCCCCCTAGACTAGTAACACCCTAGGGACACTCTTCCCAACATGCACATGCTCTAGAATGCAAAATCAAGAAGAAATAGAATTATTTCGATTTCAGTGTATCTATAGTTCAAAATGAATGAGCCTCCTTGAAATGAGAGCCCATTGTCCATTGTTATTAGTGAACTACTTTACCTAAAGGTATTAGCATAGAACATAAAAGTAAACATAAACTATCGCTCCATAAAATGTGTAGCGTTTCCCGCCGGGTAGTGAAAGCGCGTATATATACATTAACCATTGACCCCTTTTGAGACCAAGAGAGTGTTAAGTCTTCAAAAACTAGGATTTCTACTACCCAAAAAATTATGAAAATTAATCCTTAAACCCCATACACCCAAGAATCCTTAAATTACATGAAATTGGGGTATTTATTTCAAAAAAATCATATTTACAACTAGATTTGACCTCTTGAGTATAGAGAAGATTAGATATTAAGGGTTTGGTTGCGGCCGAGACAAATTTAGTGCTTGATCTCTAGTATAGCTCCTGCTTTGTGAAAAATGTTTAGGTGTTTGTATAGCTCCCTCTTCTTTGCTCCACTTTCTTCATCTTCCAGCTCAACAACTACCCTCCTGCCTAGATTCTATCATCCGTGATAGAATGTTCAAGAAATTTGAGTTTCAAGGATGAGATGATCTATGCACATCCTATAGGTGTTATTTTACTTTTCCTATAAAGAAATAGGAGCTCAAGGGGGGAAGAAATAGGTCTTATAATTCCGTTCTAAACCAAATATTTCCCTCATATTTCTACTTGTTTTTTATCTATGGCCCATTCCTATAGGGTGCCTTATGTGGAGAAGAACTACCAACAATAAGGTCAATACCATGTCTATACCTACAACTATCGGGAAGCTCACTGGCATCAAGTGGTGTGTCTAACACAATCTAATTGTCAAGTCAAGTACTGAGATGCACATAGACTCAAATCATGAGAAAGCTATGCACGTTTAAATAGAGAAGATGTCATGATTTTAGGTCACCTAAAGTATCGTGTTGTAATAGAATATCCTTGTGACACAACACAAGGGAAATGCCCCCTAGGTTACTCACATCCTAAGGACACTCTTCCCAACATACACATGCTCTAGAATGAGAATCAAGAATAAGTAGAGTTATTTCAATTTCAATGTAAATCTAGTTCAAAATGAATGAGAACCCTTGAAATGAGAGCCCATTGTTATATATACATGAATAGTTATCCCTTTTGAGATTGAAGATAGTGTTAATGCTTCAAAAAAAATGATTCTACTACTGAAAAGAATGAAAATTAATCCTTAAACCCCATAAACTCAAAAATCCTTCAATTACCTAAAACTAGGTTTTTATTCAAGAAATCATATTTACAAGTAGATTTGGCCCTCCTGAGTATAGAAAGGATTAGATGTTAAGGGTTTTGTTTTGGAAATGGTGGTCCTAATGAAAGACATCTTTACTGCTTGATCTTCAATATAGCTCCTAGTTTGTGAAATGTTTTTAGGTACCCCTAGATTCTATCATCCCTAATAGAATGTTCAAGGGTTTTGAGTTTTGAGGATGAGATGAATGATGTTCTCTTGATCTTCAATATAGCTCCTAGTTTGTGAAATGTTTTTAGGTACCCCTAGATTCTATCATCCCTAATAGAATGTTCAAGGGTTTTGAGTTTTAAGGATGAGATGAATGATGTTCTCTGCTTGTGCTAGTTTGCAATGTCAATAGCTTGGATAAGCTTGCCAAGTAGTTTGTTAAATTTTATAGCTTGTGGACCACAAGCTATAAAATTGGTGGGCATATAGTTCTACTTGAATAATATGTGGAGAACTCTGGAGTGAAAAGATCCATAGAAATTCTATGGTTGTGAACAGGCTCTAAAGCCCACGGAAAAGACGATTATACTAGACTTTATTTTGTTCGAAACCCTCGGAATCGGTCTAATTGGATCACCTAAAGCCCACAATTATCTCGCAATGAATTCTTCCTATGTCTATGCACTAACTCATATGTTCCCGTTCCTACCCGGGTACGCCTACTCTCCTAATTCTCTCCTTGTTCCTTTTCATTGTTGTTGATGATGTTTGTAACTCCATCTCCTCGTTGAGCTTCTCGTTTTGACTAGCGCTTGGTTATTGGCATAATGTTCAATTCGTTGTAGGCACTCCAGAAAACTTTTAAATACAAAACAAACTAGAAGATAACCTGGGAAAGGTCCTTCCCTCTTATGAATTGAGGGGGTGTCTAGTTCCCAGATACAAAGCAAATACAAAATGCATGTTCAAACCTATGAGCATAGGAATGATTACAGAACATTAAAAGCTTGACGATATTTATTAGCCTTACTTTGGCTCTTTTATTAAATACAAGAAAAATATCTCTTCTTCTAAATTCCAAATCTCTCTTGAGATATTAAATAAGTCACTCATCCATTTTTCAAAATTCTTTTTCGATTCCCCATAGTTTTAGCTATGTGTTTGCGAATATCTTGAGTGGGTATTTTCTTACCAATCCATAAGATCGTGGTTGTCCCATGCCTAGTGCGTGTATGAAATAGAATAAGCAATGAAGGTATTTAGATTTTTGAAAGCGCCTCCCTTGTCTACTATCATTTAGCATCCGCATCATATGCGTTGCTACAGAGCGATGACCTACAAAAACTCCTCATCTTCGTTTGTATATGTCAGATTAAGATATCTTCATCTGCTATTGATGGGGAAGTTCTACAAGTTGTGATATCTTCATCTGCTATTGATGGGGAAGTTCTACAAGTTGTTGTAGACATGGTCCTATGCACAACAGAGGAGTCTTTGTTCGGAAAAAAAAAGAAAACGCAGACCACATACTTACGTGCTTATTCCAATGAATAAGTGATGGATTCTTTGCACATGTTTTTGGAACAGTGGTTCTTCGGAATGGATGGTAAACCATATGATGATACTACAAAGTAGTTGTGACATAGACCAATACCTTGACGTTATAAATAGTCGGCAGAGATAGCTTCTTCAACACACTGTTTCATCAATACAGTTTTGAATAACCTCTTGATTTTACTTCTTTGGCAGCTGACAGTATTTCCATGATTCGAAACAGCAGAGCATAATCCCTCTCTGTCCAAGAATTTTTACGGGAAAACTTCAAAAACAATAGCATTTGTAGAGAGATATGAACACGGATGTATCTGCTGGACTAAGTATCGCCAAGTATACTTATCTTCTTCTGGAAATATATGTGTGCCTCCCGTTGTGTGCTCTCAGTTGGCGTTGAAGTCTCCGTCCGTCTCTGTGCTTGCAACTTGATCATGCACTTCTCCGAAGCTTCTCCGCCAGGTCTCCACCAGTGTCGCATGCTCCAGCCGTAGAAGATGCTTCAGTTATGACTCCTCCATTTGCAGAGAAATGCCTCAACTACGATCGCTTTGTTCCCAGTAAGAGCAAATGTGGAGCCTGGAGTATTGAGCGTAGCAGCTCTTCACTTGATAGGCACCAGTCAAGCAGCACAGCTTCCCAATGGAGATGATTAATGAGCCATCGACATACGCTGCTCTGATACCACGTGTAGGAGATGATGCCGATGGTGCAGCAGATGCCAAACAAAAGCAAGAGTGAGAAACTGTAAGCTGATAAGGTAGAGAGACGCAGACAAGGTAGAGAGACGCAGACAAGGGTACGCGCACCAAGAGATAGAGGTAGGAGAGAGATAAGGTTCTCCCGTACACATGCACAAATAAAACAATCAGATGTGCCTTCCCGAAAGCACCACAAGGAGGTCCTCCTCAATCCACGCTTTCCTCCCTTATCTGTTCGTGGCCCCCCCCAAAACGAGGGAGAGAGAGAGAGAGAGAGAGAGAGACCAAAAAAACGCGAAGCCCTCTCCCTTATCTCCTTATCTGCACACTAATATTACCTCGATTATATGCGACCAAAGGCATTCGAGTGTCAGAAGCTACAATCAAGTAATGTTATCACATAGGATCTAGCAGCACCAAGATTTGGATCACAGATGCTACTCAGAATATTGAGGATAAAAATACTCCTTGCTACAATGTGGCTCCTTGAAGCTACAAAATACCCGCTATTGTGGTTGATGTGCAGAAGGTTTGGCTTATGGTAGAGGTGCTTCACATGCAGCATGGTACGGTAATGTAAATTGGAACTGGTTATCGCCAAAAGCTCTTCTTGTGTCACCAAGGGGTTCCCAGGCCTCATGTTCTGCTTCAAAGCATCTAATTTTAATGCGACATTGCATGCCAAAAGCTCCTGCAAACTGAAATCAAACATATTTTCCTGCCAAATACAAACATATTAGTGCATAAAAACCAACCATTTTGTGAGCTAACAGGTTGGCACTCAAAGTGGAGATGCATATAGTGTTTGTGATGTTTACCAAGGAAAGAATCAACAATGTGGAAGGAGCAAGAACAAGAAAAGAATGGTCAATGGAATAAGAGTACAAGTAAACCAAGGGAGAGGGATATTGAGAGCTATTATTGTCATAAGAAAGGACATATGAAGAAAGAGTGTTATGCATTAAAGCATGCTAAAGATAAAGGACAACATTCTAATGGGCAAACAATTACCTACACCATTTGCTTTGACTGTGAAGATAGAAGAAGTTAATGCTATTTCTAATGATACTAATGTGCTGACACTTGTAAAAATTGTGCCTAGTTAGGATCTTATGGCTTGTTTGCTTTCCCATGCATGGGTGTTAGATTTTGTTACGTATTTCCATGTGAAACCCCATAGAGAATGGTTCTCTACTTATGCTACAAAGTCTTTTGGTATTGTGAGACTTGGTGATTCTTACCAATGTGATGTTGCTAGGATTAGAGATGTGGCATGTAGACATCATGATGCTTCACCATGTGGTCCTGATCCAACATCAATCATGATGCCGTACTTATGAAGCCTATGCCACCAAGATGCCTATTGGGAGTTTTTGATGCCTCTCAATACAATTCCTTAGTAATTGGAATGCCTCAAGAGATTTCATGATGCCTTGACCATGATGTCACATGCCTTGGACTTGGAAAATTGAGAGATTGATGATGGATCACCCAAGCTCTTATCAACTACTTTGCACCTCAATCACTCGAAATTATCTCACAAGAACCGATGCATGGATTGAATCCTTAGTCATGGCACCAAAGACACGTGAAGACTGATGAGCTATTAGGTATTTTGCTACCATCAATTGGTGTGTCTCACACAATATAAATATCAAACAAAAGTAGAATTGGTTGAATGCACTTGAACTCAAATCATCATAAATTTATGCATGTGTAAACGGAGAAGACATCATGATTATCTCATATCAATCACCATGTCATGACAAACTATCCTCACGAGAAAACATAAGAAAAAACCCCTTTGAGATACTCTTCCCAACACACAAATGGTTTAGAATAAGAAAAACAAACTATCAAAAATCAAGAAAAGATAGAGTTACGAATTTCAATGTATTCTTAGTTCAGAATGGATGAGACCCCTTGAAATGAGAGCTCATTGTTCTACACACATGAACAATTGGCGTTTTTCAAAACCAAAAAATGTTTGATCTTCAAAAACGAAGGGTTTTACAACTTAAAAGATTATGAGAAAATAATCCTTAGAATCCTTGACTTGGAAAAAAGTTGGGTTTGAATTCCAAAAACTCATATTTACAAGTGCATTTGACCCTCTCGAGTATACAAAGGATCAAAGGTTAAGATTTTCGTTTTGAAAATGGTGGTTGTGGTTGAGACACCTAAGTTAGTGATTAATCTTTAGTATAGCTCTTGGTTTGTGAAAAATTTTGATGTCCTTCTTCTTTGGTCCACTTTCTTCATCTTCATCTCAACAATATGATCCAAATCTCCTTGAGAAGTTGGTAGTTGTAATGTATAGTTAGACTATTTGAGCATCATATTTATCAATAAAATAGATGCATTGCTCTTTGTACTCAAAACACATAGTATGTGTATTATAGACAATGCATGGATTATACTTATGATGAAAAGGCATTCCTAATATAACATCTATGATTGTAAAGGAGAAATTAGAAAATTTTGATAATCTTTATAGGAACCTACACAAATTTGAATATTCCTTGCTTCAATTGGAAAGATTCTATCTCTTTCTTTGAAATGTATATTTTATTATTATAAAGATATATAAATTATCTTAATTGAAATATGCTAACCAAATATTGAGAAATAAAATCGTGTGAGTTACCATCATAAAAAAATAGAAACAATCCTATCCTAAATATTTCCTTTCATAAAAATCAATGAATTGAAATTGCAAGTATCAAAAGCACATGAAAATTGGTGAGCATACTCGAGGCAATTAGGAGTTCAAAATAACTTTGTTATGTGGCACTGAAATTTTGATTTGAGGCCATTTTTTGCCTCAAAACACACTATCATAGAAACTACTCAAGCATTTTTTCCTTTTGTGCCAAATATATACAAGTTTCGGTTCACCAGCACAAGCACTTCAAAGTTTGCTATAGGTTTCACACAGCTTGACAGAGTGTTTCTATTCAACTTTTTGAGATATAATCATTTTTCTACATCAAGGTATTTAGTCATTAGCCATGGTTGAAAGCAATGATGTACTCCATACATTGGCTAGTGAGGATAAGTTGGATGGTGCTAATTATCCATTGTGGGCATACATGATGCATCATGTATAAGTAGAAAAAGGGTTGTGGAATATTGTGTAGGGTCTTGGAACACCTACAAATAATGTGATTGAAGGTTATGCACATGGTGTTGAAGATGATGATCTTCAATTTCTTGATCGTGCTACGGTTCTTGTTGCACCTACTTCCCTTGGGAGTGATGCTGTGAACAAGGAGTTGGCACTCATGTATCAGGACTTTCCAAGATATGTGGAAAGAATTCAATCCACAAATATAAGTAATCCTGAATCTTTGTGAAAAGATTCAAAATTCTCCCTAGGTAGAGCCTTTATGAAAAGGTCTGCAAAACTATGTTGTGTGGGCACATAAGCCAAACAAATCTTTTTGGTAGAGAATATCTCCCTGACATGATGATAGTGCACCTCAATGTGCTTTGTGCGAGCTGAGAATACAATGTTCCTGGAAACTCCAATGCGCTCTGGTTGTCAATGAAGATGGTGGCAAAAGACTGACCAACACCCAAATCAACCAAAATGTGTATGAGCCACACACACTGAACAATTGCTATGAAGGCTTCCCTATACTCAACCTCACAACTAGAAGTGACCATAGTAGGTTGCTTCTTGCTCAACCAAGATATGCGTGAGCTACCAAGCATGAAGAAAAAAACACTAGTGGATACATGAGTGTGATAGCAACCAACCTAGTATGATTCAAAAAAGCACGTAAATCTGGTAGCAATGATCTCCCCTTGGGATAAAACAATCCAAGTAGTCGAGTACCACTCAAGTAGCGAAAGATGCACTTAACCACTTGCCAATGACTGACACCTGGGCAATGCATAGACGTGCTCATCTGAGAGATAGCAAACTGAATATTAAGGCAAGTTATGCATAATCAAATAAAGCATCAAACAACTTGCTGATATAGAAAAACATCAAATGCATCTCAAGCATCATGAAGACTCAACCGTAAACTTGTTTCCATGGGAGTGGCAATAGGTTTGCAATTTTCAAGGCCAAAATATGGAAATAATGTGTCTGTATATTTTTTTTGGCACAATGTTTTTTTTTATATAAAGGAAGTTCGGCAATAGCCTACTCTCCCGGACTTGAATTAAATTAAGAAACAAAGGTACAATAGAAGGGGACTAGCGCCCACGGGACCCCCCAAATCCCACAAAGCAGGGGAAGCTTGTATGAGTTCTAGGTTGCATTACATAGAAGGTTGATCACCCTCTCATCGCCCTCATGCGGGGCCCACTTGGGTTTGAGCTTGTTGTTGATCAAAATGAGGACTTGATGGTGCCTGAAGGGGGGGGATTTCTTACTGTTAACAATCCTTTTGCCAAGGAGGAATAGTGATTTCTCAATCGACCATTCCCTGGGGGTATCGCCGAAGTTGAGAGCACACCTCTCCCGCCAGATTATGCAAATGATTCTTCGTCAACTTGCATAAATTGAATGCTCAAACAATTATGCAAATGCCCCAAACTTGACATTTAAAAAGTGGCATTCAAATCAACCTTAAATTGATAAATATTCTTCTCATTAGGACCAATGATCATGCACAAATGCTACGAATGTTGTTCTTCGGCATGCGGGCACAAATGTTTCATTAAAATCAATGCCTCTCTCTTGAGCATGACTTGTGGCGATAAGCTTAGCCTTATACCTATCAATTGTTCCATCATGCTTACATTTCAGATTATATGTCCATTTAGTGTCAATGACCTTTTTCCTTGGAGGAAAATCATATAATGGCCAAGTACCATTCTTCATAATAGAATCACATTTTGCATAACAGCCATCTAATTTTTTGAATTTTGTGCTCCATCAAAAGAATTAGCCTTATTCTCATCAATAGAGACAACCATTGCATAACAATTTGATGCAAAGGAAGCAATATGAGAGTATGAACGAGTACTATATGATAGAGGTGCATCTAATTTTTTATCTCTCAGTCTACACTAGCCATTTAGGCATAGTTTTTGCCTCTTCTATGACAATGCTCTCATCAACAAGTGCATCATGTAAATTTGAATCAGAAATGGAATGATCAGCATCATCATTTGAAACTAGAAAGGTTGAAAAATTGCCTCATTTGGGCTAGCACTTAATTCTCCACCTCTGAGAAGAGGCAACAAAGTGTCATACACATCCTTTGAGCTAATTGATGTCTCTTTATTACATGAAATTAAATGCTAAATTGCATCTTCCAAAAAAGCAACATCGCGGCTAACCAAAATGTGTTTAGTCTATGGATGATATAGATGGTAGCCTTGGCTTTCAAAATTCTACACAACAAAAATACATTTCATTGCTTTATCATCCAATTTTATACGTTGTTTGTTTAGTAATTTTCCATTTCCATGAGAGAACTTTTCTTCCTTTCATCAAATCCATTGATGTTTTATCCCATGCTCAACCAAAAATGCATTAAACTTGAAAGACATATATTCCCCCCTCAATTAGAATGGCGAGCGCCCAGTTTACATGTTGACAAATTTTCAACAATAACCAGGAATTGTTTAAAGCACATAAACACGTCAGGTTTTGCCTTGCAATGCATAAACTCATGCATGCTTGGAAAAATCATCAATGAAATTAATGAAGTGTAGGTGATTCCCAAATGAAGGTGTCTACATAGGACCACAAACATCACTATGAACAAGTTACAATTTATGAGTGCCTCTAAATGAACCATCTTTTGGGAAGAAGTAACATTGCATTTTTTCAAAAATGTAGCCTTCATAGACATTTTAAGAAGGTGCCTCAAGTTTGGGCAAGAGGACACCATTTCAAATTTTTATAGCTGAAGCAAACTAGAAAAATTTAGATGAACAAAGCATGCATGCAAAAGCTTTGCATCTAAGATAGCCTAAGAATCATGAACTACACATGTTGAATCATTCACAAATTTTGCATAATTTATGAGTTTTGTCGGACAACACAATCATCGTACCTCTTCTTCAACCATCAAAAAATAGTCCCTACACAGTTGACTTGACCATGAGCAATCGCAACATCCACCACTAACGAATGTACTCACGAGAACACACTTTACCAAACATGAACTCCATCTCCTCCGAGGAAACCAACATTGTCGAAGCCATGATACCTTGGTTACTGATATTTAGCTGCATCATGATGAAAGGTGGATCAATGACCATGTGCACATCTATACCAATATGAAGTTCTAAGCAAGGAAAATGGTCCATGATTGCTTCCAACTAATCATTACATTGTTGAATAAAGGAATTCATCATGAGATGACTCTACAAAGTCATCCATGGAATCCGGGCATATTCCAACAAAGCACTCTATTGAAACCAATCAACAAGAGCCTGCATAAGGTGATCGGGAACCACCAGTGGGCTCATGTTGGTTAGTTTCAGTGTGTTAGGTAATATTGTGCTCATCAAGTAGGAAATGGAAAATGTAGTATACAATCGTGAAAAAGTAAGAGCGTCGCAATAAAATGTAGCAAGTAAAAAAGTGAGCTGGTTCACTAATCGGATTAAGTAGAAAATTAGTCAAGCCATTGTATATCTGCATGTCCTTGATTAGCGTGCATGTCATTGAATAACACAACATCGTGTTCAATGATTACAAATTTATCCTAATCTGATATCGAGTTATCAGCATTGATACTCCCCTACTCATGTAGAGTTGTGATCGAATCTTTATTTACTAAATTCTACTTATTAAGAAAACAAAATTAATATACACTATAATACAATAAATTCTATGAAGCTACATGTAGTATGGTCGAAGCTTGGATCCATTTATCAAAGTCAATAAGATTTCATCACTCAAAGTTGCCAACTGAAAAGTAACTAGACCAATTTTTGCATGTAACCAAAATGGACTTATCCACCAAAGTTTAATTTTTCTAGCTTGTCTCTTCATTTTTGAATTAAAATATGACCAAATCTCCAATCTGAAAAATAGGTGTCCATAACTGGTGATCATGTTAGCACCATTTTCAAAGCTGGACTTCTTACATGAGCAAAAAACTATTGTAGCAATGCTCTTCCAATTATCAAAAAGTATCCATCCGAAATATCAGTGACTCTTATGGTAATAAATGATTTTGCACCACAATATGTAAACTAGGCACCATAAATTCTATAGGAGCTTTCGCTTCCATACCATAAACTAACTTAAAAGGTGTAGATCTCGTTGAAACTTTGTACAAGATATGGTAAGCCCATAGAACTGAGGGTAAATATTGTTCTTATTTAGTTGGATATTCTAGAAGAAACATTTGAAGCATCGTAAGTAAAACCTTCTTAGTACTTTCTGCCAAACCATTAGCTTGATGATACTATGGGGAACTGAACATATGCTCAATACGGAAGTAATCAATGAAACATTTCATAAATTGATTTAAAAAACGAATGCCATGATTAGAAGCTAATTCAAGTGGAAGTCACAAAACGAGGAAATAATTCAATGAGTAAAATTGTAGTAACACTTCCTATAGTTGAATGTCTAAGCCCCAAGCTTCCACCCATCTAGTACAATAATCAGTGCATGTAAAAATAAAGGTTTTTTTAGAACTTGTTGGAGGATGGATAGGACCTATAAAGTCCAAACCCCATGTCTGAAAAGGTTCCAAAGGAAGAATAGGTTGCAGTGGAAAGTGATGTATATCCTGAGGTTCACACATACGTTGACAAGGATCACACAATTGTACATGATCGAAAACGTCTTTGTGAAAGGTTGGTCACCATAACCCACTTTGTAGGTTTTTTATGGTTAAATCAGTTCCACGATGACCACACAAAATTTTAGAGTGAGCTTCCAAAATGAAAGTTTTTACTTCATGTGGTGGAACACAACGAAGCCAAATTTTGATAATATATTTATAATATAGATGATCAAGGATAATAGAAAAGTATATGCTCTGTAAAACTAATTTTTTTTGGGTTGCTATCCATAAATGGGAAGGAGGTACACCAATTCTAATAAGAGACATCATTTTGTCATACCAAGTAGGAATCCCTAATTCTAGTTTAGTATTATCAGCAATATGAAAAATATCTACATCAGGAAAGAATCATCAACCCCATTCGAAGGTTCACCATTATCCAATCGAGATAAGAAGTCTACAATGATATGTAAAGATCCTGGATGATGAACTACATCATAGTCATATTCCTATAAGGGTAAGACCCATCAAGCTAATTTGCCAACAAGGTTTTGTTGTTTTACCAAGTACAGCATAGCAAAATGATCGACATGAAAAGTAAAAGAACTGCCCAATAAATAATGGTGAAATTTCTTGATAGAATAAACAAGGCCTAAACATTCCAGATATTCAATAAGTACAATGAATCCTACTTTGAGTTGTCTATGCAACTCATCTTTAACGTATTTAGCAAAATTCAAATTCATGCGATATCGTTGTTGAATTACCGGGGATGCATCTAGTTTTAACAAAATTTTATGTTGATAGAATCTAGGATCCAATCTTTGCATATCAAAATAATTCCAAGCAAACACATCCTTAAATTTGGATAAAAGCATAATTAAATCCTGTTGGAATCCTTCAAGCAAAGTGGCACCTATTTTCATGTTTTGAGGTAGACTATTGGATCCTAAGTTTACCTGCTCAATCTAATCTTCTTGAATACGAACACTAGTTTGAGCAAACACACCTTCCTTAGATAGCCACGATGTCTCTTCATTAGGTTGGGCAGGCTCCAAATTCAGCTATACAATAGTTGTGATAGGATCCTGTTGGAATTGAGTTAAGATTTTTGGAATATCTATTAGATATTTGCTTCCAAAAATTGGAGTTCTTCATCGTCCTCTAGTGCTGCCATCATATGTGGTGGTTTTGCAATTGAAGGTTGTTGGAGTTAGACGTCTGCGGGAGCATGCGAACAGCACAAGTAAGAAGAAGAAGCTTAGAGCACAACACACAATACTAAATGTATTACTAGAGAATGTACAAAGATAAGTAGCCCTTTAGGGCAATAGGTGTATATACAAGCCGGGGGAAAAAAACCTCCTAAAGAGGGAAAAAAAGTGCCCTGGCGGTCCTAGAGTATTCACACACATCACTACCTAAATATCAACAAATCCCCCCTCGGAGTGATGCGGTGAACGAGGAGCTGGCACTCATGTATAAGGAAGTTCCAAGCTATGTGGAAATCACTCCACAAAAGGAAGTAAGCCCAAAGCTTTTCGGAAAGCTTCAAACTTCTCCTTAGGCAGAGCCTTTGTGAAAAGGTCTGCAATGTTCTCTTGCGTGGGCACATATGCCAAGCTGATCTCCCCAGCAGAGAACCTCTCCCTGACATAATGATAATGCACCTCAATGTGCTTAGTGCGAGCATGGAACACAGGGTTCCTCCTAACTGCCAATGTGCTCTAACTGTCAGTGAAGATGGTGGTGGCAGAAGACTGACCAACATCCAAATCAGCCATAAGGCATCTGAGCCACACACACTTAACAGTCGTTGTGAAAGCTTCCCTATACTCATCCTCACAACTGGAAGTGGCCACAGTAGGCTACTTCTTGCTCAACCAAGATATACATGAGCTACCAAGCATGAAGCAAAAGCCACTAGTGGACACACAAGTGTCATAGCAACCAGCCCAATCAGAGTCAGAAAAAGCATGCAAATCTGGCGGTAGTGATCCCCCCTTGGGATAAAACAACCCAAGTAGTCGAGTACCACTCAAGTAGCGAAAGATGCGCTTAACCGCCTGCCAATGCTTGACTCGTGGGCAATGCATAAACCTGCTCATCTATGAGACAGCAAACTGAATATCTGGTCGAGTAATGCATAAGTAAATCAAGCACCCAACAGCCTGTTGATAGAGAACAGCATCAAATGCATCTCCAACATCATGAAGACTCAATCGTAAACCTATCTCCATAGGAGTGGCAATAGGTTTACAGTCTTCAAGGCCAAAACGCTGCAATAATGTGTCAATATATTTCGTTTGACACAAAGCCATTCCACCATCAACATGCATAAACTGAATGCCCAAATAATGATGCAAATGCCCCAAATCAGACATCTCAAATGAGGCATGCAAATCAGCCTTAAAATCAGCAATGTGCCTCTCATGAGGACCAGTGAGCAGCATGTCATCAACATAAACCACAATGATCAGAAGTGCATCATTAGCATGCTTAACATATAAGGTGCTTTCAGTTACACTATTCTCAAAACCATGTGCAATCAGATAGGCATGTATCTTCTCATACGAAGCACGTGGTGCTTGCTTTAAACCATATAATGCCTTCTTTAACCTGCACACCTAGTTTTCATGCCCTTTCTGCACAAAGCCACAGGGCTGAAAAACATACACTTCTTCATGCAAGTCACCATTCAGAAATGCAGTTTTAATGTCCAACTGATGTACATTCCAACCATGATGAGCTACAAGTGCACAGATGCTCCGAATAGTAGTCATACATCATGTAGGTGCAAAGGTTTCATCAAAATCAATGCCTCTTTCTTGTGCATAACCCTTTGCAACAAGCCTAGCCTTATACATGTCAACTGTACCAGCAGGTTTACGCTTTAGCTTGTACACCCACTTAATGCCAATGGCCTTCTTGCCAGGAGGCAAGTCACATAAAGACTAAGTACCATTCTTCATTATAGCATCATATTCAGATTGCATAGCAGCCATCCAATTTTCTGAATTTTGTGCTTCATCAAACAAAACAGGCTCAGTCTCATCAGAAAGACTAGACGCAGCCATAGCATAGCAATTTGATGCAAAAGAGGCACTATGAGAGCCTAAACGAGTATGATATGACAGAGGTGCATCTAATTTGCTGTCATGCAAGGTCTACACCAGCCATTTTGGCATAGTTCTTGCCTGTTCAGTATCAGCTCTCTCATCAATAAGTGCATCATGTAAATCTGCATCAGAAATGGAATGATTTGCATCATCACATGAAACCTGCAAAGGCTGAGAAGTTGCCTCATTAGGACCAGCACTAGACTGTCCATCTATAAAAAGAGGCAGCAAAGTATCATACATGTCATGGCTAACCAGAATGCGTTTAGTCCGTGGATGATACAGACGATGGCCTTTACTTTCAGAACTGTACCCAACAAAAATACATTTTACTGCTTTATCATCCAATTTTCTGCGATGTTGTTCGGGCACTAATGCATATGCCAAACAACCAAAAACATGCAGATGAGCAACAGATGGCTTGGGGTCATGTCAAGCCTTATATGGAGTGATAGACTGCAGTGCTTTAGTGGGACACTTGTTAAGTACATACGCTGCACACATGACAACCTCAAGCCAGAAATTATGTGGTAAAGCCTGACTCTTGACCATACACCTCGCCATCTCCATGAGTGACCTATTCTTTCATTCAGCAACTCCATTCTGTTGAGGTGTATACGACACTGTACACTGGTGTTTTATCCCACGTTCAACCAGAAATGCATTAAAATCAGAAGACATATATTCCCTCCTCGATCAGAATGGAGGATGCCCATTTTACATGCTGGCAGATTTTCAGCCAAAACCAAAAACTATTTGAAGCACATGAACACTTCGGACTTTTACTACAAGGAATATGGGCGTATAGCGATGGTTAAGGGGACAGACTTTCGTCGCTCTAAAATTGCAACATGCATCGTAATTAGCGTCGTGCGCGGACCGTCGATTAAACGACGGCAAAACCGACGGTTTTTGCGACCTGTGGTGCGACGGGACTGCGATGCTCCAATACAGCGTCGTTAACACGACCCTATTTAAGAGCGTCTGTTGGAAGCAGCTAGAGGCACAGATGACACGGAAGCATGTAACGATAGAGCAGGGAGCCAGTCGAATCGTTTTTCAAAGAATTATGTTTTCAAATACTTTCCAAAAAACCTCCAACAGTGATTTTTATCACTATTGTAACATATGTAACATAGAAAACCCCATTTTGTAATCCATAGCTCCATTTTGTGCAAGTCGAGGAGTCCTCGAGCTTGAGGAGCTTAGGTAGAATGCGCGTACCAATTTTCGTTATTTTTAGATATCGTTTACCCTTCCAAATAGCATCTAGGACCTAATTTTTAACTATGCCGGTCACTAGATGTGAAACCGGTCAAAACTAGTCTAAAAACTATAAAAAGAGCTAGAGAGCTCATTTTTGAGGTTGGTTAGTGTTAGCTTGTTGGAGTTTAGAGTTCTTTTGAGCTTGTAATAGTGTTCTTGAGTAATAGAGTTAATTTCCCACCTTCCATTGTGTCTTGCTTGTCTCTTCGTAGTGTGTGTGCATGCGTGTGTGCATTTCTATGCTTCTCACCTTCACTCTCACTTCATCTCACATTCACGATCTTCATATCACTCCTATCTCTTCCGCGGATTGACATTAAGGAGGTGGAGCTTCTTAACGTGGTTCTCACCATTGTGCTAGAGCAACACCAAATTTGGCGCCGTTGCCGGGGATCGAGTCTAGGACGAATGTGTGATGGTAAGAGTAGCAAGAAGTGGCGTTGGAAGGTAAAAATTTCAGTTTTTGTTGTTGTTTTTACTTAGTTTTTAGTGTTTTTCACCTCCCCCACACTCCATCTTCATCACCGCATCATCATCTTCATCTCCAAAAAAATCAGAAAATTCACCATATCCACCCATTCTCCTCATTTCCCCTCATTTGTGCATGCGAGAGAGTGAGAGAGAGCTTTTGTGCTTGTGTGTACTTTGGTTTTCTTGAGTTTTCTTGCAGGTACAGAGCTCCAGTGCATCAGGAAAGCTTGGAAAAGGTAAAATTTTCAGTTTCTGTCAGAAATTTCCGACTGTGTCAGACCATCGCGATGGTCTGCAAAGTTCGGAATTTGGAGAAGGCGACCACACCAGCGTGAAGAGCACACCTGCGCCTACAGGAATCCATAGCTGCATCTCAAAAATTCATAGTTTGGTGGACCATCGCGACGGTCTCTGACCATCGCGATTGTGTCACACCATCGCGATTGGCTCACGCCATCACGACGGCTTGGCCGGACCATCGCGACGGTCTCTGACCATCGCGATTGTGTCACGCCATCGCGATTGGCTCACGCCATCGCGCCGACGGTGCCACGTGGCAATCTAGACCATCGCGACGGTGCACTTTCACGCCATCGCGACGGTGCACTTTCACGCCATCGCGATTGTGCAAATTCAGGCCATCGCGACGGTGCACTTTCGCACCATCGCGACGGTGCACTTTCACGCCATCGCGATTGTGCAAATTCAGACCATCGCGACGACACTCTCACACCATCGCGACACTTGAAAAATTCAGACCATCGCGATTGGCTCACGCCATCGCGCCCATACCATCGTGATTGGCTCACGCCATCGCGCTCAGACCATCGCGACGGTTCACTTTGGACCATTGCAATTGTCCACGTTGACCGTTGACTGACGCCATCGCGATGGTGCACATTCAGACCATCGCGATTGTCCAAGTTCACGCCATCGCGACGGTGCACTTTCACGCCATCGCGACGGTGCACTTTCACGCCATCGCGATTGTGCAAATTCAGACCATCGCGACGACACCCTCACACCATCGCGACACTTCAAAAATTCAGACCATCGCGATTGTGCAATTTCACGCCATCGCGACGGTGCACCCTCACGCCATCGCGACGGTCCCAGACCATCGCGATTGTCTCAGACCATCGCGATTGTGCAACCCCATCGCAAATTTTAGGGTTTCAATTTTTGGCCAATTTTGAGGCTATTTTTGGGAAATTTTTGGGTGATTAGACTCATAGGGTCTTTTGGAGAAAAACCTGTTTGTCAGTTTTTACCCCCCAGGGCCTGAACGGTCATAACTTTTTCATCCGAAGTCCGTTTTTTGAGCTTAATAGCTCATTAGAAAGCTCTTGACGAGTACTACGTGACCTCAACTATTTTTTTCTTAAAGGATACGTCTATTTTTAGACAAGCTATTTTGAGGTTGACCTAGTTTGGGACTAGAAAGCCAGGGGGCAAACCTTGAAAAGTTGGGCAAAAGGGAAGGGACTTAAAAGGTGTATATACTCAAGTGCTTGATCATCCAACTGTGAATTGGTCTAATATTGAATTTTTCCAGGTCTAGCAAGGGCAATCAAAGGCAACCAAAGCAAGGCAGTGAAAGGCATAAAGCTTGGGAAGCGCGGCTTCTTGGGCATCAGTGCAACCAGAAAAGCTGACTCGAGGTTGGAAGATTACTCAACCCCCTCAGTCAATTCTTAGCTTAGGATAAACGTTAGCATTGTGGATTAAGATGGTAGGAACGCCTCAAGTTCAAGAGAGTTAAATTGATCAAGTTCAAGACTAAAGTAAAGGTGTGTGTGACGAAAACCTAAAGGAAAGAACATAAGTCTGACGGAACGAGAACTCAAAATTATAACGGAAAGTCGAATTCTTGACGCATACATTAAGACAAGAATCTAAAGAAATCTAAAAAGAATTAAGACAGTAATAACAAAGAATCATTGACGATCTGAGTGAGTACCGAGTGTGCAAGGAAGAAAATTAATGAACCTTAGATCGGGCAAACATATAGGTAAGTCAGACCGACAAAGCCTTAGATCATCAGAGGCAAGTGCAAGAACTACTGCACGATCGTGGGCTCAACAATTGAACACTAGTTATCCCTACGAGAGCTCAGATACCAGCGAAACAGAAATGGCATTTAGCACAGACAGACCAGAAGGAGGGTCGAATGTAGCCTATTTAGAAAAACCTGAAGGACCCTATAGAACACAACTAGAGTTTCTCCGAACCAACCGATTAGGTGCTCGCATCTATGAGGATGGTTTGCGAAGGCAAGTGGTGCAAATGCACAACCCCGATCAACCCATTGGATTGGAACATCCAGTGGTGAAATTCGAGAGAGACGCGTACATAGACAAGGAAGGAACGATGTACATCTTAAGTACGCAGCCAAACAATACCAACGAGTTTGGCGTGATTCAACCAGAGACGGAAACAAAATCTCAAGGAAAGGAACCATTAGAAGAGCCTAGAACACCTAGAGGGAAATCTGTACTGACACAAGTACTAATCCCAGAATGGATCCCTCAGGACAACAGAAGCATAGAGTTGTTTGTAAATAAAGAAACTGATGAAACCTTTTGGAGATACAAGACCGAAATACTTAGTGAGGTAGGTATCATCACTATATACGAGTTCAAGGACCCGGATACACCTGGAAAGGTTGTATACCTGGATGAGACTTCAGAAAGAGTCTTTGTGGTGCCTGACCGCGCTAAAACCACATACACATGGAGAGGTGAATTGGTATTCCCTCCATCTAGGACAAACATGAATACAAGTCAACAAGGGGCAGGAACATCCTCAGCCCATGGAAATCAAAGAGAGGGAAATAAAGAGAGACCGGAAGTAAGCTTTAATCACCCCGTAGGGAGAGATAGAACAACCACAGACACTAATAGAGCGGATAGACAAAGAGATCATGGAATACTAGGTGGTAGAGATGATTTTCCTCTACCTAGACCACGCGAACATGCAAGAATATTGAGACCCACACAGTTAGTAAAATCAATGAAGAATTACTTTGATGGGACGGGAGATCCCTATGACCACGTCGCAGAATTCAAGCAAGTGCTAAGAGCAGAACAAGTTGAAGACATGTTCACGCAATATAATGCATTTGGACTAACGTTAAAGAATACCGCTTTAACTTGGTTCCAACCGTTGCAACAAAGGCAATTTAGAGACATCCATCACTTTTTAGAGTCATTCATCACCGAATTCTCTAAAAGTGGGATTAGACATGACACGTCTTCGTTGATTCATAGCTTTAAACAGACCCCTCAGGAAACAGTTAGACTGGCAGGACGTAGGTTTAGACAATATGTTGAACGATGTCCAATGCAAGAACTACCCTCACAAGCCAAGCAAGTGTCATTGTTTCTAGATGGCTTGTTGAGCTCTAAACTGCGTTCCTACGTGTACCTAAAAGAACCCAGAACGCTAGAGCAATGTGTGAGAATATGCATAGACATTGAGGACAACTTAGGAGACGAGTTGGAACTCTCAAAGGTCTATAAGGACTCAGACTGTCCATCTCTAGCATCCACAAAATTGTCTAGCTCAATAGAAGACCTTGCAGAAAAAGTGGCCCAAAAATTAGGAGTTTCGAGCAAACCTAGGGTACTAACAAACAAGCGTTGTTACACCTGTGGTGGTGACCATATGGCAAATGTGTGCCCCAATGCACCACAACCACAAGCCAACCCTAGTGGCCAATATTGTACAATTGAGAAAAGATACACGAATCATACGGCTCAGGATTGCCCGTACAACAAACAAACCGTGAGACAGAACTACCCGCTAGCATACCCGCAGCCAGGTAGGTATCAAGGCCAATACAATGCTCAGCCCTATTACTATAGGCCTCCTCAGAACTACCCATACCAGGCTCAACAGAGACCTCAACCTGTCTTAGCTCAGCAGCCACCCCCACCAGCGAATGTCATCTCAGTCAAATACGCTGCTGCAGAAGAGAATCTAAGTAGGGCTTTAGTGCCTTCTTCACCTTTGATCATAGAGAGTGACCCACACTCACACAGTTTTGACTCTACGCATGTAAATAGTCCACCCGCATATTACATAGAGTCACCAGACCACGTAGAGACATATCATTACGATAGTCCACCAGTGGAACCTAGTTGGGAGCCCGACTATGCTAATGTGATGTACACAAACCCAAATCCATGGCCCCAAGTAAGACAACAGAGACCACAGGGCCCTAGAGGACCATGCTTTAGGTGCCAAGGAGACCATTTCATAAAGGATTGTCCACATCCCCCGATGGCAGGACAATCACAGTACTATAACATACAAGGCTTTTATGCCGATTGTGGCAAAGAGCACATAATCAAAGATTGCCCCAAGAATCCAGTTAACGCTTCGAATGTGACACCGATCAACGTGATAGGTATTGTAAATAACGCAGATGGATCCAACCCTACATACGTGCCTATCCAAGCTATAACAAGAGCCCAGGCACTCTTACAGAACCAAAAACTTAATCAGGAGAAAGTAGCCGGAACCAGTGAAGTTGCAGAATCTAGCAGTAAAAAGACAAAATCTTGGAAAGATTCTAGAGAAAGAATTAAGAGAAAGTGGAGTAAAAAGATAACGGAATTGGAAGGAAGTTTGAAGGAATCTAGAGCCAAAATCCAAGAATTGACTTCACAGGAATTGAATCAAGAGAATCCAGCTCAAAAATCAGGATCAGTTTTAGCGGAACCCATACCAGAAAATCTAGACATGATGTTTCGTGCATATCAGGCTAGATTAAAAGAGGGACCTCAGGTAGCTGAAATGAGCAAAAACTACCCTCGAGCTGATCTAGAAATTGAGAGAACTAAACTTTGCATGAAGATGGTAGAACTAGCACAAGCTTTGTTCGAAGCCTCTAGATATCTTAATTGGAATAACATGGCAAAACCGGAATTACATTTTCAAGGACTAATGGAGAGGCTAGAATACTTGATCGAAAGCAAAGAGAAAAAGGATCAGCATAGGAACCCTATTGTCCCAGAGACACAGGAAAGGAATGCACCATCCCTGTCTCAAGTACCCAACTCAGAAAGTCAAGACAATTTGTCTTCCATACATAAATATTCACATGAATTTTTGAGAGAAATCCAAGAAGAAAAATGGAGAAAAGAACAAGGAACTCATCCTCCTATTCAAGAAATAGACGACTTGCAAGAGCAATTTCCCCAAGACATTCCCTCCATTTATGATGATGTAGAGGAAGAACAACTGAGTGAACACACAGGATTTGAATCTAATTCTTTACAAGAATTACCTCAGTTCACAGGACCTTGGGAAGCAAAGTCTATTAGTATGAGAGCACCCACGATAATAGTGAGGAATGAAGAATCAGTAATCCCTAGAAACACGGAAGTGATCAAGAACACTAAAGTACAATGTAATCTCACTCTAGAGGAGTTGTTAAAGGTAAAACTAGAATTGTGGAAACATGTAGCAAATCAATTCCCCGAGCTTGCTACTACTCCCTCACAAATAGGATCACAAAATAAGGTACCAGAAATACCCGTAGAAAAGATTGGAGACGTAAGCAAAGGAGAGGAAGGTAACACTTATCTTCCGATAACCCATCAGGGCTACACCACGAAAGCCATCTTAGATTCAGGAGCCGGAGTAGCCATAGCTACCACCGCCTTATGGAAACGTTGGGGTAAGCCAGCATTGAGACCCACCAGGATGAAGCTACAAATGGCTGATGGACACATAGAAAAACCATTAGGCTTACTAGAAGGCATATCACTCACCACTTGTGGTGTAGAATTTGAGCATACTTTCGCCATTTGTGACTTTGCAAAAAACCATGCTTATGAGATGATATTGGGACGACCATTCATGCGTCAGTTGCAAATTGTACAAGATTGGGGAAATAATTCTTTGTACTTGCAACATTTAGGAGTGACTACCAAAGTCAATCTTAAAGACTATTCACATCGAGACGTACCCCCAATACAATGGAATACCATCCATAAGACACCAGTAGAAACAGAATCCGTGCACTCATTAGAATCAGACCCTTCTTGGTTGCATGAGGATACTCATTTATGGATGTGTAAAGTTGCAAAACAAGAGGAAGAAAGATTAGAAGCAAGGACCTTAGGTGCAGAACAACATCCACGAACACTTCAAGATCCATCTTATGCACCTGTAGTATTCCCAGACGAAGAGTTTGAACCCCATGGTTGGGCAGAAATCCTAGCAACCATGGATGTAGCCATCAATGAAGAACAATGGACACCCCACTGTGACGAGGATGGCTATGATATCTCAGTTTTCACGATAGAGCCAATCATGTGCGATGCAATTTTAGAAGAGTGTGAACCTAACACTGATGAATTTGAGGATGCAAGTGATTTTGATTTAGAATCAATCATCATGGACCCACCCTTTGCATCAGAGGAAGAATATGTTTTCGAGGTAGACACTTACACTCAGAGACACGAGGAAATTACGAATGAGGTGAGGTTAGCCACAGAAGTGACTACCAAGAGTGAAGGCAAGACAAGAAAGAAGAAAGAAACCATGTTAGAAAAAGAAGAATCTTTATTTGAAGTACCCGAGAACTTCAAGAAATATGAAATCGAAGATAGAAGAATCATGGTACGAATGCCTAATAGAAAGGCGAATGACAGACAAGTATATGATAACCGAGAGAAAACCAAGAAAATAATCGTTGCTATAGAAGGAGAAGAAGAAAAATGTACATACATAGGGCATGATTTGACAACTGAAGAAGAAGAAGAGCTAGTTGCCCTATTGCGCGAATATAGAGATGTTTTTGCTTGGAGTTACAAAGATTTGAAAGGAGTAGATCCAGATATATGTTCTCATAGAATCCCTATGACTCCAGATGCAAAACCGACAAAACAGAAACCGTACACGTATAATGATAACTACGCTGCGAAGATTAAAGAGGAGATAGATCGCTTGATAGAAGCAGGATTCATTTACGAAATTGAGCATACCGAATGGGTATCCCCCATTGTGGTTGTGCCCAAGAAGAATGGAAAATTGCGTGTGTGTATTAACCTTAAAAAAGTTAATGCCGCAACAATTAGAGACAGTTATCCTCTTCCTATCACAGAACATCTATTGGAAAGAGTTGCGGGCAAGGAAGTTTACAGCTTTCTTGATGGATTTTCAGGCTATAATCAAGTAGCCATTGCTCCAGAGGACCAACACAAGATGGCATTTGCCACTGAATGGGGCATATTTGCATTTCGTGTGATGCCATTCGGCTTAACCAATGCACCCGCCACTTTCCAGCGACTCATGTGTCATGTTTTTAAGGAATTCTTACGCAAGAGTTTGGAAGTTTATGTCGATGACATATGTGCTCATTCAAATGCAAGACAGACACATATCCCAGAGTTCAGACAAATATTTGACAAATGTCGAGAATATCAGGTTTGTTTGAACCCAGAAAAGTGCGTTTTCATGGTCAAACAAGGCAAAATTCTAGGACACATTGTGTCAAAAAATGGAATCTCTACGGATGAAGAAAAGGTGAAGGTAATTGCAGATTTACCTAGACCAACTAATGTGAAAGAGGTACAGGCATTTATGGGCCATTGCGGTTATTATAGGAGATTCATACACATGTATGCAATCATAGCCAAGCCTTTGTACTCTCTTTTAACCAACTTTGAATGGACAGATGAATGTGAAAATTCATTCAATGAACTTAAACGACGCTTGTGCTCAGCACCGATATTGACAACCCCGGATTGGAGTAAGCCATTCCATGTACATGTGGATGCATCCAATTATGCCATAGGATGCGTGTTAGCACAACCCACGAATGAAGGTAACATAGATCTCCCCATAGCTTACGCGAGCAGACAATTGAACGCAGCAGAAATAAATTACACCACGACGGAACGAGAAGGATTAGGGATGATCTACGCAGTAAAGAAGTTTAGGCACTACTTGTTGGCAAACAAGTTCAAGTTCTTTACAGATCATCAAGCCCTATTGTACTTAGTCAACAAGCCATGTAACACCGGACGACTGATACGTTGGTTTCTATTACTCATGGAGTATGATTTTGAAGTCGTAGTCAGGAAAGGAAAGACACATCTTAGAGCGGACCACCTTTCAAGATTAACCTCTGGAGAAGCTCCTCAAGGAGTAGCGGATGATCTACCAGATGCATACTTGTTTAATCTTGAGATAGCACCAGAATGGGCTAAGCCTATAGTCCCCGTTCTCACATATGGACCCAAGAATCCTAGGATAAAGATCAAAGAGGGAGAGATTACCAAGTCTCAGAGATACCAAATAATGGCAGGAAGCATATATAAACAGGATAATCAAAAGATTCTTGTTTGTTGTGTAGATGAATCAGAACATGCGAATTGGTTGCAATTAGCACACATAGGTGCATTGAAGCAACATCATTCAAAACATCGAACATTACAGACTCTGCATAGATTAGGAGTATATTGGCCTTCGATGGAAGCAGATGTCTACAAGTTGTGTAAGGAATGCAACGTTTGTTGTGAAAGACCACCAGTAGAGCATGCTACATTGTATCACGTGTCTCTCACACCAGACTGGAGTGAACAATTAGTGACATACTTGAGGACGAACACATTCCCTCAAGGAATGACTTTAGCACGACAACGCAGTCTAGAGCAGGAAGCTCAAGACTATTCACTTATTGGCGATAACCTATACAAAAGAGGACGAGATGGATATCTAAGACAATGTGTTCATGAGAGCGATTATCTGAGCATACTAGAGACTGCACACCAAGGTGTTGCAGGAGGTCATTTTGGACCCGATAGGATGATCAAAGCCATCCTCTTTGCAGGATTATGGTGGCCCACTCTTCACATGGATGCTCATACCTATGTTAAGAGATGTGATGTGTGCCAAAGAACTCAGTTTCCTACTCGCATTTTCAAAGTGGGGTATAGACTTTGTAGGACCCATTAACCCCCCTGCAAAAGGTACACATGCTGAATACATTATTGTTGCCACAGATTATCTTACGAAATGGGTAGAGGCAAAAGCCACGACAAAGAATGATGCACACACAACTGCAAAATTCTTATTTGAAAATGTCTTTACAAGATACGGATTGCCTATAGAGTTAGTGAGCGATCGAGGCACTCACTTTCTAAACCAAGTCATTGAATATTTGTTACAGGATTTTATGGTGATTCACAAGAAATCCGCACCATATCATCCTCAGGCCAATGGTCAGGCTGAAAGCACTAATAAGATCCTTTGTAACGTACTGACGAAACTCGTGAACAACAAACGTTCAGATTGGGACAAACAGTTACACCACGCTGTTTGGGCATATCGAGTGGCCTACAAGACCGTACTCAATGCAACTCCCTTTCAGATGGTTTTTGGTCAGAATGCAGTGCTTCCTTTGGACTCCTTGATACCGACCCTTCAGGTTGCACAAGAACATCAGTGGACCGGCCATGAATTATCAGCGAGAATAATGGACTTGGAACGATTAGGAGAAACCAGGCTAAAGGCGGCAGCAGGCATATACGCAGCAAAGAAGCGATAGAAAGCATATTTTGATGCACATGTGAAAGATAAAGGCTTAAAAGAAGGAGATTTAGTTCTAGTATATACGTTGAAACAACACGCACGTAAGTTAGAAAAGCGAGGTTATGGACCTATGATCATTAACAGACTCTCAACAAGTGGAGCAGTACAGTTAGCCACTTTAGAAGGAGATATAATGCCTAATTATATTAGTGGCTGTAGAGTCAAGCTATATCAGGAACCTCTTACTGAGGATATGCTTAGACGACTCACGTTGGCAAAGAAGCGTAAGGAGGAAGAAAATAGAATACGAGCGGAAGCTCAGGCAGAAGCAATAGAATGCATTAAACGCATGAAGTTAAGAAGACAAGGACTAGGGAGAGAACATTATAACCATCTGGAAACTACACCCAGATATCCCATGGCCATGTGTCAAGTAAAGTCAACCACTCATCCTAGTATAGTGGACAGGAGACCATTCATTACAGTCAGGTTAGAGCACGGCAACCCTTGCCAAGAGCTCAGGGCTTTAATTGACTCAGGTGCTGCGACTAGTGCGATCAGATGGTCCCACTATAAGGATTCAGGAATAGAAATGCGGCCAATTGAGGCATACCTCATAGGCCTAGGAGGCATGGAAACCCCTCGCATGGGTGAGGTGGACCTTCCTATCCTCATTAAGGATGTGACCATGACAACGAAGCTACTAGTGTGCCATGATGATGACCTGATAGAACCCCTAATCCTTGGCCAAGATTGGCTATACCATCACTCAGTGGACCTAAATCTTAGACAAGGCTCCGTACAGATTGGAACCTTAGAACAGAAGCGAGTGATACCGCTTGACTTCCCTAACGGCATTTCGATTGAGGTTTGTAACCCTAGACCCTATGAAACGCATGCGACGGAAGACCGGAAGATCTTGGATCAGATCAGTCACGTTACGTCTACACCAACCCACTCGGGCTTGGCTATGGACAATTGTCAATCAGAAGGACAACAGGAGATCTTCCCTGGGGCTTCCTGCAAACTAGAAGGGGCAGCTACCCAACCGCTAGGGCAGATGAACACAATCAGCGGTCAGGTGGGTTGCATCAGAGGCCAAATGAGCACGACACCCTGCGGTGCTCATCCTTCCAAACTTGCTGCGGACTGGCCTAGATTAAAGATAAATAATGAATCACTTCCTAATGGGCAGGTCACGCAAGTGTTGGATCTCCCTTCTTTTCCAAAGCAGAGCGTCCAATGGACCTCTCAAACCCAACCACGAATGAGTCAACCACAACAGAGGAACCCAGACCGACAACATCATCAGACAAGGCAAAGAAAGCAGAAGTATCAACATCACGGAACAAGTGGCACGGAACAAATATGGGTGCCAAAAGGACAGCAACCACAGGCTATCGGCAACACTGCAGACAAGAACAGGACAAAGTTTCAAACGAAGCAGAGTCAGTATCCAAAGTCCCCTCGATCTTCTTCCCCAAGTACAAATACTCAACAGATTTGGATCGCCAAGAAGTATCTTATCAATCGACCCACACCCATGCAGATTTGGGTACCCAAACAATGTATTATAGCCCAACCCTCAAGCCATGTAATATATACCCCTCAGAAACCTTTTCATCCTTCAATACCACCAAACCCGATACCGCTTTTTGTCCCTCAGTAGAAACATACCACCCACTCCAAGACTCTTAGGAAATGGATACCGAAACGTATCCAAACGTCTTCTTGTACCATCGTATCTAACAATTCTCCCACCCCGTTTAAACTCCACCCTTGTACTAATTCACCCTTAACCAAACCTTGTATAAATTCATACACCCAAACCCCACATTTTGCATAATAAAAGCTCATCAAGAATTGCAGGCATAATCTGAAGCATGTAGGCATCTAGAGACCTGCATTAGTTTTGCAAAAAAAAAAATAAAAATCATTGCATCAGTCACTTCACGACACTTGGCTACACGGGTTACACATCGGTTATGGAAAGGGATTGCGGTCTCACCTTAATGGGATCATAATTAATTTCCATACTAATGTGTTAATCTTTTGTAGCAGATCTTTTCCATTAGCTCATCAGTCATCATGCAAACCGAAGCAGGACCATCAGAAGCTGGCCCCAGTGCACCGATGGCCACTATTGGAGAATTACTCGCGGAATCTTATCCTACTATGCAACCACCAGAGTTTCAAGGTTTTCCAGGACCCATGCCAATCGATGATCCTCCTAGAGGATATACCGAGAAGATTCATCGTAACTCTCATTGGTTTCAAGGCCTAGCAGGACCATTAGCAGACGCTGATTTCATATTTGAGGCCAATTTGGCATTTGATCTACGCACATGGACCAAGTACCAGTTCTTGTCAAGAGAATTTGAAGGACTGCAGAATACACAAGATTTAACGCACGTTTGGGCACGAGCGGGATTTACAGAGTATTTTAGCGACCCTCTGCCTAAACCCAATTTTTATTGATGCTTTTACTTGGTAACCACCTTAACGGCTTCAGAGAACAAGGATCTACCCGGCACATTCATGTTACCATCCTTGGTAAATGATCCTCCATTTAGAAGGTTCTATTTGTCTAAAGATTTAATTCGCGCAGCTCTAAAAATACATGGAACACACACTCCAACGGAGAAAGAACGGCTAGTCCCAGAGCAGATGAAACGGGGTGACGTAACTAAGTGGGAAGATATTTCAGCCATAACCCCTGAGCTCTCTAAGCCATTACGGATATGCATGCAGCACTTTGCTTTCCCAGCTCAGAATCGTTTTACCATGCCCCACAAAAGAATCTGGTTTGGATTATACTTAGCATGTACTGGACCGCAAACGGTTGATCTAGCCAGCTGGATCATTGATCAGCTCTATTTGGCACAACATAGATGGGAACGAAAGAAAGTCATCAATGGATGTTGTGCACTTACAAGGATTATATATATGTGTCTGGCATATGATTTACCCATAGAGCGTGCCATGACTAGTGAGGAACTGAAAGCATTTAAAGGCACCACTAGGAAGGCTAGAAAGTCTAGCAAAGGCAGAGCCGGAAAGCGGATGAGAGGTACTATCCCGTGCCTACAAGTCCCAGAATCACCCTCGCCACAACCATCTCCAGAGAGTCACCAATAGCAGCCACTCCCACAGTACCACCAATTCGTATACGGTTATCAAGACCAGTTACGCCGGAGGGCACCACCAGTACTGTCGCACCCCAAGCAGCCACAACCACAGAACCTATCACCACAGCAGCTGAACTTCCCACCACTATCGATGCTGAAGCTTTCTCTTTTCCAATACCGCATTTAGAACCAGGACAAGCAGAGCCACTGGACCAAACGTTTGATTTTGAGATGCCCGATGCATTCTCCAATGAGTTCCAGTTTTCAGAAGGACAAATGTTTTCTCAAGAATTTGAAAGGCCTAGCTACCCTACCACACCCAGGGATCAGCCACAAGGACAGGTCGTGTCCAGCTCTGATGACGAAAGAACAGCAACCGATGACGACGAAGGAGACGACGAAGCTAGCTAGGGAACACATGAATCCCAAGAGCATGAACAGACAGATGGCCAAGGCCAACAAACAGACACACATGGCGATACAAGTACCCATGAAGATGAAACTTACGAGGCAGCAGCTTACACACTAGCTATCAAGAAGCTGTATAGAACTATGGAAAAAGTTTGGGCACGCAAAAAGCTGACAGAGGAAGAGAGCCAAAAAATAATAGAACAAGAACTTGTCACAGGCGGATTCGAAGACGCATACATCAAAGGATTCAAAGAGTTAGTCAAATCAGTAGGTTCCAACGAAGCACTCAGGTACTTGCAAAGAAAGCCACTACCACAGTTTGACCCCCGCAGAGTACGACTACTGTCAAAGCCCGGCGAATACATTCGTGTACCAACCGGAGCACAATCTTCAGAACAAGCCAGGGAGGCACGCCTCGTCCCCGAAAGTTTGGTGGCAGTGGAAACCATCTTTGTAGATTCCCCACCCCGCGCTACAGCTGGACAAACCTCAGTAGTCACTGAAGTACCGACCACCCCAACCGCTCCTCCATCATCGTCCATTCCTCCAGCCTCTCCTCTTCACCCTCCTTCCCCCAGACCCACATCTTCATTCGCCGGAGGTGTTGCAGAAATCGTCTTTACGACCACTCACCCCACAATTCCCGTACCCATTAGCCCTAGTCTACCCCCACCCACACCCACCTTTCTACCCAACCCATTCCTTCATCAATCTTTTCCATCTTTCCCCACAACTCCAAGACCCCTTTTCCCATTTCCCCCGCCCTTAACCTTCTCCCCCGTCTCACCTCCCCGACCCACTGTAACCCCTCTTTCCCCTTTCCACCAAGCTGCTCCCGCCAGCCCCCCTGTAAATTACCCCTCAACATTTGTAAATCCCATATTTACACCAGCACGAGCACCCACGATCACACCCATATTCACGGTCACCGCACTAGATACGTCCACTGACATGGACATCTCACCACCTACAGCACCATCACTCACTTCACTCACGGCACAAACATTTTTAGGCACATCACAATTTTCAACAATCACTACATCATCCACCTTCCCATCCCCATTCCCCATTCCCGTTGCATCTACACCAACTGCATCTTCATTTAGCACCCCGTTAATACTATCACCCACTGTAGATAATGCATTCCGACAGATGTTCATGTGTATGACGCAAGTAAGAGATGAGTTCACATCTCTTGGTGATAATTATCAGCAGCTGCAGAGGACAACCAATGACTTACAGTCGCAGCTTAATTTATTGTCTATTGAAAATGCCTCTCTGAACACCCGCTACCAGGAATTACGCGAGGCTTATCACAAATTGGAACTAGAAAGCGAAGAAAAGACCAAGGAAGCAACTGCTGACCTGGATAACTTATTAAGAGCCCAGACAGTCCGCAATGCAACGCTAACACGAAATATGGGCTTACTACGAAGACACCTAGCAGTTGCCAAGGAAGAAAACCAGCGCTTACAGGATCAGAACCGAGAAAACTTAGAAGCAGCGCTCGACCACCCAGACCAACCACTCAGTCCTAGCAGGTTCAAAGCCATTCCTTCAGACTCGATGAGGATGCTGCTAGATGATCATGTAAGATTGCTAGATGAATACGACCGCATGAACGAGGAGTTACAGAAACTCAAAGAAGATCACAAATTACTCCAGTTACGAGAACCGGCACACCAAGACATACCAGCACCTGTGGACCCCTCTCCTGACCTCCTAGAGGAACTCAACTCATTACGGGCCCACGTATCGACCCTTGAGTCAAGGATTGTAGTGTATGAAGTGCCACCAAGGCCAGATTCCCCACCTGAGCTTCCAACTGAGGAAGAAACGGTCACCATCCCGGTGGAGGAAACGTTTGAAGAAGCATACGAGCCACAACCCATCCCAGGCGGACGCGTCACGGCCGAAGGTCAGATGACGTACGAACTTCTGACCCCCACGTGGATGAAGACTATTGAGGAACTTGGAACAACGCACTCAGCTAGAGTAGAGGCACAATTACACGCCATGGCGATGATAGAAGAAAGAATATTACAGTCTCCATTCTTTGCTCATTTGGCCCCGCGACGATACATATCTGGGCATGAGCTACAGTATAAACCGTATTTTATGTTAATGGTTGAATACCAGTTAGCCATTGAGAAAGAGACAGGTAAGAAACCATCGCATGCAACTCAATTCGAGGAGGACGATTTGCCACTAGATGCGCAGCAAGGAGAGATCTATCAACCAGAGTGGCGAAAAGATTTACTACAGAAGTATCCAGAAATGATGAGTACATGGGTAAAGGCACCTTTGCATTTGAAGTACAATCCGTGTTGGGGAGCAGTGCCACGACGCCGCTCCTGGACTGCCTTTGCTATTAAGGTACAAAACAATAAGCAATGCCAAGACTGGTTGAATTACCCCTATTTTAAGCCACCCATTGAGTTACCAACTGTTGGCTACATGATGGCTACAATTCGCCACTGGCTCCCTAGATTAAAGCATATGGATGATATAGCGGCGCATATGACTGTCAAAATCTTTGACATGATGCAAATGATTTTTAAAGTCTTCCGACGCGTCAAGGCACCACATGTCAACACCCCGGGCTTTGAGCATGGCAATTTTGATCTGGTATATGATATGAGTACAACGCCATCGCTACAAGTGTGTTATGCCTGGCACTGCAGAATAAAGTACCTACCGGCGTGCTACAAGCAGACATTCGAAGAGATGTTCACAACAGGCTTCTGGGAATACCATTCAGAGGTATTCATAAGCAGGCCTACACATTTATTACAATTATTTGCCTGTGAACGAATGGTCTATTCCACACGCTATCAGCTCCCGCCACCGGAAGAACCGCAACCAATCGACTGGGAGAAACTTGAGGCAGACCTGGCCCGAGGCATTCGTATCTCTGAGCACACCCTCGCTCAAGACCTCCTACAGAACTATATCCGACAGGCCTCACAACAAGGTTCTGTCAGGGACGACAGAAGCGAGAGGGAGGGGGGTGTTGGAAGCAGCCAGAGGCACAGACGACACGGAAGCATGTAACGATAGAGCAGGGAGCCAGTCGAATCGTTTTTCAAAGAATTATGTTTTCAAATACTTTCCAAAAAACCTCCAACAGTGATTTTTATCACTATTGTAACATATGTAACATAGAAAACCCCATTTTGTAATCCATAGCTCCATTTTGTGCAAGCCGAGGAGTCCTCGAGCTTGAGGAGCTTAGGTAGAATGCGCGTACCAATTTTCGTTATTTTTAGATACCGTTTACCCTTCCAAATAGCATCTAGGACCTAATTTTTAACTATGCCGGTCACTAGATGTGAAACCGGTCAAAACTAGTCTAAAAACTATAAAAAGAGCTAGAGAGCTCATTTTTGAGGTTGGTTAGTGTTAGCTTGTTGGAGTTTAGAGTTCTTTTGAACTTGTAATAGTGTTCTTGAGTAATAGAGTTAATTTCCCACCTTCCATTGTGTCTTGCTTGTCTCTTCGTAGTGTGTGTGCATGCGTGTGTGCATTTCTATGCTTCTCACCTTCACTCTCACTTCATCTCACATTCACGATCTTCATATCACTCCTATCTCTTCCGCGGATTGACATTAAGGAGGTGGAGGTTCTTAACGTGGTTCTCACCATTGTGCTAGAGCAACACCAAATTTGGCGTCGTTGCCGGGGATCGAGTCTAGGACGAATGTGTGATGGTAAGAGTATAGCAAGAAGTGGCGTTGGAAGGTAAAAATTTCAGTTTTTGTTGTTGTTTTTACTTAGTTTTTAGTGTTTTTCACCTCCCCCACACTCCATCTTCATCACCGCATAACAATATGATGCAAAGGAAGCAATATGAGAGTATGAACGAGTACTATATGATAGAGGTGCATCTAATTTTTTATCTCTCAGTCTACACTAGCCATTTAGGCATAGTTTTTGCCTCTTCTATGACAATGCTCTCATCAACAAGTGCATCATGTAAATTTGAATCAGAAATGGAATGATCAGCATCATCATTTGAAACTAGAAAGGTTGAAAAATTGCCTCATTTGGGCTAGCACTTAATTCTCCACCTCTGAGAAGAGGCAACAAAGTGTCATACACATCCTTTGAGCTAATTGATGTCTCTTTATTACATGAAATTAAATGCTAAATTGCATCTTCCAAAAAAGCAACATCGCGGCTAACCAAAATGTGTTTAATCTATGGATGATATAGATGGTAGCCTTGGCTTTCAAAATTCTACACAACAAAAATACATTTCATTGCTTTATCATCCAATTTTATACGTTGTTTGTTTAGTAATTTTCCATTTCCATGAGAGAACTTTTCTTCCTTTCATCAAATCCATTGATGTTTTATCCCATGCTCAACCAAAAATGCATTAAACTTGAAAGACATATATTCCCCCCTCAATTAGAATGGCGAGCGCCCAGTTTACATGTTGACAAATTTTCAACAATAACCAAGAATTGTTTAAAGCACATAAACACGTCAGGTTTTGCCTTGCAATGCATCAACTCATGCATGCTTGGAAAAATCATCAATGAAATTAATGAAGTGTAGGTGATTCCCAAATGAAGGTGTCTACATAGGACCACAAACATCACTATGAACAAGTTACAATTTATGAGTGCCTCTAAATGAACCATCTTTTGGGAAGAAGTAACATTGCATTTTTCCAAAAATGTAGCCTTCATAGACATTTTTAGAAGGTGCCTCAAGTTTGGGCAAGAGGACACCATTTCAAATTTTTATAGTTGAAGCAAACTAGAAAAATTTAGATGAACAAAGCATGCATGCAAAAGCTTTGCATCTAAGATAGCCTAAGAATCATGAACTACACATGTTGAATCATTCACAAATTTTGCATAATTTATGAGTTTTGTCGGACAACACAATCATCGTACCTCTTCTTCAACCATCAAAAAATAGTCCCTACACAGTTGACTTGACCATGAGCAATCGCAACATCCACCACTAACGAATGTACTCACGAGAACACACTTTACCAAACATGAACTCCATCTCCTCCGAGGAAACCAACATTGTCGAAGCCATGATACCTTGGTTACTGATATTTAGCTGCATCATGATGAAAGGTGGATCAATGACCATGTGCACATCTATACCAATATGAAGTTCTAAGCAAGGAAAATTGTCCATGATTGCTTCCAACTAATCATTACATTGTTGAATAAAGGAATTCATCATGAGATGACTCTACAAAGTCATCCATGGAATCCGGGCATATTCCAACAAAGCACTCTATTGAAACCAATCAACAAGAGCCTGCATAAGGTGATCGGGAACCACCAGTGGGCTCATGTTGGTTAGTTTCAGTGTGTTAGGTAATATTGTGCTCATCAAGTAGGAAATGGAAAATGTAGTATACAATCGTGAAAAAGTGAGAGCGTCGCAATAAAATGTAGCAAGTAAAAAAGTGAGCTGGTTCACTAATCGGATTAAGTAGAAAATTAGTCAAGCCATTGTATATCTGCATGTCCTTGATTAGCGTGCATGTCATTGAATAACACAACATCGTGTTCAATGATTACAAATTTATCCTAATCTGATATCGAGTTATCAGCATTGATACTCCCCTACTCATGTAGAGTTGTGATCGAATCTTTATTTACTAAATTCTACTTATTAAGAAAACAAAATTAATATACACTATAATACAATAAATTCTATGAAGCTACATGTAGTATGGTCGAAGCTTGGATCCATTTATCAAAGTCAATAAGATTTCATCACTCAAAGTTGCCAACTGAAAAGTAACTAGACCAATTTTTGCATGTATCCAAAATGGACCTATCCACCAAAGTTTAATTTTTCTAGCTTGTCTCTTCATTTTTGAATTAAAATATGACCAAATCTCCAATCTGAAAAATAGGTGTCCATAACTGGTGATCATGTTAGCACCATTTTCAAAGCTGGACTTCTTACATGAGCAAAAAACTATTGTAGCAATGCTCTTCCAATTATCATAAAGTATCCATCCGAAATATCAGTGACTCTTCTGGTAATAAATGATTTTGCACCACAATATGTAAACTAGGCACCATAAATTCTATAGGAGCTTTAGCTTCCATACCATAAACTAACTTAAAAGGTGTAGATCTCGTTGAAACTTTGTACAAGGTATGGTAAGCCCATAGAACTGAGGGTAAATATTGTTCTTATTTAGTTGGATATTCTAGAAGAAACATTTGAAGCATCGTAAGTAAAACCTTCTTAGTACTTTCTGCCAAACCATTAGTTTGATGATACTATGGGGAACTGAACATATGCTCAATACGGAAGTAATCAATGAAACATTTCATAAATTGATTTAAAAAACGAATGCCATGATTAGAAGTTAATTCAAGTGGAAGTCACAAAACGAGGAAATAATTCAATGAGTAAAATTGTAGTAACACTTCCTATAGTTGAATGTCTTAAGCTCCAAGCTTCCACCCATCTAGTACAATAATCAGTGCATGTAAAAATAAAGGTTTTTTTAGAACTTGTTGGAGGATGGATAGGACCTATAAAGTCCAAACCCCATGTCTGAAAAGGTTCCAAAGGAAGAATAGGTTGCAGTGGAAAGTGATGTATATCCTGAGGTTCACACATACGTTGACAAGGATCACACAATTGTACATGATCGAAAACGTCTTTGTGAAAGGTTGGTCACCATAACCCACTTTGTAGGTTTTTTATGGTAAATCAGTTCCACGATGACCACACAAAATTTTAGAGTGAGCTTCCAAAATGAAAGTTTTTACTTCATGTGGTGGAACACAACGAAGCCAAATTTTGATAATATATTTATAATATAGATGATCAAGGATAATAGAAAAGTATATGCTCTGTAAAACTAATTTTTTTTGCGTTGCTATCCGTAAATGGGAAGGAGGTACACCAATTCTAATAAGAGACATCATTTTGTCATACCAAGTAGGAATCCCTAATTCTAGTTTAGTATTATCAGCAATATGAAAAATATATACATCAGGAAAGAATCATCAACCCCATTCGAAGGTTCACCATTATCCAATCGAGATAAGAAATCTACAATGATATGTAAAGATCCTGGATGATGAACTACATCATAGTCATATTCCTATAAGGGTAAGACCCATCAAGCTAATTTGCCAACAAGGTTTTGTTGTTTTACCAAGTACAGCATAGCAAAATGATCGACATGAAAAGTAAAAGAACTGCCCAATAAATAATGGTGAAATTTCTTGATAGAATAAACAAGGCCTAAACATTCCAGATATTCAATAAGTACAATGAATCCTACTTTGAGTTGTCTATGCAACTCATCTTTAACGTATTTATCAAAATTCAAATTCATGCGATATCGTTGTTGAATTACCGGGGATGCATCTAGTTTTAACAAAATTTTATGTTGATAGAATCTAGGATCCAATCTCTGCATATCAAAATAATTCCAAGCAAACACATCCTTAAATTTGGATAAAAGCATAATTAAATCCTGTTGGAATCCTTCAAGCAAAGTGGCACCTATTTTCATGTTTTGAGGTAGACTATTGGATCCTAAGTTTACCTGCTCAATCTAATCTTCTTGAATACGAACACTAGTTTGAGCAAACACACCTTCCTTAGATAGCCACGATGTCTCTTCATTAGGTTGGGCAGGCTCCAAATTCAGCTATACAATAGTTGTGATAGGATCCTGTTGGAATTGAGTTAAGATTTTTGGAATATCTATTAGATATTTGCTTCCAAAAATTGGAGTTCTTCATCGTCCTCTAGTGCTGCCATCATATGTGGTGGTTTTGCAATTGAAGGTTGTTGGAGTTAGACGTCTGCGGGAGCATGCGAACAGCACAAGTAAGAAGAAGAAGCTTAGAGCACAACACACAATACTAAATGTATTACTAGAGAATGTACAAAGATAAGTAGCCCTTTAGGGCAATAGGTGTATATACAAGCCGGGGGAAAAAAACCTCCTAAAGAGGGAAAAAAAGTGCCCTGGCGGTGCTAGAGTATTCACACACATCACTACCTAAATATCAACAAATCCCCCCTCGGAGTGATGCGGTGAACAAGGAGCTGGCACTCATGTATAAGGAAGTTCCAAGCTATGTGGAAATCACTCCACAAAAGGAAGTAAGCCCAAAGCTTTTCGGAAAGCTTCAAACTTCTCCTTAGGCAGAGCCTTTGTGAAAAGGTCTGCAATGTTCTCTTGCGTGGGCACATATGCCAAGCTGATCTCCCCAGCACAGAACCTCTCCCTGACATAATGATAATGCACCTCAATGTGCTTAGTGCGAGCATGGAACACAGGGTTCCTCCTAACTGCCAATGTGCTCTAACTGTCAGTGAAGATGGTGGTGGCAGAAGACTGACCAACATCCAAATCAGCCATAAGGCATCTGAGCCACACACACTTAACAGTCGTTGTGAAAGCTTCCCTATACTCATCCTCACAACTGGAAGTGGCCACAGTAGGCTACTTCTTGCTCAACCAAGATATACATGAGCTACCAAGCATGAAGCAAAAGCCACTAGTGGACACACAAGTGTCATAGCAACCAGCCCAATCAGAGTCAGAAAAAGCATGCAAATCTGGCGGTAGTGATCCCCCCTTGGGATAAAACAACCCAAGTAGTCGAGTACCACTCAAGTAGCGAAAGATGCGCTTAACCGCCTGCCAATGCTTGACTCGTGGGCAATGCATAAACCTGCTCATCTATGAGACAGCAAACTGAATATCTGGTCGAGTAATGCATAAGTAAATCAAGCACCCAACAACCTGTTGATAGAGAACAGCATCAAATGCATCTCCAACATCATGAAGACTCAATCGTAAACCTATCTCCATAGGAGTGGCAATAGGTTTACAGTCTTCAAGGCCAAAACGCTGCAATAATGTGTCAATATATTTCGTTTGACACAAAGCCATTCCACCATCAACATGCATAAACTGAATGCCCAAATAATGATGCAAATGCCCCAAATCAGACATCTCAAATGAGGCATGCAAATCAGCCTTAAAATCAGCAATGTGCCTCTCATGAGGACCAGTGAGCAGCATGTCATCAACATAAACCACAATGATCAGAAGTGCATCATTAGCATGCTTAACATATAAGGTGCTTTCAATTAGACTATTCTCAAAACCATGTGCAATCAGATAGGCATGTATCTTCTCATACGAAGCACGTGGTGCTTGCTTTAAACCATATAATGCCTTCTTTAACCTGCACACCTAGTTTTCATGCCATTTCTGCACAAAGCCACAGGGCTGAAAAACATACACGTCTTCATGCAAGTCACCATTCAGAAATGCAGTTTTAATGTCCAACTGATGTACATTCCAACCATGATGAGCTACAAGTGCACAAATGCTCCGAATAGTAGTCATACGGCATGTAGGTGCAAAGGTTTCATCAAAATCAATGCCTCTTTCTTGTGCATAACCCTTTGCAACAAGCCTAGCCTTATACATGTCAACTGTACCAGCAGGTTTACGCTTTAGCTTGTACACCCACTTAATGCCAATGGCCTTCTTGCCAGGAGGCAAGTCACATAAAGACTAAGTACCATTCTTCATTATAGCATCATATTCAGAGTGCATAGCAGCCATCCAATTTTCTGAATTTTGTGCTTCATCAAACAAAACAGGCTCAGTCTCATCAGAAAGACTAGACGCAGCCATAGCATAGCAATCTGATGCAAAAGAGGCACTATGAGAGCCTAAACGAGTATGATATGACAGAGCTGCATCTAATTTGCTGTCATGCAAGGTCTACACCAGCCATTTTGGCATAGTTCTTGCCTGTTCAGTATCAGCTCTCTCATCAATAGTGCATCATGTAAATCTGCATCAGAAATGGAATGATCTGCATCATCACATGAAACCTGCAAAGGCTGAGAAGTTGCCTCATTAGGACCAGCACTAGACTGTCCATCTATAAAAAGAGGCAGCAAAGTATCATACATGTCATGGCTAACCAGAATGCGTTTAGTCCGTGGATGATACAGACGATAGCCTTTACTTTCAGAACTGTACCCAACAAAAATACATTTTACTGCTTTATCATCCAATTTTCTGCGATGTTGTTCGGGCACTAATGCATATGCCAAACAACCAAAAACATGCAGATGAGCAACAGATGGCTTGGGGTCATGTCAAGCCTTGTATGGAGTGATAGACTGCAGCGCTTTAGTGGGACACTTGTTAAGTACATACGCTGCACACATGACAACCTCAAGCCAGAAATTATGTGGTAAAGCCCGACTCTTGACCATACACCTCGCCATCTCCATGAGTGACCTATTCTTTCGTTCAGCAACTCCATTCTGTTGAGGTGTATACGACACTGTACACTGGTGTTTTATCCCATGTTCAACCAGAAATGCATTAAAATCAGAAGACATATATTCCCTCCTCGATCAGAATGGAGGATGCCCATTTTACATGCTGGCAGATTTTCAGCCAAAACAAAAAACTATTTGAAGCACATGAACACTTCGGACTTTTACTACAAGGAATACGGGCGTATAGCGATGGTTAAGGGGACATAATTTCGTCGCTCTAAAATTGCAACATGCATCGTAATTAGCGTCGTGCGCGGACCGTCGATTAAACGACGGCAAAACTGACGGTTTTTGCGACCTGTGGTGCGACGGGACTGCGATGCTTCCATACAGCATCGTTGACACGACCCTATTTAAGAGCGTCACATAAGCAACGCTTTTTTGCATCGCATAGGCGATTAATATTACCATCGCATAAGCGACGCTAAAAAGTTGTCACTTATACGACGATGAACAGCATCGTTTACACGACAGTTTGTTGACGGACAAAAATTAAAACGTTGGAGGCTCTTCGATCGGCATTTTCACGCATCCGATCGAAGAGCTCTCCAACGTTCGCAATTGTGCTGCGCTTACGAGCTAAAGCAAGTATATGTAGAATTGTTGTTTTGCCTAAGCTCTCTCTTATTGTCTCCCTCTGTCTCTGTTTCTCTCTTTCTACATCTTTCTCTCTTTGAATTCTCTCTCTCTCTCTCTCTCTCTCTCTCTCTCCTTTCTCTCTTTATTGCAGGTTATTCAAGAAGCTAACCAAGCAAAAAGTATGGCTAACAATTGTAAGTACAATTTCTATTCTTTGTATATCATTTGAATTGTGTTATTTTCATTACATAGCATACTCACACTTATTGATATACACTTACACACTTATACATGATGAATGATGAAGATGCACTTTCACACATATACACATATACACATGCACATACACACACATATATACACACATATACATGTGCACATACACTTATACATACACACATATACACATGCATATGCACAAACATTCCTACAACCACATAAAAAGACTTACCTGCATGCATTATTGCATATATATATATATATATATATATATATATATACACATATAACATATATGCAAATACATGTACATGCACATCCACATGCATGCACATGGATGCAAATGGAAATGCATCCACATACACATGCATGTTTCATACATATACACATGCATATACATATACACATATACATATGCATATACATATACACACATATACATATACATGCATATACATATACACACACATACACAAGAACATGCACATACTCATACACACATATACACTTATACATGCACATGCACATACATACATATACACACACATACACATGCACATACATACATATACACACACATACATATACACTTAGGTACACACATATGAATGAATTATATAATTAAAGTATTAGTACACATATACACATGCACACACACATGCACATACCTACATATACACATATACATGCACATACACACACATACACATAGAGTTATACATATACATGCATATACATATACACACACATACACATGCACATGCACATACTCATACACACATATACACTTATACATGCACATGCACATACCTACATATACACACACATACACATGCACATATATACATATACACACACATACATATACACTTAAGTACACACATATGAATGAATTATATAATTAAAGTATTAAAACACATATACACATGCACACACACATGCACATACCTACATATACACATATACATGCATACACACATATACACATAGAGTTATACATATACATGCATATACATATACACATATATACACATGCATATGCACATACTCATACACACATATACACTTATACATGCACATGCACATACATACATATACACACATACACATGCACATACATACATATAAACACACATACATATACACTTAGGTACACATATATGAATGAATTATATAATTAAAGTATTAAAACACATATACACATGCACACACACATGCACATACCTACATATACACATACTCATGCACATGTGCATGCACATGCACATACTCATACACACATATACACTTACACATGCACATGCACATACATATATATACACACACATACACGTGCACATACATACATATACACTTAGATACACCCATATGTATGAATTATATAATTAAAGTATTAAAACACATGCTTAATATAAACAATAATAACAATCAATAGAACAAAACCCTTCATTACTTAATACCATACACACAATTCAAAACATAAATGAAATGAACAATATATATATATATATATATATATATATATATATATATATATATATATATATATATATATATATATATATATATATATATATATATATATATATATATATATCAATGTAAATACATATAATCCAATGTCATAATCAACTAAAATCCTAATCATCATCATCATGATCATCATCATCATCAACAATATCATGATCATCCTGATCTTCCTCATCCTCATCGTCATGATCACCCTATGACGATCGAGATCGTCCCTCCTGTGTCTGTCTCTCCACCTCATCCATATTTGTCTCTCCATAATACTCCTGTATTACATATAACAAACATAAATAAATAAAATAATTAAACCATTCATAAAAACAAAATAATAATATAAAAAATAAAAATACTCACAAAGGCATCAGCATGATCTTGCATATACTTGCCCAAACGCCGATATCCAAAATGTGTAGCATACTCGATCTCATGTTTCGTAGGATATCGGCCATAAACCTTCTGTTGCAATGAAACAAATAAAAAACATTAGTTGCTTGCATTTTAACTAAAATAAAAAATATACTCACAATAACACATATACTTACAAACGTAGCTACAAAACCATTATGGCCCATTTGGCTTAGGTGCGATGTGTGGCCCGACTCCGCTCTCTTCTTTGCAGCAGCCTGTTTATTCAAGAAAAAAAAATACATAAATTAAATGTAAAAAATTACTAAAATATATAAAAATTATAAATATAAACTATTTTTTTTGTGTACCTTCTGCTGAGGAAATGACTCCTGAAGACGTAGTTGTCTATGAAAAACTGCCACGTCTCAGGTGGTATGTTAACTCGCCTCTTATTTTTTTCGACCATACAATATCTCCTGTTAATTTAATCTCAAACAGAAAAAAAAATCAGAATACATACACATATATACACACACATACACATTCACATACCCACATACACATATACATGCAAACATATATGTTTACATATACACATATACATACATATAACATAAACACACATATACATATCCACATATATATGTACAACTAATGTTGGTCGTGGTCTCTTTATTGTAGAGGATTTGTATGTGCCTCTGAACTCTGAAGTCACTCTTATGTCATTTTGTGGTCCTATATATGGATGGGGAGATTGGCATCGACTTTCACGTTATGTTCAAAGCATGAGTACTTATGGAATATGCTTGAACGCAGCATCCCTTACTATTAGAAGGATTTTACATGCAGAAAATGAAAGATTATATATTGATGGAAGACCTTACACACATGGAAATATAGCAGGTTTAATAAATAGTAGTCGAGGGTTACATAATAGTTCAAGGACTAATTGCACATTTGAGGAGCGTGAAAATAGTCATGAATCACCATACATGAGTAGAGATGTATCAACATACATAGTTGTCAATGCTATTACTACATTACATGCTGGTAATGAACTATTGGTGAATTATGGATGGCATAGACCTCCAAGAGCACCTTTTAGCTAGAGAGAATAAAAATTTTCTATCCATATTTAATAAGTTATATACTTAATTTTATATTTAAAGTTTACTTTTCATTCATTAATGGAATACTAATGAGTTTTATGTATATGTGTAGATTCCAACGTATGATATTGATGATATTCGTCCACAACATCCACAATTACTAGTAAGACCTCATTTATCAGAAGCTTCCATGAGGAGGCTACGCAAAACTAATCCTGTGCAATATGCAAAGTTGAAAGATCTATATTCAAAAGACGATAAAGTACAAGATTTGTGTGACAATGATGAAGATGATGGCATGGCAGATTTTATTGAGGATTGGTATCAAAATGACAGTGAGAGCATTGATATTTCTAAAAATAAGAAATATCTTCGAGAGGAATGTCTAGAGCATGTATATGAAGGAAGTTGTTTGACATGACTAAGTGCGAGCTTACTTATTCTCAACCTTCAAAATTGTTTTGGATGAGGTAATGTATCTGTTTCGACACTATTAAGGTATAATTTTCAATTTTCTATCTATTTATATATATATATGCATAAATATATATATATATATATATATATATATATATATATATATATATATATATATATATATATATATATATATATATATATATATATATATATATATATATATATATATATATATACATGCAGGTTTTATTCTTACTTTAGATAAGGTAAGAACAAGAACTTGAATTGAATGGACACTTTTTGTCCACGCATCTTTTAAAACTATTAATGCATCTTTCAAAATATTCGCAAAAAATTTGATTGTTTGGATGGCAGGATACAATTGTTTGTTTTGGAGGATATGAAGTATGTACCTTCATTGAATGATTTGTCGATTCACACATATGTTCAGTTTGAAAGTGTGAGAAGCAGATTTATAATTGTTATTCAAAAAATTTGGCATTGTTTATAGGCCATACAATGGTGACCTAGATGAATCGCATGCACAGAGGTTACTCAAGATAGAGCAATCTGATTATAATGGAGACATCTCTCTAGTAGGACGTCGGAGGTGTACATATACTTCAAACATATGGCTAAAAGGTTGAATTAGAGTTTTTAAATTAGGGGTTTTAAAACCCTAATATCGAAATTAGTGTTTTCAATTTAGGATTTTTGAAATAGGATTTATTTATTTATTTATGCATATGCATGTGTTGTGTATGTATGTGTATCTATATGTGTTATGCATGTGTTGTGTGTGTGTATATATGCATGTGTATATGTATATATGCATGTAAATATGATTATATGAGTCTATGTGTGTGTACATCTGATTATGCATGTGTATGTGTATGTGAGTATGTGTATGTGTCTATGTGTATTCATTATATGTGTGTAACTGCATGCATGTGTATGTTTGTAAAAATGTGGATGTATGTGTGTGTATGTATAAATATGCATGTATATGTATATGTGTGTAAATGTGCATGTATGATGTATATGTGTGTGTATGCGTGTATTTATACCTCTAGTCTCAAAGCAGTGCATACCATGCATTATCACTACGATGAGCCATAAGTGTCCGCATCTCTTTTAGACACCACTTTAGCGACCATCCTATCCCAAACTCTGTCTCAAGTGAACTAAGTACGTATTTTTTATCCCTCTCATCATGTTCACTACAAAAATTAAAAACATAATGTAAATAAAACATAATGTAAATAAAACATAAGATATTTATTTCAATTTATATGTAAAATTTTTACTTACTTCCACGGTAAGAGGACAAAGCGCAAGTAAGAGTCGCATAGTGCCCGCATTCTTCTCTTGAAGTCCAATCCATTCCCTATGTACACAATGTTCCCCTCTGGCTCTATGTCGCACTCTAGTCCTAAGGTGCCTATGCATGTCCTCATAGGCAACTCTGCTCTGCTATCACGATTTGGAGGTGGTATAGGTGTCCTGAAAATAGATAGATAAAAATAAATAAAAACATGTGTTATAATATCATTAAAAAATTTTATGAAAAAAAACATACCTATGAGCAGATAGCTCTCTTCCTACATGTGGAGCCGCAAAAGAGCCCTCGTCTGATCGCAGGGTAAGCATCTGAATCATATAGTGTAGCTCCTCATCAGACATCTCTGAGTAATCACGCATTATGGCCCCTAGAGTATAAGACGGAACTCTTGCTCTCATAAGAGTTTTTATGAGAGTGAGTTTTGCCTTTCTCTCTCTACTGGGATCCATAATACCTAACATGTAAAACAAAATGGTTAGAAATCAATATATATACGTGTAAATATGTAAGTGTGTATGCATTAAGTATGTGTATGTATGCATGTGTGTGTGTGTATGTATGTGTGTGTATGTATGTGTGTGTATGTATGTGTGTGTATGTATGTGTGTGTATGTGTGTGTATGTGTGTGTGTATGTGTGTAGTCATGTGTATGTGTGTGTATGCATCATTATGTGTGTATGTGTCTATGTGTGTATGTGTGTGTGTATATGTGTGGGTGTATGTGTGTGTATATGTGTGTGTATGTATGCATGTATATATGTATGTATGTATGTATGTATGTATGTATGTATGTATGTATGTATGCATATGCATATGCATTATTTATGTATATATATGCATGTATGTGTATGTGTGAGTATGTCTCTCTATGTGTGTGATATATGTGTGTATGTATGCATATATGTGTGTATGTGTGTGTATATGTGTTGTATGTGTGTATGCATGTATATGTGTGTGTATGCATCATTATGTGTGTAAGTGTTTATGTGTGTTTGTGTGTGTGTATATGTGTGTGTGTGTCTATGTGTATGTGTGTGTGTGTCTATGAGTGTGTATGTGTTTATGTGTATGTATGTTTCTATGTGTGTGTATGTGTCTATGTGTGTATGTGTATGCATGTATGTGTGTATGTGTATGCATGTATGTGTGCATATGTGTGTGTATGCATGTGTATGTGTGTGTATGCATCATTATGTGTGTATGTGTCTATGTGTGTGTTGTCTATGTGTATGTGTGTGTGTATATGAGTGTGTATGTGTTTATGTCTATGTATGTATCTATGTGTGTGTATGTGTCTATGTTTGTATGTTGTTGGAGAGCTAAAGAGCGCACAAAGCAGAGAAAAAGACGGGCCCCAAAATTTTTCCGATTTGGACTTCATATTTTTGTAACCATAATCATTCTTGTAATATATTTTCCGTTGTAAAGGCACTAGAGGAGTCCTCTAGATGCATCCCCACAGAAGATTAGGAGCTTACCCATGTAAAATAGTAGAAATTTAGTCTTTTAGTGAATAAAGTGCCGGTCTCTTGTGTGAAAGGACCATTTTTAGGGCACTAGTATATAAGTCAAATGTGACTCTTTGTAAAGAACTTTTTGCCATTGTGAGAATAGAGAGCACAGAAATTCGAACTTCTGTCTTCTTCCCTCTTGATCTTCTTCTTCGTGATCTTGTATGCATGTGTATTGCTTGGAAAGAGTGCTTGTGAGTGTGATCTATCCTTGAAAGTGTTTCTTTGTTGTAGGAAAGGTGTGTGCGAAGCGTAGGAAGTGCTGAAGTGTAGGAAAGTATTCCCGCGACTCAGTATTTCGCTCATAACTTGAAGTAGGAGCGTCGGAATTGAGTGAAACCACTGCCATTGGATGCGTCTTCTCGAGAGCTTCGAAACGCATATGCTATTTGCTATATTTGGAGTTCGGAGCTGGGAGAAAAGTCCAAAATACTGACGGCTGCTGCACCAAGTATCGTTTCGCCTTGACCACAGTTGGAACTTGTTTGGATAAGTCTTTGCCTCATTTACTTTCTTTGAGTAGTTCATTTGCATTGACCATTACATGATTGCATGTCTTCATACACTCGGCTAGGTTTGTATACTCTTTGGATTGATAATTAAAAGCGTGTATCCCCACTATATGCACTTGTGAGGGGATTGAGGTATAGTCTCTTTCTCCGCAAGTCCCTAAGTTGATACTTAGGTCAACACACTTTTTGGCGCCGTTGCCGGGGAGTAACGAATCAAACCAAGGCATTCGTGTGATGGTAAGTAGCTTTTTGCGTTGAAGTAAGTGGAGGAGTGGAAATCTTCTCTTCTTTGGTAAGTCATTTTCAGCCGCACTTGCTACTTCTCATTCTTGGAGTGTGTGTAGTGAGTTGTTAGTTTAGGGAAGTGAGTAGAAGGAGTAGAGTAGGAGTGATTAGAGAGTGGACCAAGTCATTAGAGTAGATTTTAGTTTTGTTCAGAAAAGTTTCCTTTTTGTAAGCTAGAAAACTCCAAGTATAAAAACCAAAAAAGTCATTTGAAAAATCACTTGTTTGAACAAGTACCGTGAGAGTGAGCGTCGAGTATCGTGAGCAGCTGAATATCGTGGCAGAGCTTGCGGAGTGCCTTTGAGCTAGGAAAGGTGCTAGAAGAGTGTGTCAGAGCTTCAGAGGTGAGCCATTCCATTGCTAGTTCCTACTAATCATTCAAAAAATTCATCATCAGTGTAAAAACGATCTGCGCTAAGTATCGTTAGAGCTTTCAGGGGGCAAAAAGTTGTGTTTTGATTGATACAGATAGTGAAGAGAGGAGAGTGGAGCTAGGAGATCAAGGGGGAAAAATCAAAAACTCAAAAACAATTGTTAAAATTTGTCTAAGGGTCAAGTATCGTTTTACTCCCGCGGTCGAGTATCGCGATACTTCACAAGTATCGTTTTGCTCCTGTGGTTGAGTATCGCGATATTTCCCATCGATCGTGTATCGTTTCGTGCCGATCGCGATATTTGGTCAGAGATCGTTTCACCAGCGATCGTTGATCGTGTATCGTGGATTGAGTATCGTTTCGTGCCGATCGCGATACTTGAGAAGTATCGTTTGGTCAAAGATCGCGATACCTGACAAGTATCGTGTATCGTTTTGCCAGCGATCGTTTGCGAGGGATCAAGTATCGTTGTGCTCAAGTATCGTGTATCGTCAGATACTCGGAGATCGCGATACTTGCTGTCGATCGTGTATCGTTTGTCTGAAGTATCGTTCGGTTCAAATATCGTGTATCGTCTGATCTTCAGAGATCGCGATATTTGTCAGATATCGTGTATCGTCGATCGTTTCAGTCCAGAGATCGTGTATCGTGGGATTCCAAGTATCGTCGATCGTTTTCAGCCAAGTATCGTTGGCTCAGAGATCGTTAGAGCAAAGATCGCGATACTTCCCACATATCGAGTATCATCTCCCTTCGAGTATCGTGTATCGCCTGTGACCAAATATCGTGTATCGTTTGCCTTCAGGTATCGGTATCGTTTCACTTAGCGATCGGTATCGTTTGGCAGGTATCGCGATATTCGTCCGAGATCGTGTATCGTCTGCAAGAGATCGTGTTGTCCAAAGATCGTTTAGAACCAGAGATCGTTTCTCAGAGGTCGTTGGGAGCTAGAGATCGTGTATTTTGAGAGGTCAAGTATCGTGACCAAGGAAAAAGTTATTTTTCAGTCTTTTTCCAGCCAAATTTCTCTAGACCCCTAAGCTATAGTTTAGAATTCTAGAGGCTAGAGGTTGACAAGATCTGATCAGAGCTCTTAAGTGGATGAACCTAAGATCCGGAAGAACCCTAGGAAGCCGAAGAAGTGTGATTTCTTCTGTAGGGAGTGTAGCCGAGCCAAGTAGCCGTTCACATTATTCTGAAACCTCCAGTGAGTCAGAAGGAGAAATTCCCATGGCTTCAGAGGATATGCAAAACATTGTACCCATGATTGGCATGATGACAATCATTGAGGGAGAATACAGAACCTCCTTGGAGTATGTGAACACCAACCACAACGAGATCCCTATCTATTTGGATGGCTTAAACAGATCTGTGGCCAGGTTACAGAAAGCATCAGAAGCCTACATAGTGCCTAGACCAGCAGTCAAGTACGTAGGAGGACTGTACATGGACAAACAAGATATTCAATACGTGGTCATAGAACACCCGGAAAACATTAACGAGCATGGTGAAGAAAATAATGCTTCAAGCTTAAATGGCGGTGGAAACGAAGAGCAAGTAACTACTCCTAGAGGGAGATCTACGATTACAAAAATTTGGAGAGGAGACCTGATTCCCCAAGATGACACTCTGATAGACGTGTATTTGGTCAATGGGATGGAGCATTTGCTCAGAGCCCATTCCTCGATATGGGAAGCTGCTCCTAATCCAGTCACCATCTATGAGTTACAGGATCATGAGTTCCCCACCATCATCACATATTTGGATAAAAATCAGAGAAAATATTGGCCATTAACAGAATTAGAGAGAGCTGAGTTGAAATATCAGAATATCCCAGTGTTCCCCCCTAGGGACCAAGCCACTACTTCACGGAATCCACTTGGAACATCTCAGAATGATTCATATCAACAGTCGGGACAAACACAACAAACACAACAAACCCAGATCCCCGTCAGACCACATGTGCAATTTGCAATGCCTGCCATTAATCCTAACTACCGGCCACAACCAGCTATTGACCCAAGACATGGAGTTCATGCTCCAGTCAGACCACAGGTAGTGAGAGGACCAGGCATACCAATAGGGAGACCAATTTTCCCAGTGATGCCTAGGCAACCTGAAGCAGGAAGACGACTAAGGCCGATCCAAGTTGCCAAGTGCATGAGAAATCATTATGATGGCTCTAGTGAACCTTACAACCACATAGCAGAGTTTAAACAAGTAGTTAGAGCCGAGCAGGTAGATGACTTTCTGATTCAGTATGAGTCCTTTGGCCTTACCTTGTCAGACACAGCTTTGGCTTGGTTTCAACCATTGGACCCGAATACTTTTCAGAACATGGAGCAGGTATATCAAGAAATGATTGAAGAATTTACCAAATCAGGAATTAAAAACAATTCTTCGTCATTAATCCACAGCTTCAAACAAGTCCCTACCGAGTCAGTAAGATTGGCAGCAAGGAGATTCAAACAGTATGTAGATAGATGCCCGGTGGAAGAGAGACCGACGCAAAACAAAATGGTATCATTGTTCTTAGAAGGACTGTTGAACGGAACCTTGAGGTCATTAGTGTACGTAAAGAGAGTTCAAACCTTGCAAGAGTGTATGAAGGAATGTATAGACCTAGAAGATAACCTTGCAGAAGACTTGAAAATACCTCCAGGTAGTTTGAAAAGTGAAGAATCAGCCAGTAGTACATCAAACTCCAAAAACAATGTGGAGGAAATAGCAGATTTAGTAGCAAAAAAACTGAATGTTCAAGGACAGAGGAATTATCCCACTAATCCTATGAGACTGCCTGTGCTTAGAAGATGTATGCAGTGCGGAGGAGATCATCCTTCTCATTGGTGTACCAGGGGAGTAGTCCCACCACCTGCCTATGCTCATCCTAGACCCTCTGTCCCCGGACCTCTACAATATTGCAGTATAGAGCAGAGATATACAAACCATAGCACCGAGAACTGCCCTTACAATAGGCAAACCAGACCCACCCAGCCTTATGTGAGACCATATGGGAATCCCCAAAGAGATCAAGGAGGTGAAGTTTTTAGATATCCCTCTTATCAGCCGCAGGCACCCATACCACGACCATACGCATATCAGGGTTACACGCAACCACAGCCAGTACTAGGACAACAACCGCCCCACCCTCAGAACGTTGTCCCAGTCAAGATCGCACAACCAGAAGAAAATCTAGAGAGGGCTATAGTGCCAGCCACACCTTTGACTAGTAGTGAACCATATGACTCATTTTATGACCCTAGTCAAGGAGCATACCCTGGTTATGAAAGCGCAATAACAGAATATGGGCAACAGTATGACCCATATGCTTATGGCATGGAAATACCGGATAGTTCATACGGACACGAGCAGGATTATGTGTCCTTAATGTACACAGCTCCTAGAGCAACCATGCCACCTCGACCAATGAATAGACAGCCTGTGCCCAGAGGACCATGCTACAGATGTGGAGGTGACCACTATATCAGAGAATGTACATTACCAAACCCACCACCACCACAACGTTGGGAAGGCTACTGTAGCGATTGTGGTAAGGAACATCTTTTCAGAGATTGTCCTAAGAATCCCAACAAAGTCACATCTAACGTGCAGATTAATGTGATAGAAGTGATCGAATCATCAGGGAGCGACAAGGAGTACACTGTACCCTTGAAAGCCATAACAAGAGCCAAGGCCAAAGAAAACCCTGATAAAACAGACGAGAATGATCAAAGTGACAAAGAAGGGAATATAACCATCCCTCACAGAGTAGAAGACTCCGACGAACCAGAGAAAAGTATCGCCAGTAAAAAATCCCAGAGATGGAAGAACCGGAGAGATAGGATAAAAGAAAAAAAGTTATTACAAAGGAAGGAAAATGAAAAGAGTAAACAGAAACCAACGAAGGAACCGCAAGTGGAAGAAGAAAATAAAAATGAGCATAAAAAGGAGGAGGTAGGATCCGTCCTAGAAGATCCCGTGCCTGAAGAATTAGCCATGTGGATTCAGGCATATAAGGCTCGAATAAAAGCAGGACCGACCATAGAGCAACATGAGAGAGAATATCCTAGAGGCGACTTAGAGAAAGAAAGGTTAGAAATCTGCAAGAAATTGATAGAAGTTGCACAACAAACCTTAGAAAAACCTGCATCGCCTTTACCAAATACCCGAATTTCCGAAGAAAAATTCCAAGAGTGCCTAAACACTCAGGAAAAGCCTGAAGTATATAGACCACAAAATGACGAACATGGTGTTGAGGGAAAGGAAGGATCCATAGTCCCCGAAGTAGAAGGAGACTGGACTAAGGATCTATGGGCACGAGTTCAAGAGGACAAGTGGAAAAAGGTAGAAGGAATGGAACCTCCCTTTGAAGAATTAGAAGCAGAAAATGAAATAGAGGGTTCAATACATGAATTAAATTCAGAAGAAATTTTTCCAATGGATGCAAGTGACAAGGAAGATGTAAAGGACTTACCCAACTACACCGGGGAGTACGAACACAACTCAGAATTGTATCGCATTCCATCAATAAGGAGACGGGAAACGAACCCATCAATCCAAACATCTGAGATCATACAACGTCTTAGAGAGGTGAAAATCCCATGTACCCTAACATTCAAGGAACTGTTAAAGGTAAAACCACACTTAAAAGAGAAATTGATCAATCAATGGGAAGTCAAGGAGGAAAAGAAAGAGGTAGCTGACGAAGTGAAAACAGTGAGAATTCCAGTGGATAAGGTAGGAGACTTTAGTGAAGGAGATGAAGGAAATACCTGTCTTCCAATCACCTATAGGGGCTACACTACCAAAGCCATACTAGATTCAGGAGCTGGTGTCGGCATTGCTACCAAAGAAATTTGGGAGAAATGGGGAAAACCAGCATTAAGACCAACACGCATGAAAATTCAAATGGCAGATGGACATACGGAAAGACCCTTAGGATTGCTGGAACGAGTAGTCTTCACCACGTGTGGAGTGGAATTTGAACATACTTTAGCAATTTGTCACTTCGAAAGGCCAAGCAATTATGAAATGATCTTGGGAAGGCCCTTCATGAGACAGCTAAAGGTCGTACAATATTGGGGAAAAGATGCAGTATACCTACAACACGCAGGAACCACCACTAGGATAAACCTACATACATACACGTATCAAGATGTGCCACCTCTGCAATGGAATCAAATCCACAAAGAGGAAGACGATCAATCTGTTCATAGTGCAGGTTCTAGTGATCAATCCTGGATGAACGAGGACACTCATCTATGGATATGTCAAGCTGCAAAGAAGGAAGAGGAGAGAAGAAAAGGATGGCAGCAGAAACAAGGAATAGTGAGATCTGTACAAGATCCAGCCTATATGCCACAAGTATTTCCGGATGAGGAATTCGAACCTCACGGTTGGATGGAAATCTTAGCTACCCTCGATGTCTGTGTAAACGAAGAAGTAGTAACCATGAACGAATGTATCGATGAGGAGGGTTATGATGTTAGTCTGTATATGGTAGTCCTTCAGGAGGTAGAAGAAGGAGAAGTGATCGAGAAAGACTGGAAGGAGGACTACGAGAGCATTGAAATGGAACCTGAACCCATGGATCAAGGAAATGGTACTACCAACATAAATATCACCACCAATGAGAAACACCAAGAACTCACACAGAAAGGGGAATTAGAAGTTGAAAGGGAATTAGAAGATGAAGAAAACAAACTCCAAGACCAATTTGAGGTACCAGCTCACTTTAAAAAATATGAAGTGGAGGAGAGGAAAATTGCTATTCAAATGCCTAAAAGAGAAGCACAACCTGGAATAGCTTATGATAATAAGGAACAAACCAAAAAAATAGTTGTAACTATGGAAGGAGGAGAGGAACGATGTACCTTCATAGGACAGGATGTCTCATTGGAAGAAGAACAAGAGTTAATTCAACTCATAAGAGCATACAGGGATGTCTTTGCTTGGACTTATAAGGACTTAAAGGGAGTAGATCCATCTATATGTGCGCATAGAATTCCCATGACATCCGAAGCCAAACCTTCGAAACAGAGACCATATACTTATAATGATGTGTATTCAGCCAAGATAAAAGAAGAAATAGATAAGTTATTAGATGCTGGATTCATCTACGAAATTGAGCACACGGAATGGGTGTCACCCTTGGTGGTTGTACCAAAGAAAAATGGAAAGTTAAGAGTGTGCATCAATTTGAAGAAAGTGAACGCCGCAACCATAAGGGATAGCTATCCCTTACCAATCACTGATCATCTCTTGGAAAGGGTAGAAGGGAAGGAAGTTTATAGTTTTCTGGATGGCTTTTCAGGGTATAATCAGGTAGCCATTGCTCCTGAGGACCAACACAAGACAGCATTTGCAACTGAATGGGGAGTATACGCCTTTAGAGTCATGCCTTTTGGTTTAACGAATGCCCCAGCTACATTCCAAAGATTGATGTGTCACGTGTTCAAGGAATTTCTGAGAAAAAGTATGGAGGTATACGTGGACGATCTTTGTACATATTCAGCTATACGATCAGAGCACATCCCTGAACTTGAAAAGATTTTTGCTAAATGTCGACAATATCGAGTATGCCTCAATCTTGAAAAATGCGTCTTCATGGTGCGACAAGGGAAAATCTTAGGACATATTGTCTCTAAGAATGGAATTTCAACAGATCAAGACAAAATTAAAGTAATTTTAGATTTACCAAGACCTAAAACTGCTAAAAAAGTTCAAGCATTTATGGGACATTGTGGTTACTATCGAAGATTCATACATATGTACACCATAATTGCTAGACCTCTTTACGCATTATTGACTCTATTCAATTGGACCGAAGAATGTGAAAAAGCCTTTAATGAGTTAAAGAATCGATTGAGTTCAGCACCCATCCTTTGAGTCCCCGACTGGAATAAACCGTTTCACATTCATGTGGATGCTTCCAAGTTTGCCATTGGTTGCATCTTAGCTCAACCAGCTGACACTGGAAAATTAGACCACCCGATAGCCTATGCTAGTAGACAGTTAAATCAAGCGGAATGCAATTATACTACTACGGAGAGAGAAGGCTTAGGGATGGTATATGCAGTCAAGAAATTCAGACATTACTTACTGGCAAACAAATTCAAATTCTTCATTGATCATCAAGCCCTATTGTACTTAGTCAACAAGCCTTGCAATACAGGACGACTAGTACGATGGTTTTTATTGCTAATGGAATTTGATTTTGAGGTAATAGTCAAGAAAGGAAACACCCACATAAGAGCAGACCACTTATCTCGAATGACCCATGGAGAACCACCCATAGGAGTACCAGATGACCTGCCAGACACTTATCTTTTTAACCTGGAAGTATGTCCTCAATGGGCAGAAAAATTGATCCCGATACTTACACATGGACCTAAAGATGGGATCACGCCAAACCAAACGCAAGATCTCTGGAGGACCAAAAACCTTCACATCATTGTGGGAAGTTTGTACCACCAGGATTCAAGCGGATTGCTGATGAGATGCGTGGAAGAAGAGGAACAAGAAATGTGGCTTCAGAAAGCACACATAAACCAATGGAACACTCATTTGAATGCAAATGGAACGTGGCAAACACTCAAGAGATTTGGCATATATTGGCCAACCATGCAACGAGATGCACATAACTATGTGTCAACCTGTCAAACCTGTCAAGAACAAACCCCAGACGAGAATTCTACATTATGCTATTCTACAATAGCACCAAGGTGGAGCATGCCTCTAGTAAAGTTCTTGAAAACTCGAGAGTACCCTGACGGAGCTACCTTAGCAAGGAAACGTGCTCTTGAAGAACAGAGTAAGGATTATGCCATCATAGGAAAAAAACTCTTTAAACGCGGGAAAGATAACCAACTAAGAATGTGCCTTCATGAAAATGAATATCTCTCTGTCTTAGAAATGGCCCATACAGGTGCTGTAGGAGGACACTTCTCTGCAGACAAAACAGCAAAAATGATCCTCTTTGCTGGAATGTGGTGGCCAACTCTACATCAAGACGTCATAACATATGTGCAACGGTGTGATACTTGTCAACGTACGAAATATCCTATTAGAAGAGATGAGATGCCACTCAGACCCATGATGAGTGCTAGAGCTTTCACGAAGTGGGGAATAGACTTTATAGGACCTATTAGCCCACCAGCAAAAGGTTCACATGCCGAATACATAATTGTAGCCACAGATTACCTGACTAAATGGGTTGAAGCAAAAGCAACAAAGAAAAATGACGCGAGAACTACAGCCAAGTTTCTCTTCGAAAACGTCTTCACTAGATTCGGACTACCTATAGAGATTGTGAGTGATAGAGGTACGCACTTTGTTAATGAAGTGATAGAAGCTTTATTGAATGAATTCTTAGTAATTCATAAGAAATCTGCCCCTTATCACCCACAAGCAAATGGACAAGCAGAAATTTCAAATAAAATCTTGTGTACGGTTCTCACCAAAATCGTTAACAACGGGAGATCAGATTGGGATAAGCAGTTACACCATGCTTTATGGGCATTCCGAGTAGCCTATAAAACTGCAATAGGCACTACTCCTTTTAACTTAGTGTATGGACAAAACGCTATTTTGCCAATTGATTTCTTGATTCCCACTCTTAGAGTTGCAACTACTTATGAGTGGACCGGACATGAATTATCAGCCCAATTGGACCAAATAGAAAAGCTTCATGAAACTAGGTTACAAGCAGTAGCGGGTATTTATGCTGCTAAAAGACGACAAAAAGCCTATTTTGATGCGCATATCAAGGACAAAAAATTGAAAGAAGGAGATTTAGTTTTGGTATACACTTTGAAACAACATGCTAAGAAATTGCAAAAGAGAGGGTATGGCCCATTAATCATTAATCGCATAGCTACAAGTAGAGCCATCAGCTTAGCAACCTTAGATGGAGACGTGTTACCAAACTACATCAGTGGGTGTAGAGTAAAAAAATACCTAGAACCATTAACAGAAGAAGCTTTGTCTCGATTACTCAAAGCTAAGAATAGACGCGTAGAAGAGGAAAGAATACGAGAAGAAGCGAGACAAGAAGCTTTGGAAAGGATAAAGAAACGAAAAGAGTGGATGAGAGAGCGAGATGAAAGATATCGTCAAGGAGAAGAACTCATCCCGATGGCTAATTTTAGAGCCACTCAAAATCTGGGATCGCAAAGAACACAACCCTACCTAAATTTGGGAGCCGGAAAAACGGAGTATCACTTGGTAAATGCTCTTATTGACACAGGTGCCGTTGTAAGTTGCATTAAGTTTTCTTTGACCCAAAAACTCAAAGAGACAATACGCCCATCAATGGCCCAGTTGATAGGAATAGGAGGAACGATTACTCAGTGCATAGGAGAGATCACCTTACCGTTGCATCTTGGTAACAACACCATGGAACACAAACTGTTAGTGTGTCATGACCAAGATTTACTTGAGGAAGTAGTGTTGGGTCAAGATTGGATTTACGAATACGAGGTGACCATTCAATTGGCGTTGGGATACATCTCAGCCAGAATAGGACATCGTGAAGTATTCAGTTTGCTAGATGAGCGACCACTAAAATCGGTGAGCACGGAGCAAATAGTTCATTCTAATGAACCAAGTCTTGAATGTATGATCACGAGCACTATAGATACACCTTCATCGAGTACTATATGTGCGGACACAGTGAATTCTGCTTGCACACCTTGTTCCAGTCTAGCAAGTCTTGAGAGTATCACTCAAACTGAAATCAACCTCACTGAAACACCCTACATCAAAGAGACTATGCCTCAGAGTAATTCAAAACCTGTCACCATTAAAATATACCCTATTCCATATTCTAACCAAGTGTGGATAGAGAAAGATCAAGTGAAGGAATATCTACGAAGACAAAAGCACAACCGACATCAGAACAAACGAGCAAAGCAAAAACCAACTCCGTCTGAACCGCGAAATCATCGACAAATTACTACACTATGGATTCCCAAGACAGTCGTAGCTGCTCAACAAGATCGATCGCAAATATGGGTTCCGAAGTCTTGCATCCCAAGGCAAAACAACCGAAAGGATGATCCCCGTAACAAGAAGGACCAATGCAATCCACCGGCAAAACAACCACAAATAAAGAATTACTGGAGAAAGAAAGAGTCTGCAAGGGCAACCCGACCCTCCCCGAAATTCACGAAGCAGACCAAGCAGACCTACAATAAGAGGAAAAGAGACACATTCAGTGGACGTGGGCAACATACAATGAAGCCCAGCACAATGCAGCAAATCTGGATGCCGAAAGACAAACGGGACAACATGCATACGCCAACTACTTCCAATTGCACACATATGGAGTGGTCGAGATCCAAAGTATGCATGATAGGGCCACATTACAAGGCCAAGCATTCGGCACATCCTTCTTCTATTTCAAGATAGTCAAGCACATTTTCCTAATAGGGAAATAGGAGAGCACTTGTACATATATTAAGAAAATACTCCAAAAAATTTAATAACCGCTTCGGCTACGAACTAACTTTTCTGTTTTTCTTTTCAGCCGAAAATATAAACATTAAAATGTGAAAAAATCCAGGTATTACCTTTCTCACACACACGGGAAAGGGACGACACCATGCACTCGGAGCAACATCGAACTTATAACCAACATATAGAGGAGGATTTCTGAGAACATATGGATACTAATTCATACTCTATATTGAGTGCAGATGGCTTCCACTGATTCCGAATCTACACAGTAGGAAGAGGTGCAACTTCTTCCCTTAGAATCAGTAACAAAAGCAAGAGGTCACTGGTTCAGAGATGATCAACCAGTGGCAGAACTAATCTTCATGGCTACAATCAAAATCATGGACACAGATCACTACTTTCCAATCATGTCCCAGGATTTCAAGTCAATAATACAAGGACTACCTCATATTGAGGACGTATGGACACAAGCAGGCATAGAGGCATTCCTCAAGTTACCTATATATGTACCAGATTTTCAGAGGTGTGCACAGGTAATGAACACCATGCAGCCTGCTGCGACAAAGATCTCAGTCCCAGAAGCACGAGTATTGGACAAAGTCGGGACATGGAAGACCATCCAATTCACACATGAATTGATTAATAAAGCTTTTGGATGGAATCAAGCAGGCACTACTAGTGTGAAAGAAGAATGCCATGATCCCAAGAAGAGGTCATTCCTGGAAATTAACAGAATTGACATAGAGGATGCTGTACGACTGGTACATCAACATTTTTGTTTTCCCAGCATGCACAGGTATACAGCGCCACAAAAAATAGTAGTCCAATTACTATCACATGCCATGAGGCAAATCGGAAACAAGGTCAATCTCACAGGGTACGTCCAAGAAAGATTGTTTGAAGCACAAAAGAAGTGGGGGCAAAAGAAATTTTTAAATGGCAGTTCAGCTCTCACATTGTTGATTTATGAAGCCTTAAAAATGAAGAACTGCTTGAGAGAGATGCCAACTTCGGAAGGACTAGCAAGATATGTAAAGTCAGCGACGGTCCCGAAGAAGAAGAAAACTGTAGCTATGGTTGAAGAGGCTGGAACCAGCACACAGAAACCCATGAGGGGTACAAAGCGCCTACGAGAAGAGGAAGCTCAAGCAACACCGCAATCAAAGAGAACACACCTCTTACCGAAGATCACGACAACACAAACGCCAATTACTAAAAGAGATTTGTCCGCTGCTCTTGAACAAACACATCAGTATATGCAAGGGCAGGTCAATTTGAACGTTCAAGGACATCATTATAGACAAGCTAGTCAAGAACAGACACAACGAATTCCAGAGCAAACACCGAAACAAGCAGGAAGATACAAGGAGCTAGGCATTGATGATTCCAGCACAAATACGGATTCTAGTCCCGAAAAGGATACATTAGATACTGATATACGGACTGAATCGCACGAAGGTGAATGGAACGAGATAGATCAAGTGGAAGTGACGCCCCAAAATCAGGAAGAAAAGGAACAAAAAGTCGAAGAATCTATGGAATCGGAGCATGTCATTCAATTGAATGACACCACAAAAATAAGCATCAAAGAAGATACGACCACTGGTATTACGCATGTAAAACAACCTATTAAAGAGGAAGATCAAACTCCAATGAGTAAGGAAAGGGAAGGGCGACACAAAGAACAAATTATGATCGAGGTGCCCGATGATACACCTCAGGGAAATAAAGGAGACATGGGGGCTGAGCCAAGGATCCAGCTTCAGATTAGGCAGCCCCATGACACCACATTACACATTGCTCAGGGCAAAGACGTAAATACTGGAGAAGAACCGGCAATACCCAAAACATGGCTTAATGTAGATGTTACGCAGTTGAAACCTGTAGTAAAACAGATGATTCAAACAGCCATGGACACTCAGCAACAGATGATGGATATAGATGCCGAGTATGATCAAGCAAGGAGAGAAAAGAATCAGTTTCAACTCATGAGTGAACAGCTATCGGCACAGTTGATTGCAGCACAAAAGGAATTAGCGAATAAAAATACTGAAGTGTTGGCAATCCAGACACAACATGCAGCATCCATTGCTCAGAATCAACAGCTGCATACACAACTAGCGGAGTTGCAGAAATTACACGAAGCAAGCGAGGCTGAGAAAGAGAAAATGAAAATGCGGAGCACACTATTAGAACAACAACTCAAGCTATATATGGAAGAGAATGACAGCCTACGCAATAGAAATAAAGAATTAATGAAGTCTTTATTATATGATCAACCACTCATACAACAAGGATCCTCAGACACTAAAGAAAAAGAATTAAGAGAGCAGATAGCACAGTATGCCGAGTTGCTGCGACAAGCGAAAGAAGTACGAGAAGAATCAGAACGGAAGCACACTCAAGAAATAGGTGAGCTCAAAAGGCAGTTAAATACAGCACAGGCAAAACTGGTCCAAAGCTACAGTGAAAACATGGATCATGTAGCTGACATAGGTAAGGAACTACTGGCAACCAAAGAAGCACTCGGAGAGGCCAGGCAAAAGATAAAAGAAAAAGATGAATGCATCGAACAGCTAAAGAATCAGAAGAAAGACAAAGCACCGATCGGGACATCAGTAGTGCCAGAAAAGGAAAATCTTACTGACGAGGTAGAGGTAAGCCCTCTATCCCACCCGATCTATCATTCTCCAATACGCGAGCAGGTGGCGGATCTACATGATGATCATCCTATGCCATATACTGCAGAAATAAGTCAGAAGGAACGGGCACTAGTGGTGTCCCGATTGACGGAAAATTTTGAAAATGAAGTTATTAAAGTCATGAAAGAAGCAAAGATCAAAGGAAAAGATTTAGAGACGCTTATGAAGCCTTTCAATATTCCATACGGATTACTGAAAGAGAAAACACGTCAATATATCAAGAAGATCACAAAAACAAGCCCTGATAAGCAGCTCAACTTCGAGAATGACACATTCAATTTCACTCAAGCAGAATTTGAAGCTGCACAGCCAGTTTGGAGAAGAAAGTTTTTGGAGAAACATCCGACACTAAGAATACACTGGCAAGCTGCTCCATATGCCCTGCAGGTAAATCCTGCATTTTGTCCTGTACCTCGTAGAAGAGAAGCTAGAGCATTTTTGGACATGCAAAGGAACGGTACACTAAATAATCAGTGGGTGAATTATCCGCTACTTCCAAGCCCTCCACATAACTATTTGCCAACGGAGGATTACATGGTCAAGACCATAGAATTTTGGCTACAAAACTATGCGACAGTACCAGATTTAGCTGTCAAAATGACAAATAAAATACTTAGTATGCTACTCACTGTGCTGAAAGTTTTCAAACACGCGGCATACACCTTTTTGAATTTTATTGGAATTAATCAGGGCACAGACATACTTATTTTTGATCTATCAGTGATGCCAAACAGACCAACTATAATGGCTTATTATTCCAGATTGATGTTTTTGCCCAGTGTATATATGCAGACGTTTGAAGAGGCATTTTTTACGGGTTTCTTTGAGATTGAGTCTGAGATATTTTTGAAGATATCATCTAATCTCAATGCTAGATTAGTAGCATATGAATTAAGCTTCTTCGCAGATCAGAGACAGCCACCACATGATGGCGTGAAGGCAGAACAATGGAAACAACTGATGATACGTGAAGCTAATCTGCTGAATGATAAGGAGCAAACAGTATATCGAACATATGCCCGTCGCTTATCAAAGCCTGTCGGGGACGACAGAGTCCAGAAGGGGGGCAGTGGTGAGGGAGAGACGAGTAAAAAGAAGAAAAGAAGAAGACAACGAAAGAAGCAGCTTCACTAAAAAGCAAGATTTGAAGATACATCTCTGCAGGAAGCCCCGCAGGGGCACATTACCCATCTCTGCACAGAGCCCCGCAGGGGCGCACACACCAAGGAAAAGCACGCAGCTAAAAGGAGGAATCAGGGCCAACAAGTATCACATATGTGGGTGCTTCAACCTCTTGAGTTACAGAGGATTCAGATCAAGGCTTACGAGCTACATCCGCATATGTGCACTAATGGCGTGCGTAGCAAACTGAATCGCACACACCAAGGAAAGGACGTAACCCACATGGGTGCTTCAACCTCTTGATCTCTGGAAGGTCCAGATCGAAGACTGAAGCACCACATCTTCAGACCTTCCACTGGTGGCGTGCGCGGCAATCCAGAATTAAGGAACCTATAGGTGAATTAGACTGCAGAATATCAAGTAGTCAGTCTAACTCCAAGGGTTGCGGGCGATCAAGGCGAATACATCAGGCCCAGAGAATGTAAAACAAGAATTAAGAAGAGGCCGTCAAAACTGAACACCTATTTTATAAACAGGTAACAATGAGCAAAGGTTGCGTGCAGTGAAAAGAAGTGAATAACACAACAAGGTCCGATGTGTGCAACCAGGACAAATCAGAGCGCCTCTAAAACGTAATGCAAGATCAAGAATCAGACAATACAGACCACTGGGTGTGTGCGGACAACAAACTGATGACAAGAAGCAAAGCCTGTCAAGGGACGACAGAGACGAAGAGGGGGAGAGTGTTGCACAGCTAAAGAGCGCACAAAGCAGAGAAAAAGACGGGCCCCAAAATTTTTCCGATTTGGACTTCATATTTTTGTAACCATAATCATTCTTGTAATATATTTTCCGTTGTAAAGGCACTAGAGGAGTCCTCTAGATGCATCCCCACAGAAGATTAGGAGCTTACCCATGTAAAATAGTAGAAATTTAGTCTTTTAGTGAATAAAGTGCCGGTCTCTTGTGTGAAAGGACCATTTTTAGGGCACTAGTATATAAGTCAAATGTGACTCTTTGTAAAGAACTTTTTGCCATTGTGAGAATAGAGAGCACAGAAATTCGAATTTGTGTCTTCTTCCCTCTTGATCTTCTTCTTCGTGAGCTTGTATGCATGTGTATTGCTTGGAAAGAGTGCTTGTGAGTGTGATCTATCCTTGAAAGTGTTTCTTTGCTGTAGGAAAGGTGTGTGCGAAGCGTAGGAAGTGCTGAAGTGTAGGAAAGTATTCCCGCGACTCAGTATTTCGCTCATAACTTGAAGTAGGAGCGTCGGAATTGAGTGAAACCACTGCCATTGGATGCGTCTTCTCGAGAGCTTCGAAACGCATATGCTATTCGCTATATTTGGAGTTCGGAGCTGGGAGAAAAGTCCAAAATACTGACGGCTGCTGCACCAAGTATCGTTTCGCCTTGACCACAGTTAGAACTTGTTTGGATAAGTCTTTGCCTCATTTACTTTCTTTGAGTAGTTCATTTGCATTGACCATTACATGATTGCATGTCTTCATACACTCGGCTAGGTTTGTATACTCTTTGGATTGATAATTAAAAGCGTGTATCCCCACTATATGCACTTGTGAGGGGATT